>CAKLNU010000484.1:0-570060 GCA_922788865.1 Poeciliopsis turneri | reverse complement strand
TCAGAAAAAGTCTTCCAGAACAGGAACATTTTGCTTTTATTATTATTTAGAAACATCACTTTTACACATTTAGAACGTACTTAGAAAGTCCAGAGTTATGTTGCACACTCGAACATAAATGATGTTGAGACATGCAGTCGTTCCCTTTTTCTTCTTCGACAACAATACAAAACTTAGGACCCCAGGCTGACCCACGAGCCTGTGGAAAACTGATCCCTAAACATAAACAGATCCCAAAACATTCATGGGAAGAGAATAGAATCACACAATCATACAAAGTCTTAAGCAACTGGTCCCCCCACAGTTATATAACTGGTCAAGCAGAAAAAAATGGAGTTCAGTTCTGTTCACTGAAATTCATCCAGTCTTTTTCCACCATACCATCCATTCATTTCTAAATATTTAGCTACAAACTAAATATCTATTTAGAGAGGTAAATATTGAATTTGAAGCTACATATTTTGGTTCTCTAGTCAATATGCAATTCACTTGCTAATAACCAGAGGTAGATTATCAAAATAAAAGCTGGGTCTTGGAAACCTCTGTCATAAAGTGGTGGTGGAAGTTGGTGAGGCAACAGGCGGGAGACTCAGGATGAAGTAAAACGATGATTTAATGATGAAAAAATCCAAATATAAACAGCCCAACATCCAGACAGCACAGCTGAGCGAAAGCAAAGGCTCAACACCAGTAGCAACCGGTGATTCGAATGGACAACAATTCAGACAGGATAGATGCTAGACAGAACTGAAAAACGACAAGGACCCGATGAGGAACAAAGGACACGGGTGGGGAAACAAGACACACCTGGGAATAATTGAGGGAAGACAACACAGAGACTCAGAGTCACAGAAACTCAAAAATAAATACAGAGAAAAAACACAGATCCTGACAACCTCCATGCAAACTGTCACAGTCACTGTAGCTCTCATGATGTCTGCATTGCCTTTACGTCATGTTTTAAGCTGAAATGTTGTACATGTCCAAAAGAAAAGAAATACAGATAAAAAGCTCACATCAACAACAATTAAAGCAAATCAGTCATTCCAACAGGAATTTATATTAATGTTCACAAGGCCGAGCTTTTATTTTGGCATTTTTTTTTAGCTCCGAGCTACATCTTTAGTTTGAGGTTAAATATTAAGCTTGCTAACTTTAAATGTTGTTTGACATTTATAAATCAATGAGTAACATGGTGAAAATATGACTATGGGTGAGTATTGTAAGCATTAGTGAATGGACAAGAACTTCTTCAATAAATTTTGCTGAAAAGTCAAAGCCATTGTTTTTGGTCAATACGTGCAAAATTAGAGATTACTACTCAAATGACGTTAAAGGTCATAAACAGAGTCAATATAACTTTCTCTCACTGCTCAGATCTACACTTCAACATCAATGTAAAGAAAGTTAAAGGAAATATCATCCTTGTTAGTCATTAATTTGTAATATTTATGTTTGTGATGGTTTAATTTACCTGTTAGTATTTTAATATCTTTCTTGTCTTCCCGATCTAGCTTTATGTGCTCTGATCATGTCTACTATTTTTATTGCTATGCATCAATTGTGCATCACTAAACCTAAAAGTAAACATTCATCTGTTATGACTAGACACACAAACTGAAAGGTTTCCAACACTGACTCTTCCAGTAAAAACATGCATGAATGTTACTAATGTCAATAATTCTACTTTCAATGGCTTCCACTTTTGACTAATTGCCATTATAATTGTGTAGATTTTTACAGCTGAACACACACATCTCCATCAGCAAAATTAAATTGGTCAAACATAATCAAATTATGCTGCAGGTGAGTGTAAGTGCTCATTTGCTACCTTTGTGACCACACACATTACATGTGGTTGTTTTATCAGGTGAGTTGATACATCATTAAGCCCCCCCCCCTCCCTCTGTGGAAACTCCAAAACATTCCTGAAAAACTAATGGGGCCATTTTTGAGAGACAAAAATATACAGAAGTAGATCTGTTGTGAGAAAAATAGGTCTGCATCTGGGAAGCATCTGTGGTGGGAGGAGCTGGCTTGCTAACTTTGGCTGCAGCCAGGTCATCCTGAAGCTGAAAACATCAAAGAGTGCGAGATCACCCTGAATCAACACACAGGGGTTTAGATGTTACACCAAAAAAGATCTGAAAACACGACAGATGATGGGAAAGTCTTCAACGTTCACAAGTAATAATAAGATTGTATATTGGAAAACTAGGCTGACTTTCATGAATAGTGCAAGGAAGTCTTTGTTGACACTGACTGACAGATAAGAAGACATCACTAACAAAAGTTAGGCAATATTTGGTTACCTTGCATAGATTCAACAATGTGACAGAAACATTCCTTACAGCGTTTGGTGTGCCAAAGGATGAAGGAAACAATCACACCACCATTCATCTGAACTGTTGGTTTAAGGCATTGTAATTTTGGTGACCCTGTGTGAAAGCTATCCTTTTGTTGCTACGGACCGTCTGCTTCAAGGTTTGACAAGGTCTGAACTATCCATCCACTCAAACCAACCTGTCTGGTACCAACAATCATTTATCTCTATTCTGACTCTGATTCTGTTTGAATTTCAGCAGGTCTTCACATCAAAATATCAAAATATTCAGAGTTGCTGCCCTGTGAATAGTCTATTCACTATTTGTGCTAAGCAGTCAAACAGATGTGCTTGAAGTGGGTAATGAGGGTAAAATGGGAGTAAGACATACAGAAGAAACCCTCAACGTTTGACTAGGAGTCAACAAGAAGACAGATGAAAGAATGGGATTGACAGGAATCCATCCCAGTGGGGTGGATTGCTTCAAAGACAGAGAGGTTCAAAGTATCAGAGATCAATTTCAAGTCAATGGAGCTCAGTTTGTGAGCTTTGCCCACCGATTTCTGTTGAGAAGCAATCCAGTCAGACTCAGAGAGGGAAGCAGAGAGAGAGGGCTCGGAGAGTGGAAGAGGAGTACGGAAGAAGGTCGACGAAGTAAAGGCAAGTAGAGGATGATATTGTTGTGCGTAGTGAGCGGTCCAGTGAAAAGCATAATACGTATCATTTCCTGTTTACACAAATGAATGAATAGCTTGTTTATGGCAACAAAGCTGCAGTAGGTAGAGGCTTTTTCTGTTTCCATGCTTATTTTACTCTTTCTGTGGGTAATGAAGGGAGCAAGTTGCAGCTAGCACGTGTCTACATGTGTCTCAAAGGGCTTGCACATGACCAGTTTTATTCATCTCTTTCTTACTTTTGTCAAGAAAGAAAGGGATGAAAAACTAGTTACAAAGACAGGACTAAACAATACTGCTAACTTACAAAGACTTGGCCTTCTTTGTTTTCCATCCTGACAGCTGTACTTCATACTTTCACTAAGAAGCAAGCAGAGCCAAACTAAATGGTACAAAAACATTTGAAACAAATGACAAAACAACAGACTTTTATTAGTTAAAAATGTAATGAGATCAAGTTTTTGTGAAATCATCAAACTGAACACAAGTATGACATTCTGCTAACAATTCCTGAAAATTATCCACTAATTAAAAATAAATGCATTCCTCAGAAAATGTTGAGTTACTCAGATTGCTTAAGCCTTAACTAATCATTACAGTTTCAATTCAGCTAATTCAATTAAAGATGGTCTAATTTGTGTGCTTTTTACCATCAACAGCATGGAGTGTGTTGCTGTTACCATCTGAAGAGGAGAATTTGAAAAATAATTCAAATATCACAAGAATATCACATGCAATCCCATCACTATCTTCAATACCCTACAAGAGATATTAAGAAATGAATTTTTGAAAAAAAAATTACATTTGATTGAACATATTTTTAGAACAGAGCCATTAGCATATCTGGTTTTGAGGATACCTTATAGAAACCTCTTACCAACCTCCCTCAACCACTCTCTTTCCTCCTTTCCAGTTCTCGTTTATTCATTTGGTGACTTTAAAGTTCCAGTGTTTTTGTATTCCCAGACGGATTTTAGAAAACACCTCTTCTGCTGCACAGGCAGATAAGAAAAGTCGAAGAACAACGCTGCACCTCTGTAACGACCCCAGTGTCTGAGCACAGGAAGAAGTCTGTGAAGAAACTTTGTGTTTCTCTGTCTGCTGAAAAAATGTTCCTCCTGATTGGTTTCAGTTTTCTAAAATGCAACTTTAGTTGAAGGAGAAAGTAAAAAACAAACTGGTAAAACTGATAAAGGAGAAAGTAGGTTATTGTCATGGAACCAGAAATGAAATCCTGTCACTTTATATACATCTATCTATCTATCTATCTATATATATATACATCTATCTATATATATATATATATATATATTATAATTCCCTTCTCACCCACCGCTGGGTGGTTCTTATCCTCTGAGCTCGGGTCCTCTACCAGAGGCCTGGGAGCTTGAGGGTCCTGCGCAGTATCTTGGCTGTGCCAAGGACTGCACATTTCTGGACTGAGATGTCTGATGTTGTTCCTGGGATCTGTTGTAGCCACTGCTCCAGTTTGGGGGGTGACTGCCCCCGAGGGCCCCGATGACCACAGGCACCACTGTGGTCTTCACCTTCCAGGCCCTCTCCAGTTCCTCCCTGAGGCCCTGGTATTTCTCCAGTTTCTCGTGCTCCTTTTTTCCTGATGTTGCAATCGCTTGGTATTGCTACATCTACCACAACGGCTTTCCTCTGTTGTTTATCCACTATGACAATGTCTGGTTGGTTCGCCATTACCATTCTGTCTGTCTGGATCTGGAAGTCCCACAGGATCTTAGCTCTGGCATTCTCCACCACCTTTGGGGGTGTTTCCCACTTTGATCTCGGGGTTTCCAGTCCATATTCTGCACAGATGTTTCTGTACACTATGCCTGCCACTTGGTTATGTCGCTCCATGTATGCTTTCCCTGCCAGTATCTTGCACCCTGCTGTTATGTGCTGGACTGTCTCAGGGGACCTCCTTACACAACCTACACCTTGGTCTTGTCTGGTGTGGTAGATCTGGGCCTCTATTGCTCTGGTGTTTAGGGCCTGTTCCTGGGCGGCCATGATGAGGGCCTCTGTGCTGTCCTTGAGCCCAGCTTTTTCCAGCCATTGGTAGGATTTACTGATATCAGCCACTTCGGGTTATTTGCTGGTGGTACATCCCATGTAGGGGCTTGTCCTCCCATGATGGTATCTCTGGCACTTCAACCTCCGTTCTCTGTTGTCTGAGACATTCACTGAGCACATTGTCTGTTGAGGCTTTGTCCCTGATGTATTTATGGATCTTAGTTGTTTCATCCTGGACAGTGGTTCTCACACTCACTAGTCCTCTGCCTCCTTCTTTGCGGCTCGTGTACAGTCTCAGGGTGCTGGATTTGGGATGGAACCCTCCATGCATTGTTAGTAGCTTTCTAGTCTTAATATCTGTGGCTTTTTATCTCCTCCTTTGGCCAGCTAATTATTCCAGCAGGGTATCTGATTACTGGCAGGGCATAGCTGTTTATCACACGGATTTTGTTCTTGCCATTGAGCTGGCTTCTCAGGACTTGCCTTATTCGTTGGAGGTATTTAGCTGTTGCTCCTTTCCTTGTGGCCTCATCGAGGTTGCCATTTGCTTGTGGTATACCTAGGTACTTGTAACTGTCCTCTATGTCTGCTATTGTTCCTTCTGGGAGTGAGACGCCTTCTGTGTGGATGACCTTTTCCCCTCTTTGTAATCAGCCGACCACACTTCTCTAGTCCGAATGACATCCCACTGTTTGTGCTGTAGATCCTGGTGGTGTGGATCAGTGAGTGGATGTCTCGCTCACTCTTGGCGTACAGCTTGATGTCATCCATGTAGAGAAAGGTGACTGATGTTGGCCCCATTTTTTGAGTCGGTATCCGTAGCCAGTCTTGTTGATAATTTGGCTGAGGGGGGTTCAGGCCTATGCAGAACAGTAGCGGGGACAGAGCATCTCCTTGGTATATGCCACATTTGATGGACACTTGTGCAAGTGGTTTGCAGTTGGCTTCAAGGGTGGTTTTCCACAGCCTCATTGAGTTTGCAATGAAGGCTCTCAGAGTCCTGTTGATGTTATACATCTCTAAGCATTCAATGATCCAAGTATGCGGCATTGAGTCATAGGCTTTCTTGTAATCAATCCAAGCCATGCACAGGTTGGTGTGTCGGGTTTTGCAGTCTCGGGCAACTGTGCGGTCTACGAGGAGTTGGTGTTTGGCTCCTCTGCTATTTACACCGATACCTTTCTGTGCCATGCTCATGTGCTTATCCATGTGTTTGCTTATCTTGGCCGCTATGATGCCTGACATGAGCTTCCAGGTTGTGGAGAGGCAGGTTATTGGTCGGTAGTTGGGTGGGACTGGACCCTTTGATGGATCCTTCTGGATTAGGATTGTCCGCCCTTCAGTTAACCATTCAGGGTGAGTCCCACTTTGTAGCAGCTGGTTCATTTGGCCTGCCAGTCGCTCATGGAGGGCAGTGAGTTTCTTTAGCCAGTAGGCATGGATCATGTCAGGCCCTGGTGCTGTCCAGTTTTTCATACCTGAGACTCTTTCTTGGACATCTGTCACAGTGATGGTTACCGGGGCTTGCTCAGGCAGGTTGCTATGGTCCTTTCGTAGAGAGATCAACCACTGTGCATTGTTGTTGTGGGACGCCTCCCTTTCCCATATGCCTTTCCAGTATTGTTCAGTCTCCAGCCTTGGTGGGTCTGCTCTGTTGTTATTACCCTGCCATTTCT
The DNA here is from genome assembly GCA_922788865.1 of Poeciliopsis turneri. Taxonomy (NCBI): domain Eukaryota; kingdom Metazoa; phylum Chordata; class Actinopteri; order Cyprinodontiformes; family Poeciliidae; genus Poeciliopsis; species Poeciliopsis turneri. The sequence goes on along the minus strand of CAKLNU010000484.1, from coordinate 563,362 downwards.
CAACACCTTAGCTGGTTGAGTGGAGAAGAGCCGGTTAATCCTTCTGGATTCATTCTCCCTTGTGTATCTCTTTAGGCGGCTGGCCAAGGCTTGGAGCCTCTGTTTGGCAGTTTCGAGTGCTTCAGGTATGGGCATCTGCCTGTACTTTCTGGGTACTTGTCTTTTCATTGTACCCTTGTGGAGCTCTGATAGTTGGCTCACTTCCCTCCTTGTCACCTTGATTTTAGCCTCTAACCGTCTTTTCCATGGTGGGTATTGGGTCTCATGGTTGCTCTTATAGCCAAGCATCTCAAGGATCACTGATGCTGAGTTGTAGATCAGCTCATTGGTTTCTGCCACCCAGTGACATCCGGGTTCCTCCCTTTTGCCGTAGCATTTGTGTTGTATCTCGTCAATCTCAAGTTGTGATAGCAGTTGCCGTTTGCGGCTGTTGGAACACTGAGCTACTAGTTGTTTAGCACTTAGTGTTGACTGGGGATGTCGAAGTAACCATTCCTTCCCCAGTCTTTGCATGTAACCTCTCTGACTAGGGTTACTTGAGTAGTAGCATTCCAACAGATCCACATTTTCATCTCTCGCCCATTTCCGTCTTGTTCCAGTAGCCCATTTGTCATCAAGGTGCTCTGGTTCCCCAACACCTGACGCAGACCTTGTTTGGCCGGGCGACGTCTGAGCCGGCATGTTATGCAACTTAGTTTCTCTCATGGTATGAGGTAGGCAGTAGCTTGAAGGGTCTTGCCTAAGGACCCAGACTGGATTCGAACCCCGCCCTCTCGGGTGATATACTGATGCCTTATCTATTGAGCTATCCAGTCAGCATATATGTATATATATATAGGTGATCCGCACAGAAGGGGTCTCACTCCCAGAAGGAACAATAGCAGACATAGAGGACAGTTACAAGTACCTAGGTATACCACAAGCAAATGGCAACCTCGATGAGGCCACAAGGAAAGGAGCAACAGCTAAATACCTCCAACGAATAAGGCAAGTCCTGAGAAGCCAGCTCAATGGCAAGAACAAAATCTGTGTGATAAACAGCTATGCCCTGCCAGTAATCAGATACCCTGCTGGAATAATTAGCTGGCCAAAGGAGGAGATAAAAGCCACAGATATTAAGACTAGAAAGCTACTAACAATGCATGGAGGGTTCCATCCCAAATCCAGCACCCTGAGACTGTACACGAGCCGCAAAGAAGGAGGCAGAGGACTAGTGAGTGTGAGAACCACTGTCCAGGACGAAACAACTAAGATCCATAAATACATCAGAGACAAAGCCTCAACAGACAATGTGCTCAGTGAATGTCTCAGACAACAGGGAACGGAGGTTGAAGTGCCAGAGATACCATCATGGGAGGACAAGCCCCTACATGGGATGCACCACCAGCAAATAACCGAAGTGGCTGATATCAGTAAATCCTACCAATGGCTGGAAAAAGCTGGGTTCAAGGACAGCACAGAGGCCCTCATCATGGCCGCCCAGGAACAGGCCCTAAACACCAGAGCAATAGAGGCCCAGATCTACCACACCAGACAAGACCCAAGGTGTAGGTTGTGTAAGGAGGTCCCTGAGACAGTCCAGCACATAACAGCAGGGTGCAAGATACTGGCAGGGAAAGCATACATGGAACGACATAACCAAGTGGCAGGCATAGTGTACAGAAACATCTGTGCAGAATATGGACTGGAAACCCCGAGATCAGTGGGAAACACCCCAAAGGTGGTGGAGAATGCCAGAGCTAAGATCCTGTGGGACTTCCAGATCCAGACAGACAGAATGGTAATGGCGAACCAACCAGACATTGTCATAGTGGATAAACAACAGAGGAAAGCCGTTAGGTAGATGTAGCAATACCAAGCGATTGCAACATCAGGAAAAAAGGAGCACGAGAAACTGGAGAAATACCAGGGCCTCAGGGAGGAACTGGAGAGGGCCTGGAAGGTGAAGACCACAGTGGTGCCTGTGGTCATCGGGGCCCTCGGGGCAGTCACCCCCAAACTGGAGCAGTGGCTACAACAGATCCCAGGAACAACATCAGACATCTCAGTCCAGAAATGTGCAGTCCTTGGCACAGCCAAGATACTGCGCAGGACCCTCAAGCTCCCAGGCGTCTGGTCCGCGGTGGGTGAGAAGGGAATTTTTTTTTTTATATATATATATATATATACACATCTATATCTATATATATATCTATATACATATAGATATAGATGGATATAGATATAGATGTATATAGATATAGATATAGATATAGATATATATATATAATATATATATATGGCTCTGTCCATCATTTCAGGCCACAGTGACTTTGACTCAAACACTCGGTGGACATGCTGTCCCTTCTCAGTGAGATTTGGAAGCAGGCTCCATGTGTGAAAAATCATCAGCAGTCTGACTGACAGCAGCTGCTAGGCAGCCTAAATGCAGGAAGTCACATTTTATATGTTAAAGGTGAAAGGTGAGGATCGAAGACTTTGCTGACTGAGAACAAGACCATTTGGGCAGACCTGTGGGATGAAGAGATTATGTGTGTTGAGTTCTAGAATTGCCCTGCTCTGACTGGCACCAAGCTAGATCAGCTTCAATTCATTCTGATTTGTTCCTTTTACTAATGTTTATTCTTACTTTCTCTAGTTGAGACTTTTGTTGTTTGGATGATTACTCCCTCAGGTTATGGAGGCTGTGCAACTGGAAGGACTTTTGCTCTTATCTTTTTACTTTTGGGCAGTTATGATGATTCCCATAAATTAGTAATGAACTAGTTTTTCTTCATTCCAAATAATATTCAGGGAAAACAAAAGAATTATCATTTGTTATCAGTGAATACATGATCCAATCTTGAGAAACTTTTTCATCATTTGTGAGAGAGGTGCTCTTCACTCCCAAGCCTCTGCCACAGGTTGAAACTGGATGTCTGGTCACCTGGTTTTGAAAAGCAACAGCTAAGCACAGTATGAACGTTTTCATTAAATGTTTCCCATAATGTATGTGGCCCAGCATTCCTGACTTCTTGAAGCCAGAGTTTGAAAAAGAGCAGGAGTTTTTAAAGAGACAGCAGCCCAATTTAAAGTTGTTAAATTCCAGTGTCAAATTTATTTTAAGTCATGTTTAATATTTTGATAAATACATAATTTCTATAACAGCTAAAGTTAACATAGTTCCTTGATTATACCATAAAATGCCTCTCGGTGCCTGGAAAACACCTGCCACCTTTAAAACTGTGCAATTCTCTTGAGTCCCATGGGTGTGCCCACCCTAAACCTGTGCCCGTACGTTCCAGTCTTGCTCATGGTGTCATGATGAGGTAGAACATTATCTCTACTGCCATGACATGACAGTCATTAGATTATCGTACAGATTTCAATCAGAGGCCTCTTCAGATTCATTGCCAGACCGACAACAAATCAGTTTGGCAACAATGCTAGGATGAGGATGCTGTGGAGAGCCTTCTTGTCGCCATCCAATATGATTTCTCATCTTAACTTGGATGATAAGAGTTGTGGCAACATTTAATTTCCTTTAAGGCTAAATAAAGTATTTTTGAATTGAACGGCCTTGAATGTCAAGAAGGAACATCCATCCATCCATCCATCCATCCATCCATCCATCCATCCATCCATCCATCTTCTAACACTCTTATGGGGCCTGGAGGGGTGCTGGTGCTCCAGCTAACGTTCTGGGCGAGAGGTGGGGTCATCCTGAACAGGTCGCCAGTCTGTCGCAGTCAAGAAGGAACATTTCTAAAAAATTCCACTTGCGTGAAACAAACGGAAAATAAAACAAGGGTCTGATTAGAGCCAGAATTTTGGTCCGGATTGCCTCCATTTTCCATTCTCCTTATCATGAATCAGTTGTGTTCTGCTAAATGTAAAGGGGTCAGTTAATGGTGACCCCTCTGGGGAGCAGCAAAAGAGGACAAGCACAAAACAAAGCTTAGAAAGAGTGTGGGTGAAGTAGAGCTAAAATGGGCTTCCCTCATCATGGATTCCTCTTGAAGTGTCTCCCACAGAGAGTGGGAGCGACTTCTTGCCTGCTCATTCCAACATCAATGGAGGACTGCTGTCTGGTGACCGTATGCAACGTCTCATGGGAGCTCCCGGGTGGGTGGGGTGAGACCACTTCCATTAATTCCTCAGTGCTTAAGAGTATCATGCGTGGTTACACGCCTGGACCTAGATCTTTCATTTTTGACTGTGCATGCTGCGATCACGGCAGACAGCCTGATTTTTAAATGAACGGAGGGAGACAGGACTGTTGGCAGCAGGCTTCAAAAACAGGCGGAGGGGACTGATGTGATCAGATGAAGAAAAATACCATAAGAGTCAAAAGAGGTTGATTCATACGCCAAGACTTGTCACCTCCTGCTTTTATTTTAAATAAGAAAATCATGTGGGAGCTACAGTCAAGTCCAAAATTGTTACAACTGTGACTGAAAGTTTTCCAGAAATGTAAATGAAGCTGTTTTAATCTCAAAGATGTTTCTTAAACATTATTTTTCCTTGGCTCAAAACAAAAACAAAAACAAACAAAAAAAAACAAAACAAATTGTCATCTTCCTAAAATAATGGCTCATTTTTTCCAAAAGTACTTTGTTTATTTATTTAACTTTTTTGTCTTTTTTTTTTGTCTATCTTTTGAAAAGTGAGAAGGTGCGATTTTTTTTTTTTTTTTTTTGACAAAATCACTTATGGCAAAAAACTACCCTAGGCCGTTATTTAAGGAAGATGACGAAATGTGAAAATGTTTCATTATTTCCAAGTTTCCCCACCATCGTATAAATTCTTACAGTTTGGTTAAGCTTTGTTTATGGGTCTTTGTAGATATGTAAACGAGAGTTTTGAACATTTTTAACGAACAGGTTGTTGCACTTGGAAATGTGAGAAAGGACACAAATTTCTGAATCTCAAATTATTCAACCAATTTGTGTAAAGAGGTATGTGAAATCTTTTTATTCTAGCTTAACAAGCTGTTTTTCCATTGACCAGAAAATTGTGCAAATTGAAATTGCAAAAAAAGAGGAAAATATGAAAACGTACTTCAAAGTCAAACTTCATACCTCGTAAAACATGTTAGCTGCATATCCGCTAATACACTTAGGGCTGCCAATGCTTAACCATCGCTGACTTCATTCTTCATTAAAGATTTACAATAAAGTGAAAAATTCAGTTTGTATCCTTGTCTGTCTGTGTAGCTCACCATTTTACAGTGAAATCAACTAAATAAGTAACATCAAGCAACCAGCTGTTTGTTTTTGCTTTATGAGAGTTAACAGATACATTGCTCTCGATAGAATGAGGCGTCATGTGAAAAGTTCCGTGTTGGAATGACTGTGGCCATAGATGTGACTGGAGGTCCTGAATTCAGTTCATTGACGGATTAACAAACACGTTATGCTGACTTCCTGAACATGGAGTTTCACAAAGAGCAGGAGTTTCTTAAAGCAACAAGGCGTTAAATTACAAAGTCAAATTTCTTCTAAGTCATATTTGATTATACAGTGTTTTTATAACAAATGAAGGTCACATAACTATTTGACTGTTCTGCAAAATGGTTGTCTGATGCAGGAAAATACATCATACTGTCCCTTTAAGTTTGTAGTTTGTGTGTTTGGGAGCAGCTCCCTCCATGACATTTTGTGGAAAATAGAGCTTCTCGTGTCTGCTCTGCTCATTTCCCTCTGATAAAGAAAATTAAATCTACTTTTTGAATCAACCAACCCAGTCTCACAGAAGAGGAGGAATGGAAAATAAATAAAGAGAGACTGAGTACATACATGCAGTGGAAGATGAGCTGAGGGGAGAGAACATCGGCACTGTGCTGACGGCGCACAACCCTCCAAGCCTCGATCAGATCTGAGGAAGTGCTGCTGTCTTTTTAGTGATTTCCACACCAGTTTGGTGGTCGACCACAGCGACGGGGGAATATCACATGACGCCCAATTATAAGGCAACATGAGCTCAAATGGTGGAAAATTGGGGGAACAATTGATCTGACAGAGAGTGTTGGAGGGGAAACCTGGCAGGTCTGAAAGCTGCCGTCGTATGCCACGTTTTTCTTCTCAATAATACATCAGGCGGCTGTAAAACTGTCTGATCTGTACATTAAAGTTTTTTAAAGATGTTGCTAAGTCACGTAGCATTTGGTTGAAGAACCAGGAATTTTATTCGAAAGATACCTTGAATTCCGTTTCCTTTGTTTGAAACGCCACAGGCTGTTTGCCAGTGTAGGGCAAAAAGTAACAGTTTTACTTTTAAAAGCATCATGAATCATGACAACTCTTTCTGTGAGGCTAAAATATCACAGATGTGGCTCAGAGGCAGCTGATGGTTTTACAAGAGCAGTAAAAACAGACAACAAAACATAGCAGACAGAGAGATATGAGCAATATGAGATAAAGAGTTTGGCAGGAGCACGGGCTGCTAATGGAAGCTTATGCTGCGGCTGGGAAAATGATAAGCACTGAATACTACGGCGGCAGCAGTTTTCTCTTCCTGTGATGGGACACATATGAGCAGACAGGAAGCCAGCAACCAATAGAAATGTTTTAAGCTGTTGAAAATACAGCAGAACGTAAACTACAGAGAGGTGCTAAACAAGAACCACAATATGCTTGAAAAAAGTTTTTTAAATCGGGCTCCATCATTTGCAATTTTCTTAACGATCAGCAATTATTGATTTTTAAAAAGCCTTTAAGACATTTTTGTCTTAAATGTTGCTAAATATAGGAACAAAGTCGCTGAGTTGGTAACAGTGGAGTGACTACACCGTGTATCAAATTATTATGCAAGTGATATTTTCTCAGATTTTCTTAAATGGTCAAACCAAATTTTCAAGTCATGAACTATAACAGTATAAATCAAATTTCACTGAACACAGCTCCCCATGAGAACAGTATTTTTTTTTTAAATTAAATACTCCATTGTCCAAAAGTCACAGTACAAAGTCTTGGAGGACATGTTTTCTCAAAAACTTTAACTCACTTTGTTTTAGTGACATTAAGCAGAAATGGATAAATAACCGCAGCTTAACTGAGATTCTGGCCAAAGTGAAATGCAGTCTCTCTTAATTTTCTTGTCGCAAAAACAACAGCAGAGGGTCAGACTGATATAAAAAAAGTACTAAGTAATTGTAAATAATTGATACACAATGAATTACATTGTGTATCAATTAAATATGTAAACTGATTTTAAGGTCCGATATTAATCTCATCATTTCATCAGAAAAATTCATTTTATTGTGATTATTAACAGCTTATCCAGCAGCAGCGTATTCAGATGATGTGCCTGCACTTTCATGTGCGGCATGTGGGTCAGTTAGTTGTGTTCGGATCATACCAGACTGTTCAGGTGGAGGTATTCCAGACGGGAGTCTTGGGAGATGCAGCAGCACAGTGAGGACTCCTGCTTGGCTGCCCCAGCACGGTTCCATGGCGACGAGCTTCGGCACTGCCTGTGTACGACATGACAAAAATTCTCTGCTAACATTCAGACAAAGACAGAAAGTTGTACTTAAAAATAACTCTAACATTGTGTTTGTCGAGATAACATTATGTTATAATTATGAATTGTATCAGGAATTGAACCTGATATTTATACTTTTGAATTTGGTTCCACATATTCTGAAATGAATTGTTTTTAAGCTAAAATATATTTTATGTTCATTTATTTTCTGTTTGTCAGAGACCATTTGAGTTCATCAATATTTGATGTAAGCATGAATATAAATATATAAAGCATTAGCCGATTGAGGCAACTGTTGATAATTTAAAGTATGGATGCGTGATATGGAAGCAGAGAGCAGAGGGACTACTGCAGAGCAGCTAAATTTTTTTTTTACCGTCTTCAACATAGAGCCTTTAAAACCACCAATTAAAATCTTAATAGTTTTCTAGAAAAGCTCTGTTGCTGAGCCTTACGTTTACGTTATGATACTCCCAAACATTCAGTTTCTACATATTTATAGGTTCTCATCCTATAAATATGAGAAGAAATAGGTTTAAAGCAATTTAAGTTATGATTTAAATATCACACTACTTTGTATTAAGAGCCACTGCAATAAATCTATATTTATGAGGAATTTTATTAAGTGTTGTCACTTATTAAAACTTGTTTTTAGTCAGAGCCTAAAGTTTTTGTAAAGGTGTATCAGAGATTAGATACATGATTCTGAACCAAACTCTTATCTAAACAACATTTGAATCTTAGTTGGACTTCTATGGGTCTCAACAGGTTGTTTACTGAGGAAAACACATTTGATATGCAGTGTTACTTACTAGTCATTTTTGGTCCTGCAGCTTAAACACAATAAAAACATTTTACACAACATTTTACATTACATTTGACTGTAACTTTGCTAACCTCCCTACCCCCAAAATTGCTCTTAAATGGGATTTTCTCTCTTGACACAGACTCGATAACTTCATTCACATCTTCCACTGCTACTGGTGAAAATACAGACAGATTACAATTCTAAAACTGAGTAGAAAATCAACATCATTGTTCACAACTTCTCATTTTTTTCTCTCATTGGACCATTTGAAATTCTACTAGAGAAATTCAATCAATGGGAGAAATCTCAGATTGAGCAGTGAGAGAAGATGACAATCAAGCAGAATTGCACAAGAAAGCGATAGCATGGCTAGATATGGACATTATGTTGACCAATTTCTCCAAATACACATAAAATAAAAAATAGTTTTGATGTACCTATTATCCACCCTACTTTTTAAATTAATTCATTTTGGTTGATTCGTTTCCTATGAGTGATCCCAATGAGACGCCTGCATAACAAGATCAAATGTCCCTGGATAATATTTCCATTCATCTCAGTGGAAACAAGAAGAGTCACTCATATTGATCGAATTTGACCCTCCTGCCATACTGTACCACAAAAGTCACTTACTGTTTCACACTGACTGCAAGGAAAGTTACATATATTTCTACTAACAAACTGTATACAGTATATCTGGCTCCTTTTCACACCTCGAACTTTATCAAAGATTTAATCATTATTTTATCTTTGATTTGAATTGTTAAGTTCCAACTCAGAAAAATTATAAAAAAATAAAAATAAAATAAAAAAGTCTATTGTTTTTCATTTTTCTAAGGCATGTATAATTGCATTTAGTTGGATTTTTTAAAATTAATATTGTTATATCATTTCTTTCATAAGAGCTCTTGTGACACATGGGCAGGATAGAAGGTTGTTTGTGACACTCTATGTTCATTTACTTATTTTAAAATATTGAAAAACTAATATTTTTGAGATGCCAATAATGTGTGCCAATCAAGGCTATAATCATAACCGTACACCAAGTTATGTACAAGTGCTCCAAGGTTTTGTCACTTGGAACACTTGGAAATGCAAAATAATGTCCTCAAACACTTTTATCACTGACAGATCATAGCTATCTCAAACAAATATGTTCTTTTCACATGTACAAGTGTCTAATTAATGGAATCCAATGAAATAGTTAGGCTACAAGAATTATTACATCTACAACCCAACATAATCTGCCCTGAAAACCATCTAAATGTCCTTCAGATGTATCTATATTTATTTTTTTTTATTTTTATCATGAGCTGCGTCAGCATACTCTTTTTATTTCAAGCATTTTTGGTAAAATTGTATGACATTTAGATGTTAAACCGTATTACTGTAGATTTTGGGTCACATAAGATGAATATAATTCCAGCTTCATGGAAATGTGTTTGTAAGAAATGTGAAGATTAAAAGAGCTTTTGGTCATCAAGACAACTATACAGAATAATATTTACCATATCAATTGTAAATGTATCTATGTCATTTACAATTGAAGTACTAATGGTGTCTTCAGGTATTATATCAACAACCAGCAATACAAAGACACTGAACAGCATCATGTTCAGGTTACGATTTCAAAGACATTATTATTTGAAAAAAAATATGCAACTCCCATGTATATTAGTGAGAGATGAAGAAGCATTTTGAAATTTTTCCACACAAAGCCATTTTCAAAAATGATTACTTCTGGTCTTACAAGACACATAATCTATGTGAATGCACAGCTGAAGCAATGAAAAACCTTCGCGAATACACCTAAATTTGACACAAATGGCCGTTTTTTGCCTTTGGTCTGCAGAGCATAAATTATTAATTTTAAAAATTTCACTAGAATCAGAAAAGGGTTAAGTGAAATCCCAAATGTTCAGGAAAAACACCTATGAAAAACTGTGAAGCTAAAACAACGGAGATTAAAAGTGAAACGTACCAAATGCAGAGTTAATCATCTGTACAAAAACCTTTGGCTGAATGAGATGTTAGAAAACTCTGGCTGTGCTAAGAGCTAGCAGTGTGAATAAAATAACTACTTCTAAAGATATATCTGCATGGTTCAGCTTTCAGCAGACGGACACTAAGTGATTAGAGGACAACACCAACTTGGTTCCTGTTGCCGTAGTAAGACCACCTTGGTACAAACACACAAACATCCCCTCCAGCGTTAATTGGTTTAAGTGCTGGAGCGTATGGTTTAATTAGAGGCTGCTCTGTTAGTTTATGTATTTATTTTTTCTCCAGAGTGTCAGGGACATGATGAATTTCTCACTAAACACACCAAATTGACACTGGGAGTGGGAACTAGTACCTGTGGAGGAGCACTCTTACTGATTAAAATTATACAGAGACAAAATATGGTAAATGACATGATGTGAAATAAACAGCAGGTGTTTATTTACTCCGTCACATTTCAGCTAATAACACTCTAATATTCACTCATTTACTCACATCACTGCTGTGTTTACTTTGTTTTCAGTGGCAATGGCACAGAGAATAATTTTGGCTTTTGTATAGTTTTGGTCCAGAAAGTTCTTTGATCTGAAATGCAGAGAAAATTAGAAAGCGACAGTTTCTGTCGAAAATATGTAGATAACAAAAGACAATACACAGCTTTACAGGGGAGCTTTAAACATCTATGTTTTACTACTTTGAAAAACATATTTCAGATTCTGAACCAAAGAGCTGCCATAGCATAGTTTAAGCTTAAATTAGCTAAAGAAAGAGTGAGGGGAAATCCCACCACAGTATCATACATCTACCTTAAGTTTTAATGCCAAAGATATCTAGCTGTAAGTAAACAAAGTAGCAATATCTTTCTTCTTAATTCTACTCTGAAATGCCAAAGTTAACCTGTTGCAACTACAAAAACTCTAGTCTAGATACAAGCAAAAATTATAGCAGTGACCTGATAACATAAATGCGTAACCTCATTCTAAAAATGAGATTACATTAGTGGCACTTGACTCTCATCAGCATACCAAATTGTTGATGTGACTCAGCATTATTTGATATATTCCACTTCCAATATGTCAGGAAAGTATTCAATGTAAATCACATTTCCCACATTTTGTGTTCTTATTCAGCCTTATTCCAAATTGTATTAGATGAATCTCTTTCCTCAAAATTTGGCAAATTTATCAAAGATGCAAATCCAAGAAATCAAATTTATGCAAATATTCTCAACCTTTGCTTAATACTTTGTTGAGCTACATTTGGCAGCAATTCCAGCCTCAAATGTTTGTGAATATTGCACCACTACCCATAGTTTACCTATCTTTTGGCAGTTTGACCCATTCTTCTTAACAACGTTTGTAACTAAGAGCAAAGTTAGTGTGTCGGCAAAGTCATGAGCTATGATGGTTCCGGGTGAATCATCAGCCTGGAACTTTTTGAATCACCCTCTGGATCCTGAATGCTTTTGTTTTTGTTCATTGTTGTCATAGATATTACAGCTAGGCATATACCGATTTTTCACTTCCGATACAGAAATCTGAGGTTTACTATCAGCCAATACCGAAAAACAGTGCTGGATTAATTTACAAAATGTCTTTCTATTTTTTAAGCACAGACATAAAGGTACTGAATTACAAATTTATAACTCTGAACCAATACAGGACACTTAAATACACCAACAGCTTCAAAAGCTGATCAAACATGTGAAAACAACTTTAATATGTTCAATCAGAGCAATTAGGAAAAGACCAGCCAATTTAAAATAATTAAATAATTAAGAAAGAAGTTCAAACTCTGTGATGGACTGGTGACCTGCCCAGGTGACCTGCCCAGGTGACCTGCCCCCACTCTCACCTGCTCTCTACCACTGGAGATAGACACCAGGACCCCTTATGACTCCACTAGGTTTGAATGTGTTAGAGGACGGACGGATGGATGGATGAAACTGACAGAGACAATAGGCTGACTAACTTGGTCAGACATGTAAAAATAAACTGCAACAAATCTGTTACCGATACTTGATCTAGAATTTCTCTGAATATGGTAACAGAAACAGATGTTTATATCAGTTTGCTGAATCTATAATAACATCACTTCTGAATGAAATTCCATGAAGTGGGTAGAATATATATTTATAAAAAACATATTGATGCAGCACAGCAGCCAACTTCTGGTTTTCTTTGCTGTTCCACAGAAAATCTTAAAGTGTTTTCTCGATTTGAAGTAGACAGATGAATCTGAGTAACTTCATTTCCAGGGTTCCTCGTTGTCTCCTCAAACAGATTTTATAAATATTGTACTTTTGGAAATGCAAACTCGGAACAACTTGAGAGAAAATTAATGATGAAGTAAACCCAAGATGGAACGAAAGCTCTCTGGCGTCTTTCCCAAACTAATCAAGGTAAGTAAGGAAGATGAGCTCAGATCGGCTAAGTCTGCAAGAGTTGAGAGGTCGATGAAATAAATACAGTCACCTAAGCGTATTGTAAAATCCTGCTGAGCTGTGTGTCCAGAATGGGCCACTGTCTGCTGCTACGAAGGGCAGAGGTTCTGACCTGAAAGACAGGGAGACCTGGGTGTCCTGCTCCAGTTTGTTTTGGCTTTAAATATGAAGTGTTGCTGAAGCCCAGGCAGCAGCTTTTGCTGACTTCATCTAAAGCTGAAATTGGTTCTTTGGCAGTGCTGAGCAGCACCGCTCCAGCAGATCATTCTATCAGAAATTACTGGATGTTTTCCAGAAGAAAGGAAGGTGCAAAGGCAACATTCAAAGTGCCAGTCATTTTCCCAGGAAAGCTACAGATGAACTGGTCTTGTTCATTATTTACCAGACTGACGTTGGCCGCCTCATAAAGGTTAACATTACTTTGTATCTGAAGAAATATCTTGGTAAAATTAATTAGTTTACTTTATCTAAATCTCCCATGGTTATGGCACACTTAGATAACCATATTTTACAGGCTGAGCTGTAAAATAATTCTCAGCAACTAAGTAGAATTAGAAATCCAAAGTGACTGAGAATTTGCTGGTGGGAAAATAGTTTATGATTTGCTGCTACATTTTTTTTTCCTGATAACTTTACATTATTTTTATGAGCTCACTATAAATACAAACAATATAAAGTCAAGTAAAAGTGTTTTTTTCCCCCCCCCTTTATTCCCCATTTCTATCAACGAACCTTTCTGAGGCAGACAAAGTTCTGCTTGGTTCCTTCTTAGAAAACAGTCTTAGCTGAAAGTTTATAAACCATAAAAGAAACTTCAAGACAAGGTCACCTCACACTGCCCTTTTAATCAATTTTATATCATCTGTTTGGCTGATCTAGCTGTAAAAAAAAGAATAGAGGAAAACCCGTAGATGTTTCAGGGGAAAACAAGGTGAGCCTGACATTTTTATTTCCTTTCATCTCCAATCATCTCATTGTACCTTCTTTCTTCCTAATTTTGTACTTTTAAATCCACATATTTTCTGTGTTATTTTAGTACAACAGGTGTACAAATCCTCTCTTTGTGCTTCCATGTTAATTTAAAGTCTTTCATTTGGTAACAAAATGAGGAAACTAAGACAGAGTTCTCTCTTCTTCCATTTCTTTTGTCTCCTTCGCTTTATTTTCTATATCAGTGGTGTCCAAAGTGGGTCCTCTAGAGCCGGCATCCTGGAAGGTTTCAGTTCACTCCCTGGTGGTAGTAACAACCTTTTCAGCATGTCTATGTTCTTCTTAGGCCTTTGAATGAGCCATCATTGGATCCAGGTGTGTTAAACACGGCATCCTGAAACGTGCAGGATGCCGGGGCTCGAGGACCCACTTTGGACACCACTGCTCAAACTTACAGATTTGGTAAGTTGAAAATTCCAGGAAAACAGAAAAACTACTGAAAAATAAAAAATTACATCTGTATTAATGAAGTTCTTTTTTTTTTTTTTTTTTTGGTTCTTGTTTTATGCTAGTAAAATATTAACAGGAAAAAAAAATATTAATAGATTGATATTTACAGTAAATCAGTAGAGGTTTCCAGTTTTAGACTTGCTCAATTATCCATCCATTTTCTAACACTCTTGTCCCTAGTGGAGTCTGGAGGTGTGCTGGTGCCTGTCTCCAGCGAGACATTTCAGGTGAGAGGCGAAGTCACCAGGACAGGTCACCAATCTATTGCACACAGACAGAACAAACAACCATGCACACACACACCTAAGGAGAATTTAGAGAGACCAATTAACCTAACAGTCATGTTTTTGGATTGGGGGAGGAAGCCGGAGTACCCAGAGAGAACCCACCATGCACAGGGAGAACATGCAAACTCCATGCAGAAAGACCCCGGGCTGGGAATCGAACCCAGGACCTTCTTGCTGCAAGGCTGAGCTTAAATGATCAAAAATCTTACAGTGTATCCTTAGGATACCAAAACCTTACAGTGTATCCTGAGGATACACTGTAAGATTTTTGATCATTTTTAGCTGATTTGTGATGACCTGATAGTTGTGTATTGACCTCATATCCATTTCCCAACCAGCAATCATGTGGTTGCTGGAATGTACAACCTGTTTGAAATTCCCACAATTCCCACAAACCTGAAACCTGAAGCTGTCATACTCCAGTCACTCAGTGCAGCGATTCTCAAGAAGGCAGACAAGTAATCTGCCTTACTGTAAAATGTTGAATTCATTTTTATTCACAAACTGATCAAAACTAATTCCTAAGCATTCTTTGTGCTGAAGACCTCACAGCCAAACTTCTCATGTAACAAAACTCAGAACTGAACACGAACAGAACCTGAATCCCAAAGCCTGGTCTTTGGACTCAACCCCCAACTGAGACACAAGAACTGTAAACCTTTCCCTTCTGACTTGCTAGACAGGAAGACGATTTGTTTGAAAACCTTTAATGTGCTCACAGGAAAACTTCTAGAAAGTGTCTTGTGTACCCCATGTTTCTACGTTTACATGGAGACGTGAACGTCTCTTGACGCCTTAGCCTGTAAAGTAGAGATGGATCCTTTCCTCAGTACCAGAGGTTCTGGTGAGGAAGTCTAGCTGGGATGCCTGCTGCCTGAGGAGAACCAGTATTTCTGTTCACATCAATTTTGGGGTTTTTGGATGTTGCTTCCACCTAACTGCCTATCAACTCAAAATGAGACCGTTTCATTATCTGGGCTCGACTGATTTTGAAATAAGACTGTTAAATGGCTTTCTGTTGTATGCTAGCTTCATGTTTTGCCTGATTATACATTGTAAAAATCT
This sequence comes from Poeciliopsis turneri, assembly GCA_922788865.1. Classification (NCBI taxonomy): domain Eukaryota; kingdom Metazoa; phylum Chordata; class Actinopteri; order Cyprinodontiformes; family Poeciliidae; genus Poeciliopsis; species Poeciliopsis turneri. Next base: position 547,854 of record CAKLNU010000484.1, on the reverse strand, counting down.
TGTGTTATATTGAGTAGCGCTGCCATTTTAAATCAGCCACATGTTAGAGATGATGTTGGTTCAGAACAATTGAATTCAGCGCTGCAAGCATTCATTGGCTCTCTCTCGGTCGATCTCTTCTCCTCTCCCCCTTCCTGTTTTTCTCTTATCTTCTTTCCTTGATGTCAGATTCAATCTACTCTACAGAGATGTTAGGCTCATACAAAGTCTAAATTCACATGTTCTTTGTCTGGCCCAAATGTTAGCGCTTTACAACCTGTTGACCTGTGTTGGGTCGGTCTGAGTCTCCATTTTATTTATTTCGAACATGATAGCAGTATAAAATAGCACACATAAGCAAGGAATGTAACAGACATATTTTTTGTACCACAATAATCTTAACATGCTTTACATGTACTGTGTTCAACAACACTGTTTTACTACATTTATGGTTCTGCAAATCAGATGTTTCCCGTTTTCTTGTTAAACTAATAAGTTTTGAAGTTATGTTCCATTATTCCATTTCATTTGATCATCGTTCATTCAATAATCTGAACTGATTCTTATTTTATCATTTAATATATATTTATATTATTCCTTTTGTCTTTTCATCAAGATTGCATGCTAGTAGTTAAAGAAAAAGGTGATTCATGGAATAATTCAGCTGTAAAGTTAAGCCACTTTGTTAACAATTTCTTAGACTTGAGTAGGAATTAGCATGATCATTGATAAGTGATCGATCCTGGTTATGTGAAAAGTTTTTTTTTCTGCATTTTCTTTTTTTTTTTGGTTAATTCATTCTTTCATGACACACTGAATTTGGTGTGTGATCCACAGTTGCTGGAGTTTCAGTGCTGATTAAACTAAAGAACTTTTAATTTAAATTTAATTTAATTAAAATCCAATCTAATTTGGATTTTAAAAAATCAATCAATAATAGATTCAACCATCTGGTAAGACAAGAGTATGTTTTTCATAGTTCAGTTTATATTTCTGGTTTTATTGCAAATCAGATGATTTTTAATTAACTTTACAACTGAAAAAGAGAGCACTTTGTTTCTAACCTACACAGACTATGAGAACTTGGGATCAAAATAAGAACTTATTGAAATAATTTCCAACAACTGGAGGAAAAACAGAACTTCCGTATCAGGTTCATCTCTCACAAACTTTTTTTCTTATCTTTGCTCACATCCATATAAGCCTGGAGCACAGAGCCAGTGCACAGCAGAATATTTGATATGGTGATTGTGCTGATTTTACACTTATAATACCTCTTTGCACGCTAAGGTTTGTATGTATAGAAATACCAATATGAAGAGTTTCTCTGGTTTCTTTAGTTTTATCTCATCTAAAACTGTTTTTGAATCCAAATAAGATTCCTTCCTCTCCAGTCTGCGATCTAATCAACTTAACTTTGGTTTCCTGTATTCTGAGGGTAATAAAAGAGGAAAATAATGATCACTGGACAGATATGCACTCCCATCCTCATTCTGTCTTAAAACAGTACTTTTATTGCATTTCCTCAGACTGTGAAGCAGAACAGAGTTTCAGGTTTTACTAGTTGTAAAGTCAGAGCAAAGTCTAACTCTCCCACTCATACGCAGCCAAATACTTAAATATTACTATTTAATAAATACAAATTCATAGCCAATAACAGATTGACATACGCACCAGTCCAACTGTGTGTGACTTCAGTTTTCTTCTGTTTGAAATCTCAAGGCACAACATCCTGAGACACTGAAACTTCACAAAATCTTTGGAAAAGATATGTATGTATTGCTAACCAATGCCAGGTTGATATTAGCATGTTAGTTCATCTGGTCATGTGTAATGTACCCTGGAAATGATGGTCAGTTCTTTTGCCCAGACAACCTATGGTACCTACAACTGAGGCTCTTATTTTGAAGCTAAAAAGAAGCAGATCTTGACTTGCCCTGATGTTAAGATCAAACCATTCCAAAGCCATTGAGGAAGACGCTGGCATTTACTAAGTCCTCAACGATGAACAAGGAGGCAGTGAAAGCATTAACCAGAGGAGCAGCCAAGAAGCTTCTGGTGGCTCTGGAGGAGCTGCAGAAATGTGGGAAAGTATGTTGATAGGTTGTGGACAGTACCTGTTCTTTTGGAAGGGTGGCACAAAAATAGAGATTGTTGAAAGAAAACTCCGAATTTGTTTGCGGTTTGGCTTGAGGCAGGAGGCAATTTGCAGTGATAAAAGGAAACTGGATGTTGTTAAACGTAGTATGATATACAGTGTGGACATTTTTCTTCAACAAGGACAAAGAAGCAAGTCTGAGTTGTTGATTAGGATGGCAATCCAGGAGGGGAACTTTATAGTCTGGTAGACTCGGTTAGATTTTCAGCTGGTGGGGTTCATTTTCAGACAGCATTGTTAGCTGAAATAAACTAATTTTGAATATGGCTGAAAAACCATCTCAGCATGGAGCAAGAACTTAGGTTTTTTTTTTTTTTTTTTTTTTTATTGACATATTTCCATTTGTCAAAAAAAGTAATTCCAATTTGTGCAATCTTATGGTCAATGGAAATGCAGCTGGTGTTTGTGGTGGTCACTTGAACACCAGATGCTCCTTGTCAGAAAAAAGTAAAAATAAATCTTGTTTTTTATTTGACCTGAGATTAAACTGGAACCATTCCACATTTTAATCTGACAGATTCAGAGAAGCCACCTGATGGAGAAATTAATTAGAAGGATATAAACTAAAACAAATGAAAGCTGAGGTCATAGGTCAGAATTCCTCCTTTACTCCGTTAATCCTCCGTTTGGGAGTTTCAGGTCAGACCTTGCTCTGATCCGAACCCGGTTCTGTGTCAAACATGTCTCATACCCATCAGCACACAGTCTCGTTGTGAGACCCCTGAGGTGTGAAGAGTCCCCCCGCCCCCTTTTCCACCTCCCTGCTGTGCCCTCCTTAGCTGATTAGGTGCTCATGCATGTCCATCCCGCTGGGCAAAAAATTGTCGTGTCCAATCCTCTCTGCATCCAAACCCTTTTTTCACCATTTCCACATCTGTGTCTGCATGTTGTCACAGTTCTCCACAGGGGGTCTGCTGGAAATTTGGGGTCGGGGGGTGCAGATCAGGGAGCCAGACAGACAGTGTTTGTGTAATGAGTGGAAAAGATGTTCTCATCGATATGATAGTCACTGTTTTAGCAGCAGCACTTCATTTTTTTTTTTTTGCAGAATATTAAAATTAAACTCAGTGTGATATAATGATACAGTCATATCAATGGTTGTAACTGCAGACTCCATTGCATGTTGATACCATTGCATGTTGATGCCAATGTAACATCACACACATCCTGTGTGTGATGGGTAACATCACACACATCCTGTGTGTGATGTTACATTGCAATGTGTCTATACTTTAAAGAATTATTAGCCTTGGTTATTTTTTTTCTCCCCTTTAAACACCATGTCCAAACAAATTTGGACATGGTGTTTTTGTGTCTTGTGTCCGAATTGACAATTGTTTTTGTCTTAGAGAGACTTTTTCATATAATTTGTTTTTATTTTGTGACAACTATTTCAGTCATCTCCCTCTCCCTACCTCTATGTGTCAATTACTTTCTGCCGTCACATGGTGGTTTCCACACCCACTGGTATTAATTGCATTGGACAGACTTGTGCGCTTCTGGATGAGCACATAACGGGTTTTTATATGTCCAAGTGAGATGGGCAATTCATTGAATTTCCATTTTAATCAGCACGTCAGTAAGCGAACAATCCTATTACAGAACAGGAGGACACGGGGGCCACTTCACAACCTCCCCCTTCATCCCTTCATCTTTCCCTTTTAGACGGCAAATTAATCATCTCTCTATTGCCATTTTTTTTTCAACTGTTCCTAATTTAGGAGAAGGTAAGTTTCATTCACCTACTCACCCTATGCTCAGTGTTTGGCTGAAGGACTAATCTGACTCCGGCTTAACGGAGGTGGTTTTCACCCAGATATTTTAGAAGCTGACATACAATCACAGTGGTTCTATACAAACATGCTCACAAGTACACTGAGAATCAAACTGAAGCTCCAGCAGCCATCATCATTCCTGAAAATGTCTCTTCTTCCTCCAAAGTCAGTATTGATGGACTGTAGGAGGAGGAGGGGCGGAAATATCAATCAGGAAGAAAAGAGAAGAGCGGAGAAACACAATCATTATTAACGGGGCTGGGAAGAAGAGGGTTTGCTGAGAAAATGGCCAAATGAGAAAGAATATGGCTGCCAAACATCTAAACCTCTGCCAGAGAGCTGCAGCTGTGTCTCTCACACACACAGGTTTTCTATTTATTTCCATGTCTTCCATGGAGCTAATGTGAGCACTGTACAGGCAGTTTTACATCTGGATAAATCGGCTTTGTTTAGGTGGGTATTTTTTGTACAAAACAATATGAAGTTTAAGAACCAAGCCCATTCTGGCCATGAAAGAAAAAATAAATGGCCAAGAGGAAGGCACAATTACAAACATTTATGTTACAATTACAAGTTTTAAAGTCAACATTTTTCGTCCTAAAGTCAATTAGAAGTAAAAGTCATAATTACCTAAAACTTTTAAAACTTATTACAACTTTCATTCTCATTATTATGATTTTTCTTCTTGGAATTTACTTTAAAACTACAAAATATGACTTTTGTTCTAGGAATTATGACTATAGATCAAAAATGCGACTTTTCTTTTTGGAATTGTGACCTGAAACTTGAAGTTGCAACTTTTTTTCTCAAAATTACATTAAAACTCATAATTATGACTATTTTCCTATCAGAATTTATGGGTTTCCATAGTTGTGTAAGTTTTGCCAGTCTGGAGCGTTCATGTGTCTGTGTTCACGACGTCAGAGCGAGAAGACATCAGTATTTAACTGTACATTTTAAGCAGATGAGAACTAAGTGGAGGGATTTGGCCAGAAGACACAGCAGCATATTTGCAAAAAACAAACAAACTAAGAAACACATGAGCACAAACATCTCATAGGAAGAATGGTAGTAGAAGAATCAGGAAATCTAGGCCAAACAAAACATGTGTTTAGATGTAAAACACTGCCAACAACGATGTGAACTTTCTTTGTACTTTAAATATCCAAACATGTTTTGTAACATGATTACCAACAAGTTTACATCCTGGTTCTGTTTTCACGCCACATATTTTACTCAGATTTGAGAAACTGTAGCTACTGCTGGCACGGAGTCACACCCACACTATAAAAAATAAAGAAAAACCTTGTGTTCTCTGGCTGAGTGTTCAGGACTTAATGGCTGTTGCTGCTTAGTCAGCTGAACCTGAAACTGACACTAAGCTACATGATAGAGAGAGACCGAGGGGAAAGTGATAAGGCAGACAAAAAAGAAGATTGATTAATAAGAAGAGGGAGAAAACATTAAAAGAAAAAAAATGCTGCTGAAAAGAAAGGAGGAACAAATGAGCAAACAGCTTCAGTGGCCAAGAGATTACTTCCAGACATTTAGATTAAAATACTCAGAGAAAGAGAGAGACGTTGAAAATAAATGCTTCTAAAACATAGCTAAAAAATATAGTAAAACAAACAGATGTTTATTAAAGAGGCAAGGATTAAAAAATAATCTACTCAAAGCATTGTACCTTTATGGAAATTCAAAGTTACTTTTGCAATAGCAGAAAAAAAAGTCCCATGTATTTGTTTTGTATCTATACAATGTGCCAAGGACAAAACTGGATAAAAAATTAAAGGTTATATCAGAGAAAAACAGTTTTTAAAAAAGCAGGAAAAAATATAGAATAAAATAAGTTTTGACAAAATATTGAAAAAAAAGAAGTTCAACAAAACGTTTTTATTGATCATTTTGCAAAAAAATGAAATTTTTCACAAACTGGTTAATTTTTTTGGCTTCATTATGACCTTGTTGTTTTGGCTGCAGTGATATGGCAAGCATGATTCTGAGGGAATGAAATGGATTTTCTTCAGCTGCCTTAAATAAATACACAAAAGTGCAACTCGATTACAAGAACATGGAACCTTACGGAGCCCTCCAGGAGACATGGGGACAAATTTTTCTTTTGAGGGAACGCAAAAGTTTTGTGAGGTAACGCAAAAGTATTGCAAGGGAACGCAAAAGAAAATAAATTTCCCCATGTTCCCTCGAGGGCTCCGTAGTATCTAACATCACACCTGCAAAAATTACAATTAAAGGTTCAAGTCAAAATTACATCTAATGTCAGTTGGAATAAACAAAGCCACTGACTGTGTGTTGTATACCTGCTAAATATTAAAACACAGAAATACAAATTTGAGTGGACAAACTGAAGTTTACCAGCCTTAGTACCATATTAGAGTACAGTCAAGTAACTATGTTAATTGAGGAGCCATGTTGAGATGACTTCCTGAAGTTTCAGAAAGAGCAAGAGCTTTCAAAGAAACAGAGACCCAATTTCAAGGCTTTAAATTGTGAAGTTGAATTTAATATATGAAGACAACACTCCAGGTTTGTTTTTGATAAGGGAACAACATGACATAAAGCCCAAAAACCCAATTTTACATAATACTGACCCTTTAAAAAACCTGACCTGGTGATTCTGATTCTTTGTCTGGAAAATTGCCAAATATAGAAACAAAGTTGCTAAGTTGGTAACAGCGAGGACAGTGGTAGATAAGATCAATGTATAATATCGGTTACCCAGGTAAGCATCGGTCAATCTCCTAAAATAAAAATAAGAAAATCAAGGTCAGTTTATAGATCCACCTAATAAAAATATCACATTTCAACTCTTCAAAATTAATTTTTGAGTATTTTACAAAAACTAAATATAAGACTAAAATACACTGCTAGATATGTGACCCAGGACAAAAGTACTTAAGAAAAGTCTGTGAAACTAAAGCAAAGACACAATAATAAATCTGCAACACTTATATTTTCTTGTTTTTTTGCCCTGCGTTTTCTCCCCTCCAGGTGCTTCAAGGTAATTCCTTCAGCAGGAGGAAGAACAGAAAACAACAGGTTCACAGGTTGCCTGACTTTGGTTTCTTTTCATTAAGAGAGGTGAAGCAACAAATGTGGCCTTTTGCTTGTTGTCAGGTGACCTGGAAAGGCCCTGAGATTTATCCCACTATAATCCTGGCCCACACGCTCTGAGAAATAGCTGCTTGTAAATGTCAACACAAGCTTGTTCTAATAGCAGCAGAAGATAAAGACACCAAGATAAAAAGCAGCAGCTACATGTATCTGCAGTATCCAAGTATATATAGCTGCTCTGATGTCTTAAAGGACTAAAGACAAAGATTAGTAACATCTGGTGGCACAAACCAATAAATGTGACTAAACAGTAACAACTAAGTAACCTAGTTACATTTTGGGATTTAAGGTTTTTTTCATGGAATCAGAGGTTCTCTCTATGCTTACACCTGATAAAAAAGACCAAAACTATGGAGGATGTTAAAAAATCTAAAGTGTTTTAAAATTAATCCCAACATGTATCACCAGCTAGTGTGGGAAAGCTAATATAGCTATTTTTACCTGCTAAAGCTGATTTATAAAAAAAAACAGCACTAAGCTATACATTAAAAGCATGTGATAGTAAATGAATAAATAACAATCTGAAAGTGCTTCTCAGAAAAAAAAAAAAAGGTTTTATTTTAGTCAATTGCCTCAAATGGTAAAAGCTTGATCCAATGACTGAAACTAGAGTCATCACAATAATCAGGGTGTTCTAAAGATCGACAAAGGTGAGAAAACACATATGAACTATGCTTAGTTCATATTGCCGTATGAACTATGCTTAGTTCATATTAGTTCATATTCCCTTATGAACTAGGCATAAGGCCTATCACGTCCTCAAACTGAGAAATTTAAATTCTTTAATCAACTACATCAAATACAGCTGTTATATCAACACTATCACCAGAATCAGTGGCAAGAAATATGTAATACAATCCGGTAAAAAGAGCAGAAGCAGTGCTGTAGAAATCAGATTGGAAAACCTCAACAATATTCTGCTGCTCCAGGTACTGAAAATAAAATATCTTCTCAAGGATTCTTGAAGGTGAAGGCCGTCTATCAATGTAATGTACTGACATCAGCAAACAACAATAAGATGTGACTCATTTAATTAATGTAAATGCTCAATGCTTCTCTTTACAATTCAAACTGAAGACGAAAACAAATCAAATAAAAGGAGGGGATACTGAAGTACTAAATACCCACAGCTAAAAATAAACAAAAATGCTTTTAGCAGGTTATTACAGCCATGTCCATGTTTTCAGTTTCAAAGTATATGATGGTTTTAATGTTTACTGATTCAAAGTAAAAAAAATGTGTTAGTCTGTTGGAGCTTGAAGGTTTGATCAGATCAGAGATTTTAGTAGTTGATTTCAGTTGGCTTTGTATGATGGCCAAAGTAAATGCACCCATCAAACTTCATCTCAGTTATTAAAGAGAAACAACTACTTGCTTACAAAAATGCCATAGTGTCACAGTCTGTCTTCTCAACAGTCTGTACCATTAAAAATTAAAATAGTTTTATTTAAAATTGTTATGAAACAACAGAATAAAAAGTTGTGAATGATGACATTGATTTTCTGCTTTGTTCTAGAATTAAAGTCTGTCTGTAATTTTAACAACACCAGCGAAGAAAGAGAACAAAGGTCATGTTGGTCACACTTCCAAACATCCAATTAACATTAACAGCTGCCTTGTTCGGTTCAGCACTTCTCTCTTTGCATTGGAGGACGGTTTTTACAGTGTAGCTCCATGGCGGTACATGACGTATGGCACAGGCCAACGTTAGCGACAGGGTCACCACAGGTCACCTCCAGGAAGTAATCGTTTCTCAACAACAGAGGATCCTGAATGTCTGTATGAAGAGTACAAGGCATGGAACGAGGGTCTAGTTTTTACCATGTAATTTAGCTACTTATCTGAACAACAATTGAAAATAATTTCACATACAATATCCTTAGTAGAAAAATGTAATTCAATCATCCATGAAACTAAGCTATTGCAAGTAATCTACTGAAGCATCATAAATGTGAAACATACATATAAAACACAACCCACTCTGATTATGTTACATGGACAAGCATAATTTGATAAACACCTATGTGTTCATTAATGAAATAATATAAAATTAGCTTTACTATTGAATTAACACATGAAACTGTTCCCGTTTCACTGCTGTCCAGTGAAACGGGAACAGAGCCACACTTTGAAGAAACACTCTGCAACAAGTCAGAGTTCCTGAAGGGGAGCACAGCGGGACTCTGAGGGGAAAACTGGTTATTGAGCTATTTTATCTAGCTCGGTCAGCAAAGTTCAACCATAATTTTCCGTCAATATAACTTCTTTTTTTTTCCCGTGAGCTCTCGCCATCATTGTCTTCAGCCCGTGTTCGTAGAGAACTGCAGAAATGATGACATTGTTGAGGGCAAAGAGAAAATTGCTTGTGTATGGTTTGTGTTTGTTCCCCTTGATCTCGCTCCAATAGAAAGACAAAAAAAGAAAAAAACAAAGAAATACAGGCAACTGATTTGGAGAGAAAAACAGAAACTGAAGAGTGAGGGGTAATTGAAAGAAGTTCATCTTAGACAGAAGCTGAAATAAATATGGTTCTAGATTTGATCTGATCATTATTTTTTTAATGCAGACCATAAAAAGGAGCGTTTTTTTCTGTTGACAGAGATGTGACATATTGATTTAATAATGTGAAGGTTTATGCTCACGTGTTTGAACATAAACCTCATTTTTCCACTTATTTTTTGTTTGAACCCTTTTTGTGGCGTTTGATGTGATGGTTTTTACATGCATTCAACTTTCAGCTACATGTTTGATGCAAAACCTACATTACTCCCCACCCACCATAAATACTCTTTATCTGCTCCTTTCCCCCTGGTTTCCCTACAGTCTGCCCATTCCTGTCCGCCCACCGACCCTCCATTCTCAAGCATATTAAATCGTCTTTCAATTGAAGAATAAATACTCTACATTAAAACACTAGATATGAAATTGATTCATTCTTTGCTTTAAATAGTATTATGAAAACAGGAGAGTGTTGTTAATCACCTGTAAGGTGGGAAGTATTTTTTGGCGGTTGGGGGTGTGCAGATGTCGGTTGCTGTAGGCTCATCAACTTTACAACGTAATGCTGCTTCTTTATGGAGGCAGCGGAAAACATCAATTTATGCTGATGACTGACTCAGTTCCAAAACACTACCAAGACATGCTGGGAAGGTTTGATCAGGGCCGGGGTTGGAGAAGATGGCCTCAAGCTGCTGAATGGGGCCTCACACCCTGCAATGTGGAACTAACATTTCAATCTGGAGAGACTCAGACGGAAAAAGAGAAGCGATTAAGAGAATTTATTGACATGCATGAATTAAAGTTTTTGGCGCTCGGGCCCTGGCTGACGACATCGAGCTGTGATTGCGAAAAGCTCGGATGAGCATTCCCGCCGCTGATAGGAACGTCATCCCCGGGACCTGACACTGGTGGAGGAGATCGATGAAGAATGCATACTTGAAGAGCTAGGAGAGTGGAGGTGGAGATGGGGTGCAGGTGGGATGAGCCCGGCTGAAAAGCGGAGGGGTCCTTGAATGGAGATCCTTTTCAGGTGATAGGACGTGACGTGGCTCGGTCACCCTTGATTGGTCAAGGGTGATGCGTGGCGTGCGCTGATTGAGAGCTGCAAGTGTGGCTAAAGAGTCTTCCAGTTTGAATTTGCGCCTAGGCTTCATTTCAATCTGGAGAGAAAGAGAAGTGATTAAGAGAGTTTATTGACATGCATGAGTTAAAGTTTTTGGCGCTCGGGCCCCGGCTGAGGACATCAAGCTGTGATTGCAATAAGCTCGGATGAGCGTTCCCGCCGCTGATAGGAACGTCATCCCCCAAAAGGAGAGCTGAAGCCAGGGCCGAGGCTAGGGATTAGCAAATGGCGATGCAGGAAAATGACGGAGTTAGCGGACTCTGGTTTTGAAGTCCAGGGTTTGGAATTAAAAATGGCACATGCGGTTAAAGGTGGAGTGAAGCTGGTAGATGAAGGCCAGCAGAGAATGTTACGGGCGAAGGATGATAATATGCTGGTAGATGACGGCCAGCCGGGGATGTACGGGGCGAGGGACTACAAATTCTGGTAGATGAAGGCCAGCTGGGGCGGAGCAATGAAGCTCTAGGTTAAAGACGGAAAGGTGAAGGGCAAAGATGAAGTAGTTAAAGGGGAGAGGTGAAGATAGGAAAAAGGGGGAAAATAAATTAAATATAGGTTGGCGGTAAAAAGGAGGCTGCCAGTAACTTAAAATGGGGTGTTAGAGCAGAAAGAACTCACAACTTTGATGGTGAAAATACTCGGGCGTCTGCTGAGATCACGCCGGGAAGAAATCTGGAAATGAGTATATGCAAGACAAAGGAAAAAAAACAAAAAAACTGAGAACTGACTGGGAGGGAGGTGGATAGCGGCTAAGAGAAGTCGAAGATGTTTGAGAAACCAGGTGGAGGTCATGGGAGAGCCTTCGGGAGTAAGGAATAATGCTTCGGAGGGGAAACTTATCTTACGCCTTAAAAGCGCAAATTTGAACATGGCAAGAAAGGGGCAAAACGAACGACAGTGCAGGCGCCTTTGGATTTAGAGTGTTTTCGGGATAGGCTATAGTAGTCTGAATGAAACTGAAGATCTGAGATTGCTAAGTCTCTAGCAGGTAGAAAGAGTTTATTAGAGGTAGTGAATTCCCCCAAACAAAGGAACCCGTAGAAAGCTAAGAGAAATGAGCTTGAAAGGAGATACTTGAGATAGTTAGAAAACGAACTCGAGCGGAGAGTACGGAGTAAGCTTTGAAGAATGGGGAGAGTAATAGGTTTACGATCATCGGGGGGCGCAGGAAACTGATTAGCAATACCTTTCAAAAGGAGCTTAATAACGTGGTCAGAAAAGAGACTACGAGAGGGCGACGGCTGGTGGAGCTGGGAAAAGAAGTTGATGCCCGCTAGGAGGCTGCGAATATAAGAAAGCTTGAAATGAAGATGGACGAAGCAGTGGGTAATAAAGGCAACGACGGTAGTGGTAAGAATCGGAAACAGAGGGATCCCGTGGGACAGGCAGAATTTACTGAATTTTCGCCAGGCGAAGGAGTAAGATTTGAGTGTGGAAGGGGCTAGACCGCTTTTAATGAGAAATTTAGGGAGAGTAATAGGTTTACGATCATCGGGCGCAGGAAACTGATTAGCAATACCTTTCAAAAGGAGCTTAATAACGTGGTCAGAAAAGAGACTACGAGAGGGCGACGGCTGGTGGAGCTGGGAAAAGAAGTTGATGCCCGCTAGGAGGCTGCGAATATAAGAAAGCTTGAAATGAAGATGGACGAAGCAGTGGGTAATAAAGGCAACGACGGTAGTGGTAAGAATCGGAAACAGAGGGATCCCGTGGGACAGGCAGAATTTACTGAATTTTCGCCAGGCGAAGGAGTAAGATTTGAGTGTGGAAGGGGCTAGACCGCTTTTAATGAGAAATTTAGCAAATAGAAGCAGATGTAAAATAGAAGGGGGAATTAATTCAGGGTGAGGTCCTCCAAGGGGGGGACCGGAGTCGGGAGAAGGTTGGCTGAAGGGCAGAGGCGCCGGAAGATCTGGAATGGAAGGCGGGAGAGAGCATCAGCGATAGAGTTAGAATAGCCTGGGACGTGGTGGGAGGTTAAGATGAAATTGTGAATCACAGTACCAGGTGATACGACATAGAAATGGCATAATAGAGCGAGAGGAGGACCGGCCTTTATTAATAGCATCAACAACTGCCGCATTGTCGCACATCGCTACGATGCACTTACGTTCCCATAAGCTCCCCCACAGACAGCAAGCTGCTGCGATGGGGATGATTTCATAGAAGGCTGAAGACTCAGACCGCGGGAGCGAGGTGGGTCATTTTTCTGCGAACCACCTGCCTTGGAAAAAACCACCGTAACCGCGTCAGTGTAGAACTGATTAGAATCGGCAGAGAGAATGAAGTCATCATAGAAGAAAGAGATGACATTCCAGCGGTTGAGCAGTTTAGACCAAAAGAGAAGATCAGAGCGATAACCGTCATCTAAAGAGACCTGATCTAGCAGGGAAGGGACCGAATTTGCTAGGTCGAGCAGCCTGGAAATGAAGGAGCGCCCTTGGTGAATTCTACGCATGGCGAAGTTAAGGTGCCCAAGCAGGGATAAGAGCTGGCATTTGGTAAGAGCAGAGGATGAAAGGTGGGCTTGAGCTATCTCACGAATACGAGCTAATTTGTTGGCCGGCAGAGAAGCCAATATCTTCTCAGAGTCCAAGGTGATGCTGAGAAATTCCAACGTGGTAGACGGACCGACGGATTTTTCCTCGGAGAGAGGGACACTGACCCGAATGAAAAGCTCCTTTAGCTTCTGAAGTGAGTGGGGGGGTTGGAATGGCGGGTCGATGAGGAGGAAGTCATCAAGGAGGTGAAGCACAGAGGGAAGCTTGGTGACGTTGAGGAGAATCCAGCAGAGCGCTTCGGATAACATGTTAAAGAGACCGTGACTGCTCCTACAGCCGAAAGTCAGGCGCACAAAGTAATAGAATTTGGCGTCCCACTTAGCGCCTTGCAGGTGCTACTTGGAGGGATGCACCGGCATGATCTTAAAAGCATCTGTAATGTTGGCTTTAGCCAACCAGGTGCCTCACCTGGTGCTTTTAATAAGCGAGATAGTGTGATCCACCGTGGCGTAAAAAAGGGAGAAGGGTGGCTTCGGGATGAGACTATTAATGCTGGTGTGAGGGCCGGAATGGGGCACTGAAAGATCCAAGAAGAGGCGTTTCTTGCCTGAATATTTCCGAGTGGCGACGCCTAGAGGATTAATGCGAAAAAGGGGGAATGGGGGAGAGTCGAAAGGGCCGATAACATAACCCTTAGGAAGTTCTTTAGAAAGCAGCTGAGAAACTATGTCTGGCTCACGGAGGGTTGACTGAAGACTGGGAATAATGAGGGAAGAAGTGGGGAGGTGAGGAACACCTATTAGAAAGCCTTGGTGACCGGTGATCAAAAAATTAACAAAAGTGCGATCAGGATGCCATTGGAGGAGGTTGGCTAATTCGGGGATGAGGACGGGAGTGCAGAGGTAAAGGGAGACTAATTCCTGGAATCTCGTTTGCTTCTGCCTGAGAACGGGCGGTGGGGACAGATGGACTTTGGATGGGCGTCCCTGCAGAAACTACAAAAGTGAAGGTAAACACAGTTGGGGAATGCACATATGCTTCCGTTAAAGTTATTGCAAATGGACATGTTATGGAATACCTGCACTTTCCTTCTGTGACGGTCGAGGGGCGCGGGAGTTAGGAGGGGCTTGGGAGGTAAGAGGGGCGGAGGGGGAGCAGCAGCAGTAGGGATGTGTTTAAAGGGGATTTGCGGACAGGAAACACTCTGGTGGCCCATGGAGCCTCACTGAAAACATGCGGTGGATTGCGTGAGCATGATAAGAATTTCCATGTCCAGGATGGACCAGTTAAGACACTGACCAGAACGGGACAGGACGGTGGAGGCTTTAGAAGCGAAGGCTTTGTGGTACTGATAGAATAATGACCGGCCGTATTGCATGTGGAGGTCAGCGATTAAAGCCAAATAAGCGTCTAGTTCGACGTGGCGTTCGGGGTAGAGAGAACAAATGACGTCTCTATAAACACTGAATGTGGCCAGGAATTGCCCGATGGAAAGGTCCTTCGAGAGACGGGGATCTGAGGATTTAAGAATAGCGAAGAAATCCCCTGACGAAGCAACGCTTTGATCGACTTCGGGGGAGGGTAAGAGGATGGAAGCCCCTGAAGTATCTTAGCACGAAGTCTGGGAGATACGTTAGCGCACAGAGGCATGTAGGGTGTGCCTGAGAAAGAGGGGAAGGAGAGAGGGAAAGAAAAGAGAGGGGAGGGTAGAGGACTAATAAGCTAAAAAGGAGAGAAAAAGAGAAATAATAAAGAGTCGGGAGGAGAACCTAGAGGGGGTGCGGGATGGGCGGTGGCGAGGGTGAAAGCCAAAGGGGGGGCGTGAGGGGCGGGTTGAAGGGTGGCGAGTGCGGAAGTGGAGGGAGCTGTAGACGGGTTGACGGCGTCTGGAATCCCGTGGTAGAGGAGAACTGACAGCGAAGATATGGAACGCTGAAGAGAGTCCATGGAGGTGACGAGCTTGGACGTAAAGGGGTGAGTCTGAGCAGAAGGAGGAGAAGATTGAGAGCGATGACGTGAAGACGGGCCGGGGGCTTCCGATGTGGGTGGGGGCCAGGAGCAGGGAGGGAAGGATCTGAGTGGGGAGCTGGCTGGGAAGAGGGGGGGTGGCCCCTATGGCGTTTGGCGGGAGGGGCGGCGGACTTGCTGGTTCTCTTCCTGCCGGTCGGAGGGGGTGGAGAGGAGGCTGGCGAAGGAAGTCTCAGAGGAGAATCGCAGGGTGGCAATAGGGCCGCAAGCGAAGCTACTTGCGGAGACCGTAGGCCAGGGACCAGGGAGATGCCCTTGGATCGGAGGAAGGAAGCGGGAGAAGGGGGGTTAGAACGCGAGGCCATTCAGGCGCTGCGACGAACTGGGGAAGAGGAAGAGTCTTCCAGTTTGAATTTGCACCTAGGCTTCATTTTAATTGCTGACATTCAATATAAGTTTGTTTGTATTTCAGCAACAAAGCAAAATTGTAACATCTGTTACATTTTAACCAGACTTTGTGTTTTTTGGGTCACATCAGATTTCAATTATGGATTCACACCTCCACAAATTAACCGGATTTTCTAGACAGACAAACCAAAGTTCAGTTACAGCAGACTAAGCTAGAATGGACTAAACAGGACTGTATGAACCTTCAGACATCCCTTCTGCTGCAAAATGTCTTTTAATCTGGTCATGGATTTTGATGATCCACAGAGCCCAAGTCCAGTTCTACAGACTTGACTTGTAAAATACCACTCAACTGTATTTTTTTTTCTTATTTGTCAAGTGTAATGAAATCATGAGATACTGTACAGCTGAAACCTACACAGCTTTTACAGAAGCAGCATTTCCTCCAAAGTTTTTTTTTTTTTTTTTTATGGGCAATATCATATTTGGACGTTTTATAACTCAAAAACATTGGGTATTTTATTTTAACAATTTGAAATTAATATCAGCAGCTCAGTGGATTTAGCATGGCTCAATGACTAATACCACATGGTAAATCACTCTTTTATGGCCTTTCTCAAGTCTAAATACAGAAAGCCATCCATTTGTTCCGAAATGTTCAATAGAGTCAAAGATTCTAGAACTAGCTCATTGTTTTGTTTTTCCATGTAGTGAGTCATTCTTTTGAAATCAAAAAGAATATATCAAGCATTTTAGATGCAGTGGAGCCAATCTTAGACACCTCATTTTAGGTGTCTCAGATTGTGAATTTTCTTCATTTTTTTTTCTCTCCGTTTAGCTTAAAGAATGTAATTTTGTTAACCTTTAAATGCCTGTATCATCTGGAACTGTATCATTAGACATGATTAGCAGAGCCCAGATATTTCAGGATGTGAATATTTTTAAAATGATAGAAGCCTCTGGTTTCAAGAGTCACTTTAATTGCACATCTTCAGGGGACAGAAAAGAAAATTGAAGTTCACGCTTGATGTGTCCTGGGAAGCTTAAGTGCACCTTACATCTGTATGAGTTTACATGAAGCTTTAAGAGATCAGAGAAATGTTTTTGTCCCCATAGAGAGGGAACATAAAGCCGGTGTAGCTCTATAAGCAAATTCTCCAGATTAAAGAAGGAAATATGAAAACGATATATCTAACTCCTGCTTCTTTGTGCAACAACATGCATTAGACAGTAAATCAACAGACATGTGGTTTCTAAATATATATTAATAAGAATTTGATCCGAACAAAATCCGAAACTAAAAAATACAATAAACAGGAGACACAATGTGCTCTTATTAAATCAAACCCCCCAAAATTTTTTCACCTACTTACAAAATGCGTTTATATCTAAAGAAATGACAGCTGCCCTCACCCTGAACACACGATCTCCATGGAAACACAGTGGTGGGAGTGTCATGCTATGTTATTTTTGGAACAATTTGATTCCATCTATTCATCCATCCATCCATCCTGCAAAGCTTATCCATTGTGGGGCAGCTGGTGCCTATGTCCAGTAGTTAGTTGAGAGGTGGGGTCACCCTGACAGGTAAGCAGTCCATCACAGAAAATCTGATTTCATCAAATTAAATTTATGACTTTTTAAGACCTTTTGAAGGCCATTGTCAACAAAACGAGGGACCTGTATCACAACAGAAAAATTATATTTATACATATATATATATATGTATATACATATATATACATATATATATATATATATATATATATATATATATATATATGTATATATATATATATATAAAGAGAGAGAGAAGAGAGAAGCAGCAGCAATGCCATCAGTTTGCCAGCTACGCCACGGAATCAAAACTGTGACATTCATGCAGCTTGTATGTGGCTCTTGTCAGCATCTTTAGATTTATGACACTGAACACGGCCCTCTACTGTCTTAATCCCCAAAATGCCAAGCTTTTTTGCACCAAATGAACAAAGAATAACACAGCAACAGAAGTAAACTTGCTAGCTAGTATGGATATATTAGCAGCTAGGTAACTATACCCGCCACAGTCAGGAGTCACAGAACGCGATGTCTGTGCTCAACTCAGTTTGAGAACACTTTGAGGGTTGAAAGTGTACAACCCTCAAAGCCTGATGTCATTTCATTTTATTTAACATCACTAACGTTTTAAGGCCAACTTACTTTGAAAAATAATATATTTTTTAAAGGATTTTTTTCCCAGCAGGTTCAAGAAAACTGGTCAAGAGTTGATGGAAGGATGAACAGAGCTAAAAGAAAACCTGATGAACCTTCGACAGGTTCACCTATCAAAGTGAAATTAACACAAGACAACTGATTCTATAAAGTATTAACCCAGTGGACTGAATACAAATCCATGCCACATTTCCCACTTTTTTGTAAGTTTGAAAAAATATTTTCTTTTCTTTTGCTTAACAGTTATCCACTACTTGGTATTGGATGACCACATGACATAAATGTTAAATACAATCAAGGTTGCGTAGTCAATTGAGAAAAAATTTTGTGAATTATGAAAACGGTCACATGACACCTTGAAATTTAACTGTCATGTTTTGGCTGTGACTTTTTCCTTTTGGGTATTAGATCTAAAGTATGACAAATAAAGTCTTATGCTTCATTAAATATAGGTAGTTAATAAAGTCCTGGCTGTAATATTATCCACGGTAATGAATCACCAAATTCTAATAAGGAGACTCTCGTCTCTGCCTCCCTGCTCTGGAGGGATGAGGATGTGCCTAGCTTGATCCAAGAGCAATATGTTCAAAATTAAATCACTTCCATCTGATTTACTTTATTTGGATTTCAAACCAGATTACTGCTTATGCTTCACTGAATGAATGATGACCATTCCAACAGTTTTGCTAACACCGGACTAATTTAAATAAATAAACATTCAGGCAAACAAAGTTAAAAATAAAAGATAAACATCAGCTAAAAAATAGAATTCAGCATCTCTTGATAACTTTCCTTGCAGGGCTCCTGCTCAGCGCCTAAACATGGCATGAAATGAAGTGATGATAACTCCATTTGTTTAACGAGACACTGCCGCTGCATAAACAGGACAACACAAAATACGAGGGCAGGATGGAAATGTTCCCTTTTGCTCATTAATTACACAATTATGCCAAGCTGTGTGCTTGCCTATGAACCAGATGTTGTGTAATTAACCTCAGTGTGAATGGAGCTGGCCCATTGTCTCTCACCTTCCAGACTGAAATGGAAACCAGACTGAAGCAGAGATAAGGGAAGTTACTCCAGAGGGAACCAGACTCAACTGGGCTGAGACAAACCTGAACAAAATGATGGAATATTAAACAAAAAAATATGGACATGTCAATCATTTCTATTTTTTTTTTATGTTGTGCAAAAATCCTAGAATCCAAAAGTAGAAGACACTGTAGGTCTTTTGCCTAGAAAGTCGGGTTCATTTGGAGAGGTGAGAATGCACTCTGATAGGGACCAGAGAAGTGAATTCTGGTGTGCCTAAAAACCTTTGTCTCGGTTTGGTTGAAGTGAACTCTGGTCTATGCACACATAGTTATGTTTCTATTGACCCAATAATTACGCAAATTGGAATTACCATAATACATTTGCATAATGGAAACATGGCAATTGTTTTTTTGATAAATTGTCGTCGTGCTGTGCAGTTGTGTTTTCTTTTTTTTTTTTCTTTTTTTTTTTTTTAGCTCCATCAAACTTAGTGTATTTTGCAAAACTGAAATGGAAAAAAAAACTTTTTCCACATCACAAGCGTGAGGTGGTGACCAACCGGATGTTTCTACTAGCAGAAAGAACAAAGAAGATAACAAGAAGTAATAGACGTGCCATGTTTTTTAATGACATTGCATTTAGAAACTTATTAATGTGTCATTTTAATTGCTATTCTTACTTAATGACATCATATTTGCGAAATTGTGTTTTTTTGACACTGAAGACTTGAGACTTGATTTGAACATCACTCCAAGCATTGAATTGCACTAGGCCCTCAAAGACTTGAAATTCATGTTGAACTAAAGAACTTGCAAACACCTCATGTTGAAAAGTCAGACTCATTCTTGAACAGTTGTCACTACGTTCCGCTGTGGCTGAGGCATTGTTTTCAGGTCCTGGAAGCTGTAATGGATTACAGGCGGTGTTCCGTTTACCTTCTGTAATCCATTACTGCTTCCAGGACCATTAATTAATTGAAATAAATGTCATGCAGGCAAGGTCATTAAAATGAGTTTTGCCCTTTTTGCTGCTGAGCATGTGTTGTTAAATGAAGTAATTCACTGGCAAACACCTGGCAACTAAACAGTAACTTGTTACAGAACATTAGCTTAACACAAGATACTTCACTTAGATCTGAACTGCAAGAAAAGTGTAGAAAGCTCAGATTTTACTTGGGGTCAACTTTGCACTCAAGCAAAATTCAGTTGTCTCTTAAAAGCTAAAATTCAAATCATCCCAATTTAAGAACAGCAATTCCAACCCTATGAACCAAATAACTGCTTAACATTACAAAACTTTGACTGTGGATAAAGTTTGAATTTGGCACATGGCTCACTGGACACATGACATCCTCAACTTCCCCATCAAAACAAAGGTACAGAGCATTTACATGTTTTACTGCCATGTGTTCTGTGACCTAACTAGTAGCAGAGGATGATCCGAACCATTTGACCAGGTGCCTCTCTGTGACGACCGAAGTCACACGGCTAATCTTGTAGAGCTAACTTTTTCCAAATATCAGTGTTGTGCAAAAGATCCTGTTAGTCGCTGTGTTTCCATTCAGCATAAAATTGAGCAAATTGAAATTCTGAAAATAATCTGGCTTAACTGAAACAGGCCAATTTTGAAAAAAAAAAAAAAAACTCAGCTTTTTGATAAGTTATTTTGCTGAAGTGGTTTTCAACAATATCAAATTATTTATTTCTCTAAACTGTAATTAAAAACACTTTTTTCACATCACACCTATCACATGATCAGCAACCTGATATTACTACTGACGGAAACAGTGAAAAAGACAACAGGAAGTGATGGGAGGATGATGGTTTGTTTTTCAGACTATGTGCTGCTGGTTCCACCAGAGATTTCACAGCATCACAGTTAATTAAAAGTTGTATCATTGTAATGTGTTAAATCCATAAAAATGAGTTAATTTTACTAATTAAACAAAATATATCAACAAAAAAATTGTTTTCTAGAGGAAAAGGTTAAGACACTATGCCCCCTAGTGGCCAGTTTGGGGATAATTTTTCTCATTTCTGAATCAGTCTTTGCTAACATTATGAAATGTTAGTTTTTGGAGTTTTAATATCATGAGATTTTCCTTCAGGGTAAAATAATTTGGGCCGCTGGTCCTCGACTTGATATTTTGGATGTCCTCTACTTGTAGAGTGTTATCTATACAGTGGAATGATTATGTTTTTAAATTCTTGTCAGATCTATGTATCAGACACATAAGTTGCAACAACCTTCTATCTGAAAGTTATAAACAAATGCTTTGACATCACTGTGGTCTTAATGTTCATTTTATCAGTTAGAAATAATCCAGACTCCATCACAAAGCGAGTAATGTTCTATTTATAAGAAACTAGTCTGACAAATCTGTGTGTAATTTTATCAGTCTGAAATGGGAATATATTCAGGGTGTTCTAAGTTAATTTTCACAGAAATGGTCAATTTCCTTTTGTCATTATTTAAAATTGTAAGTAATTTTAAATGAATTAAATGTGTAATAATTCATTTTCCATCATTTGTTTTTAATATTCAGTACATCAGTTTGTAACACTTCCATAAAAATAAGTTTGAAAATGCTGTGATTCTAGAAAGATATTTTTCACCCTTACCTTTCTCAACAAAATTTCTCATTCAGATTATTATGGATTTTTCAATGAAAGAAAATTCACATGAAATTTGCAACTGAATGTAGTCCGTGTGCTCTGTTTGTGTTTACTTGTGCGAGTGCGCCAGTGTTTGCAGCTTCACTCTGACCTGTTGCAGCTCCTCTTGGTCGCCGCCCACCTCCAGTGCCACGACAACCGAAGCGAAGGGACGACTGGCCATCTGCTGCCGTTCTCTCATCAGCTGCTGCATAGAAAAACAGAGAAAACAGAAAATAATTTCAATGTAATATATTTCGCTTTTGAATCCGTATGGCAGTTTATTATTGGTTAAAATGGGTTCTAAAAATGTTTTGTAATAAAGTTTTGTCTGGGTTAGCTGTATGTTGATCGATCCACTGATCATTATCTGCCAATTTCTGTGAAAAAGTGTATGATCGGTGATCCCAATCACTCTCTCCTGTTGCTGATCACCAAAACCAATCACATTTATCTCACTTCACAGACTGCGGGTGCTGCTGATCTCCTCTTTCCTTCTAGCTGCGCAAGCGCGTGGCAACAAATTGTGTTGTGTGAAACTTTAACACTTAGAGTGAACAGGGAAGGTTGAGTGTTGCAGTGGAAAATTACCTCGAGGGTTAAGCACGTCGAAATGCATTAACACAACAAATCTAATATGGCATTTAAAAAACAAACATTTGACAGAGTTTGGCTAAATTGAGGCTCGATGCAGAGGAAAAAAGACATCTGTAGTCTTCAGGCAGCAGGTACAGCAGCGCACAACTACTATCACTTGCCCGGATGAGTATGATAGCCAGAAAGCTAAACAAATAACGTAAAAAATAATTTAAGTCTTTGAGCTGGTGGTGTAAGATGCTGGTTCTGCTCCCACTCTTGGAGCACCGCTAAGCGGTACTGGTAGTAATACTTCACAGACGTAGAGCAGCTCAACCGCAACCAGACAGTGAACTCTCACACTGAATGTCTGCTTAAAGCTGCATCATGTAACTTAAAAAAAAAAGATAAATTACATATGAATTAAAATATGACAGTTACATCTAAATTAAGTGAATTTATTGCCAGGTAATTTTTCCACTTTGACAGGTCATTTATAGCTAAAGCAAAAAATTAACGGCCATTCCAGGCGATCGGCAGAGATTGGCCTCATGGATGCCTGCATGTCTTCCATGAAGCCATAATTTAAATTGAATTTAAATTTAATGGAAGACAAAAAATATCTAGTCTGCTCCTCACCAGCCCAGACTCCAGACACTCTGCTGGTTTTTGCTGCCGTCATAATGATTATGTGCAAATGGACCATTTGGAAAATAGTTGTCTGGACTCTACACATTTACAATAACATATTACCACCTGAGCACTATTTCTATTGATTCATGAAAGAATCCATTCCAGGTGATTGACAGGAGAATACTTCTATCGCTAAAACTCCAGTTACCAACAACTCACGGTAAGCCATGCTCTAAACATAAACAGAGTGAATCGCTTGGTCCGGCTGCTGAAAACTGGACAAAGAAAGGTCAGTCCCAGTCACGTCTCACGATGTCTATCTCGTCTCATGAGGTGACAGAACTTTCTGGTTTGTGCAAGGATGTCCACACAAATCCAGAGTCAGAAAAAAACAGGAGGGAAAACGTCACTGAAAGCAAACTGCTGTGTGAAACAAAAGCAAGCGGTGAGGCCTTTATCAACATGAGTCCAAACCCCAAAATACAAACAATAAATGTAGAAAGCAGCCTCTCAAAAAAAAAAGAAAAGGAGAAGGAAATACATCTATTCAAATGTCCAGATTCCCATGTGGCAAAATTATATTCTTTACACTCTTCATCATGAGTCCTACTTCCCAGCTTTTTCTATTTCACCAAAAACATGTTAATGGGCTTTTGTTTCCACAGTTAGCTTGGGGGATAGCCACCTGTTTTCGTATACACACACGCACAAAAGTCTTGGTCAATTATACAGAATGCAGTAATCATCATTGCACTGTTTGAATCTATATAATGCACACAGAAACTCCTCGGGGAAGGGAGCACAGACAGGGCAGCATGCTTGTTTAAAGCTTGAAGGGCTTTATTTAACAAATGGCATCAAATATATTTTTTAAGAAAGAACAGGCAGAAAGGCATGATGGCCTTTGCTACATGTCTTCCCTGCTCAAGGGCAAAAAGAAAATACTTGTTAGATCACACAGACAAGCTTCAGTATAAAAAATAACTGTCTATGACAGAGGTCCTCAAACACCTGACTGCAGTTCAGATATGTACCAACTACAGGCCCATTCCACACTGGCTTGATTTTAAGAAACTATAATTGACACACTGGAGAAAATGCAGACAGAATTGCAGAATTGGAAAGACTGTGAAAATATTAAAATGATTTATGTTTTAATACTGTGACAGCCTATGGAAGGAAAAACATTATTTTTATAAGGTACTAAAATACTTTCAGTACCAAGAAATGGAATGCACACACCAAAAAGAGTTAATGATTAATCTTAATCATCTCTTTGATTGAAAGTGTCCTTGTCAGAACCTTAGTTGTGCACACTGCTTGGCTAATCTGTTAGGGCGTGTGTAGAGTAGTGGAGCTAATTCATTGTTTATTTCTTTAGCGCTTTGCTAACATTTTTGGGTAAAGCATTTGGGTTAAACGCTTCAGAATTAATAGATTAATTCTTCATCAGGAGTCCTATTTCCTGTTCCTATTGATAAATTGATTCTAAAGCATTAATTTATTTGGCTGTTTTGTAAAATTTCAGTTGAATAAAGTTTCATATCTGTGGTGAACTTTTGGTTATCGACGTTAGATGTAGTAGTTACACGTTTATGTTCAGGTTTTTATCTTAAAGTGGGTGAAAACTGTTTACTGCTGCGTAAATAGTTTTAAACAAACAATAACTTTATTTCAAACAGACATTCAAGAACAATGCAAAATATGGACACATATATTACATTTATGTAACCATAAATACAATATGCAAAACATTGTGAATATGTAAATTATAATATCAAAATTAAATTGCTGCTCAAGCATTGTAATATTTTAAAGCAGACAGAATCTGAATTGAAGTTAGTACTTTAGCATTAGAATAAGTACTATAATGTTTCATGGTTAGTTCTTTAGGGTTAACACTAACATCTTAGTTAGCGGTGCCCACCACTGGTTATAAAAAGCTGAAACTTGTACAAGTAAAATCAAAGTAAATTTGAAATTTTGTATGGGGCATATTTGAGATGATGAGATGGAGGCGAATTAACCTAATACATCAATACAGGTAAGATCATACACAATTTTTATTTTACTAAAAAATGTAAAAACTACCAAAAAACAATGGCAGAGAGGAGAACTTTACAGAAACACAAGGCTGGTATGGACAATGCCAGTGTGCAACAATCCTCTGCACATCATCAGCAGCCAGGAAAGCAGACGCAGTGGGAGATCGATTCTTCCAAAGTGCAGGAACAACAAACTGAGGAACTTATTTGTCCCTCGTGCAATGAAACTCTTCAACTCGTCATTGCAGTTAGAAGGAGGGCTAACAGGAATACAATATAAACAGCAGGACTGTAGGATAGGGCTGTTAAAAAATAAATAAATAAATAAATACACTAATAAATAAATAATAATTTAAGTATTCATGGATTGTTTGATATGTTAGTGCTGTGTGGGAGACGGGAACTACAATTTTTGCGAATAGCGTGACCCACGTTTGGAGGCCTTGAGTCCTCGATGCAGCTATTGTGGGTTCGATTCCCAGACCCAACAACATTTGCCGTATGTCTTACCACTCTGCTTACCCCCTTCCTTTAAGCCTACTTTCATATAAGGAACATTAGAGCCTGCAAAAAAAAACCTGGATGAGGAGAAAAAAAATAAAAATCTATTCAGTTACTATAGAAATACAGTGTTCATTTATAAATAAGAAACCAAATTGAATTATAAATGTTTTGATGAAGTTCTAATTAAAGTTTACTCTCAATCAGAGTTGCTTCAGGCTATCAAGAAACAATTACAGGATTAAGGTTACATTTATCTTGCTTCTAGGTTTTAAATTATTTTAATAAGATATTTGCTAACCACTTTTCCTTCCAGATTTTATATACAAACACAGATTTTGACTTTTGCTTATAAAGTTGGAAACAATTGGTCTATAGGAAGTTAAGTATTATGATTTTAAAAAAGCATAAAAATTACAAAATGCAATGAAACTTGAGAGTAAGACAATGATAAAAATGGAGAAAAAGAAAGTATCAAGGAAACAAAGTTGAAGGGTCATAAAAAGAGAAAGGAAATAATCAATTTCTAAATGTCAAGAGCTTCCACACTGTGTTAGCCCTCCCTAAACAAAAGCACCTCTCGTACCTCTGTGTCCTCTCTCGTTTCTGAAAAAGGGCTCAGCGCTGACATTAACTAGCTGTCAGGTGTTGTGGGAGCGAGCCGCCGGCTGCTGGCATGCCGGTGTCAGGCTCTTTAAGCGTGAATGAATACTACACCTGCAGTTACAGCGGTACAGAGGCAGCAGCTCTCTCTGTTAGCATGCTGCTGCGCTGGCCAATGTGATGTCTTCTCTTGTTAGTTGTCAGCGCTTTGCTAGCTCTCCTCAGGTGACAGTTTGTGCTCGGTAGCGTTGCTGTTAGCTCCCTGCTGATGTCAACTTGAATCAGTGAGAAGTGAGAAGGTGTGGGTGGGATGTACTGTGAGCTTCAGTGTTGGGGAATACATCCTCTCTAAACTGTTGAAGATAAGTGGTAAACATTATTGTTAGCAGCATTTTTAGAATATATGTTTAAATGACAGAAGAGAAAAAATGATTGATGAGCTGCAATATTTCAGATTATTTTTAACTTTACTGGAAGCCAAAATGTCGCTGGGACGCCTTCTGTTGCGTTTTGATTCCGGTTGGATGAAATGAACCGGACAAGGAGAGTTTAGAGTTTTAGTCGAATACATGGATATGGATAGCAAGGCATAGAAAAGATGTCTGGGCACTTTTCCACATACACAAACACAACTACGATATTCTAAACATTAGTTTTGCTAGCGGGCAGAGGAGGCCAAAAAGTTGACCAAGGTGGACTTGAAAAGAAGTGGTGAAAGAAGCTTGAGAACAAAACAACATGATGTTTGTTTGGCATATCGGCCTCACCATTCTGGGTTATCTGCTTTTCACTTATCTTTACCCAGGTTGCCATTTGTCATCTGTCTCCTCTACTGAGATATATTCTTTGTTCTTATCCTCCTAATATCAAAACTCCTCTCTTAGTTTATGGGAAAAAGCTTGTCCTTGTCTTGGCGAAGAAGACCACTTGCATGTGCTTGTGCTCTTGAATCAGTTGGGTGTTGTAAAATGCCTTTTGACGAGTCCTTGAGTGGGAACAAGGACAAGACAGTAACCGTCCTCTGTGTCTGGCAGTCAGGCTGTAAATCAGCCATAAAATGCCTAATTAACTCTGCAGTGCTGTAAACAAGCACCAACGCACTGGCCTCTATCAGCTGGAAAGAAAAAAAAGAGAAGACTGGCAGGAATGTGCATTTGCACATTTCGTTTTCTGTACAAATTCAAGGCAAGTATCTAGAATTCAGTCTAAATCACAAAAAAGACACAAAGTTACCATATAAAGTGAGAATTTCTTCATGCCTGCACTTCAATGCGCTTGTTTATCTGGCCTCAAGGGGAGGCATGACATCCAAATGCACATTCAGCCGTCCTTCCATCCTCCTGACCATGTCGGAAAGACAGACTGATGCGTAAACAGCCCGGAGCTGCAACATTGAAGCCAATCACATGGCAAATTACATTTCACAGAGCACCGCTTTAACCAAAAGCAGCACCTGTGAGCTCAAATTGCCGGTCCTGTTAGATGGATTGGAAATGCTGGTGTAATGTGCTGTTTGCTAATTTCAGAAGAAGGCTTGTGCAAATGACGAGCTTAAAAACACCCAGAGTGGCTCGCTGCTACTACAGCTGCAATTAAACACCACCTCAGCTCTGCTAGGGCACAACGGCGGAAAACAAACACACATTCATGAGTAGGTAGATGAGGCAATAATGAAGCTGCATGCATTCTGTATCACACAGCAACAAATTGCTGTAAACTCACACACAAAACTAGTTGGCACTGTTGGTTGTATTTGGGTTTATAATATCAAAAAATGATTTAGTCACAAAGTGATGAAATGTATGGATTTTCTCAGACCTCCCAGAAGTATTTTACATGTAATGACATAGCTTATATGTCGTTTGTCTTCTCGTTTTATTTTGTCAAAATTGTGGATGATTATAAATGTTTTTTTACCAAACAGTTTACCTGTCATGAAAGGCACTAAGAATGATACAAGTACTGAAAGTCAAAATATATCATGATTGTTTTGCATTGACATCAGTTTTTTCAGCCTAAGTTGTGCTTTTTTCCTCTCATATTTTTAGCTTTACATTGAAAACACTGAAATTCATCCATCCATCCATCCATCTATCTTCTGCCGCTTATCCGGGGTCGGGTCGCGGGGGTAGCAGCTTAAGAAGGGAGGCCCAGACTTCCCTCTCCCCAGCCACTTCCTCCAGCTCCTCCGGGGGAATCCCGAGGCGTTCCCAAGCCAGCCGAGAGACGTAGTCCCTCCAGCGTGTCCTGGGTCTTCCCCGGGGCCTCCTCCCGGTGGGACGTGCCCGAAACACCTCACCAGGGAGGCGTCCAGGAGGCATCCTAACCAGATGCCCGAGCCACCTCAACTGGCTCCTCTCGATGTGGAGGAGCAGCGGCTCTACTCTGAGTCCCTCCCGGCTCTACTCTGAGTCCCTCCCGGATGACCCTATCTCTAAGGGAGAGCCCAGCCACCCTACGGAGAAAACTCATTTCGGCCGCTTGTATTCGCGATCTCGTTCTTTCGGTCATTACCCAAAGCTCATGACCATAGATGAGGGTAGGAACGTAGATCGACCGGTAAATTGAGAGCTTCGCTTTTGACTCAGCTCTCTCTTCACCACGACGGACCGGTACAGCGCCCGCTTTCACGGCGGACGCTGCACCAATCCGCCTGTCGATCTCACACTCCTTCTTCCCTCATTCGTGAACAAGATCCCGAGATACTTGAACTCCTCCACTGGGGGCAGGACATCTCCCTCGACCCTGGAGAAGGCACTCTACCCTTTTTCCGACTCAAGACCATGGTCTCAGACTTGGAGGCACTGATCCTCATCCCGGCCGCTTCACACTCGGCTGCGAACCGCTCCAGCGAGAGCTGAAGATCACGTCCCGATGAAGCCAATAGGACCACATCATCCGCAAAAAGCAGAGATGCAATCCTAAGGCCACCAAAACGGATCCTCAACACCTTGGCTGCGCCTAGAAATTCTGTCCATAAAAGTAATGAACAGAATCGGTGACAAAGGGCAGCCCTGGCGGAGTCCAACCCTCACTGGGAACGAGCCCCGACTTATTGCCGGCAATGCGGACTAGACTCTGACACCGGTCATACAGGGACCTGACAGCCCCGTATCAAAGGGCCCGGTACCCCATACTCCCGGAGAACCCCCCACAGGGCACTCTCGAGGGACACGGTCGAACGCCTTCTCCAAGTCCACAAAGCACATGTAGACCGGTTAGGGCGAACTCCCATGCACCCTCCAGGACCCTGCTGAGGGTGTAGAGCTGGTCCAGTGTTCCACGACTGTGACGAAAACCACACTGCTCTTCCAAAAATCCGAGGTTCGACTATCCGACGGACCCTCCTCTCCAGTACTCCCCTGAATAGACCTTGCCAGGGAGGCTTAAGAGTGTGATCCCTCTATAGTTGGAGCACACTCTCCGATCCCCCCTTTTTAAACAGGGGGACCACCACCCCAGTCTGCCAATCCAGGGAACTGCCCCCGATGTCCATGCGATACTGCAGAGTCGCTGCTAACCAACACAACCCTACAACATCCAGAGCCTTGAGATACTCCGGGCGAATCTCATCCACTCCCCGGGGCCCGGCCACCGAGGAGCTTTTTAACTACCTCGGCCACCTCGTCCCCCAGAGATTGAGAGCCCAACCCAAAGTCCTCAGGCTCAGCTTCCTCAATGGAAGGCATGTTGGTGGGATTGAGGAGGTCTTCGAAGTACTCCGCCCACCGACCCACAACTTCCCCGAGTCGAGGTCAGCAGCACACCACTCCGACTGTAAACAGTGTTGGTGCTACACTGCTTCCCCCTCCTGAGACGCCGGATGGTGGACCAGAATCGCCTCGAAGCCATACGGAAGTCTTTCTCCATGGTCTCTCCGAACTCCTCCCACGCCCGAGTTTTTGCCTCAGCAACCACCTGAGCCGCACGCCGCTCGCCCGCCGGTACCCCATCAGCCGCTTCCGGGAGTCCCACAGGCCAAAAAGGCCCGATAGGACTCCTTCTTCAGCCTGACAGCATCCTCACCGAAGGTGTCCACCAACGGGTTCGAGGGTTGCCACCACGACAGGCACCGACAACCTTGCGACCACAGCTCCGATGAGCCGCCTCGACAATGGAGGCACGGAACATGGTCCACTCAGACTCAATGTCCCCCGCCTCCCCCGGGACGTGTTTGAAGCTCTGCCGAGATGGGAGTTAAAGCTCCGTCTCACAGGGGACTCCGCCAGACGTTCCCAGCAGACCCTCACAACACGTTTGGGCCTGCCAGGTCTGACCGGCATCCTCCCCCACCACCGGAGCCAACTTCACCACCAGGTAGTGGTCAGTGGACAACTCCCGCACCTCTCTTCACCCGAGTGTCCAAGACATACGGCCGCAGATCCGACGAAACGATGACAAAATCGATCATCGAACTCAGTGCCTAGGGTGTCCTGGGTGCCAAGTGCACATATGGACACCCTTATGCCTGAACATGGTGTTCGTCATGGACAATCCGTGACGAGCACAGAAGTCCAGCAACAGAACACCACTCGAGTTCAGATCGGAGGAGCATTCCTCCCAACCACGCCCTCCAGGTCTCACTGTCATTGCCCACGTGAGCGCTGAAGTCCCCCCAGCAAACGAGGAGTCCCCAGGAGGGGCACTCTCCAGTACCCCCTCCAAGGACTCCAAAAAGGGTGGGTAAGCTGAACTGTCATTCGGCCCGTAAGCACAAACAACAGTCAGAACCCGTCCCCCCACCCGTAAGCGGACATCAGTTTTTTCAGCCTAAGTTGTGCTTTTTTCCTCTCATATTTTTAGCTTTACATTGAAAACACTGAAATTCACTTTTTTTTTTTTTTTTTTTTTAAGTGCTATATTTAACTCAATGGGAAGTTAAATGTTGTAGTAACTCATATTATCCAAGTCATTGTGGCCTGGATAACACCATCAGTTGTTAACTAACTGCTAATCCACTTCATTTGCTTTCGTCACTCCTCTTTAAATATCTGCCTGGACATAATTAGAAAGCTGGGGGAGAGATGCTGGAGTAGGGGATCCTTGCGCTTTATGATCAATGTGTTGAGCAGTATCAACTCTGTTGTCACTGGCCAAACTTTAACACCACTGAGCAATTCCAACTTTGATGAAAAAAGGACAGAACATCCCATTCTGCTAAGAGGGAACAGTTTTTTTTGTTTTGTTTTTTTTTTATATAGTTTATGACATTATCAGAGCAAATCAATAGAAAATGCATAAGAAACAAACTTTGAAAACAATCTGTGAAACGAGTGATGTATTCACTAATGTATTCACTAATACATCACTGCTCAAACACATTTGACTCAATGATTCCCTTTCAAGGTGCAATGCAAAAACCTCATCCCATGATTCTCCAGTCCGTCTGTAACCTGACAAGATGGTTTAATCAATTTCAAGGAGGGCAACTTGTTTGGTCTGATTGATGTTTTAATCAGAGACACAAGAGAAACCATCCCTTCTAGACAAGGCGCTGTAACTCTTACCAACCAGTTTTTATTAGTTCTAATCTATTCTTCACAGGAATGGTTAAAGTTAAAAAAATGAATTTGATGAGCATCAGTACAAGGCATGATCTATTTACAAGGTTCTTCATCAATAGCATTTGCTGTTATGTGGAACAACTATGTTAAAATATGTGAATATTTCTGTCTTCTCAGATTGGTTATGAGAGAAAAGTTTAAAGTTTGGTTCCTCAGCAATGAGTGAAAACTTAGAGAAAAGGATGAGAAGAGTGGCAGTACATTTTCCAGTTATGATTTATTAAATTATGTGACCCTATATTTATGAGTGTGGCTTTAACCAGCTCTGTCCAGACCAGATTCTGCTTCAGTTGCAGAAGATGTTTATTACTTCTTTATTATAACAATGCTTGTAAAGCCTCTATTTCCCCTTGGATGAGCCCATATTTACAAGGAAAATGTATTTCAGCAGAGTATATGGGTTGCACCCAGATAGAACAACACAATCTTCTGAACCGTTTAATGTTACAGACGTTCAAAGTCTAATTTATCCATAAGAAAAGAGGATTTAGCAGTCAATAATTGGTCTTCAAGAGAAATTGGATCTTTAAGACAGTGACTGGAAAATTGGCAACAAATTCTCTGACAGCTATGCCTGAAAGGTATAACTGTCTGCTCTGACTCCGTCTCGATTCAGAACAGTTCTAAAAGTTCAGTCAAATCACACAGTAGTTCACAATAAACATTTAGAAACCATCAGCTCTGAAAACTGAACATTTTGCCAGAACTGACTGAAGGCCTTCTGTTTTTTTTGTTTTTTTTCAGATTTCTTAGTGAAATTAAAAAATGTTTTTTTTATTTAGACCCTGGCTGAATTGTATCAATATACTACATCTATCAATGACAAAAGTTTTTTGTCTATATGAACTTAGAAAGAACAGAGTGAGAGAAACACTGCTTCCCTCTCAAAAAAGGTTGAATTAGTCATGTGAGCAGGAACCACACTCACATTCATAACCCAAATACACATGGGTTATGAATGTGAATGTGTATGAATGTGAATCTTTTTGGGATGCTGAAGCATCCCAAACAGATTATAGATGAACCAAGAGACACACACTCTGAGAGCATTGCTTTGTTGGAACGTCATAAAAGGCATCAAGACAAATAACGCATTCATAAAACTCTGATTGATACTGATAAGTATTCAATTATTCCTTGATTATGTGGCTCTGAAGCTCAGTGTTGTGACTGGAGACATGATTTCCAGCTTTTCCTCTCAGCATAAAGATATTAGCTATTGAAAGACGAATGAATGCATGCAGACAATATGTCCACAGAGAGGCTGCTGTTCTGATTACTTGATTTTACGCAGCTGCTTTTTAGAAAGGATGCACACATGGGTGCTCTTGCAAATTTACATCATAAAAAGTACTTGGCTAAAAAGACAAATATGCGCAGACAAACAGGTGCATGCAAAGATGCACACACTGCGAATCACACTCAAGCTCACACACACCTAACTGTCGGTGAAATCTGTATGCCAGGCAAACCAGAACCGGGAGGTGATAACAAATCTCATTTCCGGCATGTTTGCCAAGTTTCCAGACAGCATTTGTCTTCTGGCTGAATGTGGGGAGTGGGATCTGAGTAGAGTAAACAAGGGCACAGATATCCTGTCTGATAGAATTTGCCACTTCATACCAGCTTCCATCAGAGACTGGACAAACACTCACGGACCGTGTTCAGCATCTGCTGCAGTGTTAGAGGTAAGTCCAGCCAGAACCTTTCCCACTGAAACTTCAGGACTGGACTTCAAGTCAGACTAAGGCAGCGTAAAGTTCTTGTGAATGTGTAATGCTGGAGTTAGTAACATCTGGGTAAGGTACAGGTGTTTTCTTACAAACTTGACAAAGATCTCCATTCAGGTCATTTATATTCTGTTTTTCTTGTCATATTACACCAAACTGTGTAGTTCTACACCAAACATAGAATTATACCAGCGGAGAACTACCCTGAACAACACCATTTTTATTATTTGTGAGAGTGAGGTGCATATGAATTACAGAGAGTTATGACATCGTTTCAAAAAAGGACATGGCTTGCACCAGTGCTGTAGTCAAGACCAAGACCGAGACAAGACCAAGACACATGACAGAATAAAATGTGAAATATGATCAAAATTGCTAATCAAATTGAACTGAAAGATTCACATTCCCATAAAAATTTGATCAATTTGATTAGCAATTTTGATCTTACTTAGAACTAAAATAAATTTTATGAATATTAAAAAGCAGAACAAACTCTGTTCTGCTTATCTGAAAAGATAATGCCCTGGGCATTTGCCCATATTATTCATTTCAGAAATCACCACTGTCTGCACCATTAAACATAGCAATTGAGGCAATGCCCTGACGGTAAATAACACTCAACTATGAACACTGACCAAAAAGAAACAAGCAGAAGTAACCAAACACAAGGCGCTCATCATGACCGTTCTCACCCTCTCTCCCACTGCAAGAAGCCAGACAGCAGACCACTTTGAACAAAAACAATCAATGAGCAATGCACATGCTCTGAGTGCTCTTTCATTCTTGTGTTTTATTTATTTGCTAATTAAATAAATATCATTGTAAACATTCCTTCCGTCCATCCATTCATCCATCTATTTTCTAACACGCTTGTCCCTAGTGGGATCAGGAGGTACCAGTGTACCAGCTAACGTTCCGGGCGAGAGGTGGGATCACCTGGACAAGTCACCAGTCTGTCGCAAGGCAACAAAGGACATACAACCAGGCACACACACACACACTCACACCTAGGGAGAATTTTAGAGAGACCAATTAAACTAACAGTCATGGTTTTTTGGACGATAGGAGGAAGCCGGAGTACCTGGAGAGAACCCATGCATGCACAGGGAGAACATGCAAACTCCAAGCAGAAAGACCCCAGACCACCAACTGCACTACTGTGCAGTCCTCAATGTGTATAATTAAATAGAATATTGATAGCTTCTGCAGTGGATGCAGAGAATTACAAGAACAAAGAACGGCTCTCAGTGAGGCTCCAGTTCTATCTCCTTAGTAAAGAAAAGTTCAGAAGTTCAGAAGACTTGGATCGTTGGTTTATGTCACATTGCAGACTTTTGGACACACTGTTGTTCCATATTTGCAACACGTTAGTCACTTCCTCCGTACCAAAATTCAGTTCAGTGAGTGAATTTTTCATCACAAATGCTTATGTATCTCTGTTTGCTGACATCACGTCAACAGAGTTTACCTTTCTTTGAGCTGAGTAACATAAACACGTAATTGGTAAGTCACGTTATTGCTTGGTTTTTAATCTGTGCAATTTGCATCCATTGAAAACAAACATGTTAACAAATAAACTGACAATATGCTGTAAGTTTAGTGATATTTCCACAGTTGAGGTCTTGACTGGTCTTGAAATAAAATCTCAAGTCCTCAGCGCCCAAGACCAAGATGAGACCATCAAAAAGTGGTCTCAAGACCAAAACCGGTTTCGAGTACTACAACACTGCCTTCCACGTTTGCATGAAGCATAAAAATTGCAGTTTTGACATTTTTCCACTCTGGAACTCAATTTTAAAATGGATTGTTTTTGGTTTCCAAAGATGGCACATCCAAAGACAAAAACCTTTTGTGGATACACTTAAAATCTTCTCCATGTGAATGAGGCCTGGGCCTCAGGAATGGTCTTTAGACAGAAGAACAATGGATGCAAACCTTTGTCTATAGTCACTAAGTATGAATGATACTGAAAGAATATGTTCCTAGTAAATAAATTAACTTCATCCAAAGGGTTGCTTGACTTAGATTAGAACAAATGTGCTGGTTCAGGAGTCAGAAGCTTCCTATAGAGGAAGACACAATGCAATGGAGCAAACATGACTGCTACTCTACTAGAGAGAACAGATCTGAAAAATACCTTATAAAAACATCTGCATTCTAGTGATGGCAGGAGGAACAAAAATGGAAGTTTTGTACTGTAGGCTGTTTATGGTACGTAAAGGGGAGGAAAAACTAACAAAATGTTATGAAGGACATTACTGGATTCATCAGACTGAATCCACTTTTCAAAAAAGTGTTTTCCAAACCTTTTCACCTGTAATGTCAGTAATACTATTAGAAAGTTGTTTTGTTTTTATTAAAATTACAATCATATTAATAACTGAAATACACTTTCTCTCAATTAGTCTGTGACACAAGAGGAATTGTGTCACAACTTCTGGCTGTACCAACAACAAATATTCCTTACAAAGAATGAGAACGTTGTACAATTTAGAAGTTACCAAGAACAAAGTAGCAGCATCAGAGGGTTCTGGCTTGGCCACGATCCAGGCTTTTTAAATATAACAAAGGACGCCCAGAGCTGCTGAGTGACTGGATTTCTGCTGGAGCTGGCTGAAGAAGAGCTGATGCAATCCAAGAAGTTTCTTCAGTCACAGCATCTAATATGTTCTGTTTGGACTTTCTACAATTAGATCCAAAGTTCAGATGATTTACGAGTGCTTTGGATTCTTTTTTTTTTTTTGTCCAAAGTCTCTTTAGAAAGTGGTGCGGAAAAACTTGCTCGGTTTCTGTGACACATTCTGACAAGGCCATAAAATAAATACCAATTGATTTGCAGAGCTAATTAGAGAAGGCCAGTGAGACACAGGGAGACAGAAGAGGCTTATAGATCGGACAGCTTGTAGCTGTATGTCTGAACAATACCCACACCAATCAGTTCTATTCACATTCAACTGTCAATTACTGCTGGTGTTTTGACACAAGAAATAACAAAATGGTCATCTAAATTAAGACAGAATAAAAACTGTAACACACTGAATAGAAATGTACATAAATAAGGCGAAATTATGCTAAATGAAATGTGAAAAATAAAACAAAAACTTTCACATACATCTTATTATGTTGCAGAAAAGATGGGAAAACCTTTTGGTTCACCAGTCTGGGAAAGACCAAAATAAATATATTGCATTTCTGATTAGATTAGGCAACAATGTTTCTCATTACTGATGTAATTAAAATGGTGCCCTAAAGAGGCCAGTCAATAGACATTTAGCTAATATAATGTAAGAAATGCTCAAAATACAATCTATGGGGGGCAATTTAAGACAAAAACTATGTTTTGTCTCTCACACGCTGCTAAAGACTCATACACACAGAAAAAAATATTAAAATTGCACATGTATACTATACTATACATAAAATTTTTCTCTCACAC
This sequence comes from Poeciliopsis turneri, assembly GCA_922788865.1. Taxonomy (NCBI): domain Eukaryota; kingdom Metazoa; phylum Chordata; class Actinopteri; order Cyprinodontiformes; family Poeciliidae; genus Poeciliopsis; species Poeciliopsis turneri. The sequence continues at coordinate 511,323 of CAKLNU010000484.1, read as the reverse complement.
ATAAAACACAGAATATTACAATTGCACACGTTCAATATTAAAATATCACACACACATACAATTTCTGAGCCAAATCCCGATTACACTGTGAAGCACCAATATCCAACTTGAAGCTAACTTCACTGTGGCATCAGTACCTGAGAATAAACACAAAAATTCAAAACACCAATGAGCTGCAACCTCTTGAGTGTTTTGATGGTTTTGGTCACCAGTTGGCACAGTTCAGCTGCTACAGCTACTGAGGTTTTCACATATTTCTTTCTTCCTGACATCATTTCTCATATTTTCATTTACAACTTCACTTTTAATGCTTTCCTCATCAATTTAACAGTACAATATGAACTGAAGGTTCTGATCAATAATATTGAGTTTTTTAAAGCAGTCTGCCTTTGCTGTTATTGTGCAGAACCTGTGAAAGCAGAGTGTCATCCAACGACTTCACAGCTTCAGCAGATGAAGGAAACTGAACTTTTATATTTATAATCCATTTTTTCTAAGAATATTGAATGAAATATGGCTATCACCTTACATTTAAATATAGTTGTGTTGTCTTTAATGAACAGTTGCATCAGCTGATGTCTTAATGGAATCAAGAATTGATTAAAAAAACAACCTCGTAGTGTTTTGAAATAGCTCTCCATTAGCAATGTGCCCCTCAGATGTTAACTCCTTGAACGAAACCTCAGTTTAGTGGCGACACGCTCCGCGAAATCAGCAACTGTTGACAGAACGAGGTGAACAGACAAAGACTTAAAAGGGGTAACAAAGAGTGTTTTCAGAGCTCATCTAATGCACCATATCACATTAACCATCATCACTGTCCAGACCAGACAGCAGTCATCAATCCATTCTCCAGGAGCCAGAATACATCCAGCTCAACAGAAAGAAGGAATCTCTGTTCCTGACCTCAACTCCTCATGCTGTTCTGTTTCTTCCTTCACATAATTTGCAGCTGGAGATAATCTGGAGAACTCCACACAGCAAACTCTGCAGTAACACATGTAAGTTTTCCAATTCTAATGCATGCCAGCGTTTGACATGCTTCATACGTTCTGCTAGTTTCCATACATATCTTTACGCTCAGCTTCTGGAACCAATAGAGTTAAAGAGCATTCATTCTTATCAGCTGGACTATGGAATAATTATTTTCTAAACATCATCAGATACAACCAGCTAGAAAGTGAGCTGCTCTTTTCAATCATCAGAAACTGGAATTCAGCCTTTAACATTTTGAGGTTTCAGTAACCAGCAACTGGAGAACGACATTTCAAAACTTTTAAAAGTACAGTATTATGTGTTTCCAGGCACATGATCCCATTTTATATCACAATCAAGTAACTATGGTTCCTGCAGTTGTTATAAAAAAATGTATAAATATATCAAAAATGACTTAAAAGAAAACTGACTTCCTAATTTAATGCCTTTTGGGCCTCTGTCTCTTTAAAACCTCCTGCTCTCCCTGAAGCACCTCCTTCAGAAAGTCTTCCCAGCTGTGTTGTATAAAGTACTGAAATCTCAGAGTCAAGTAAAAGTATAGGTACCGCTCCAAAATATGACTTTGGTAAAAGTAAAAGTCACTGACCGAAATGTTACTTGAGTTAAAGTCTTAAAGTATCTGAAACTTAAGGATGGAAATTACTGTAAAAATGGATGAACTCAAGTAATGTAATGAAAAGTATCAGTAAAAAGTAAAACAAGGCAAATGCAGTTTGAATGACTTTTTTTATATTTTGGTAAACTTGTCAGATACACTTAAAATAATGTACACAACCAAGTGCAGGCAAAATGAAACCTGCTAATAGATAAACCTGCAGGCATCATTTAGTTAAGAAAATTAAGTGCTTTACCGAAACCACAAGCTTAACTTAACCTGCTTTACAACTGAACCAACTTCTTAGTAAACCCTTCAGGACAGAAAATACAAAGTTTCTATAAGCCTTAAGTTTTCCCTTTCAGTAAGGTCAGTGCTGAAAATGAGAAAAATAAATAGTCAGTACAGAAAATGCGGCCAACATGAAGAAAAAAAAGCCGTTACGATTACTCTACTTCACAAACTATAGGTGCACACAACTGGTCATTATGCAAAAGAAAAAAAGAATTGGGAGGGAAATGCAGCTTATTGGCATCTGAAGAGGGAGAGCTTTTTTGTTAACTTGGTGTTTAATGGGAAAAAGGTAACAGACCTCCGTGAAGCTGACACCCCACCTACTCAAATAATCCAGCAAATAGTCTGATTTGTTAGTGCTCTGTTTGTGCAGCTTTGGTTTGCGAGATATTAAAAATGATTTTTTAGGCCATCCAAAATATATACTTTTTAAGATTACAATTACTGAAGATATTGAGTATGACTAAAAATTCACTAGAGAACAGTGTGTCTCGTGTAACAGCATGAATTTTTTGTCAGTTGGTCACAAGGCAAGAAATCTTTTTACATTAGTTTCTCAGGAGTTTGGATGTAAAATTTGTTGACTCTCCCTGAGAGAAACTCCAAGCGCTTGAGGAAGGGGGAGACCTCGAGAACGGCTGGCCCAAATTAGCATTCATGAATTGGATCAACCTTGAGCTAGACACCACTTACACCGGATATTGGATACACCGGATAAAATCCAAACTGAAAACAACTATTTTTCATTTGTTTTAACGGCACAAACGGAGCACTAACAAACCAGCCCACTTTGGTTTGTTTTGGAGCAAAATGGGGGGATGGTAAACTCTGGATGGCCTAAAAAATCATTTTAATATCTCGGAAACCAAAGCTGCACAAACGAAAATTTTAACGGCACAAACTTACACAAACGGAGCACTAACCAATCAGATTGTTTGCTGTACTTTTGACGTAGGTGGGGAGATGCGAAACCTGTGCATCCTATTGGTGGTGATGAACAAGCCCAGGCAAGCAGGCTACCGACTTTGTTGCAGTCAATCAGTAGGTTGGGTCAAAACACTGTTTCTCTCTCGCTTTTTTGTAACGAGTAACTAAACCACACATTGAAAATGTATTGGAGTAAAAGTATGCAATTAAGTTGAGTGAAGTAAAAGTGAAAGTTATCAAAGTGAAAGTTATCAAACATTTTCTTACTTGAGGAAAGTATGAAATACTCCAAAATATACTGAAGTAGTGAAGTATTTTTACTTAGTTACTATACAACACTGCTTCCCAGCGTCACTTCTCTTTACCGTCTTTACCATCATTACAGTGTGAAGTAGCTTCTATAATGAGCTCAGCAGTTCCACCAGGTGTTTCCCAATTGCTACTGGCTAGTCTGAAGGAGCTGGGGGAGGATGGGGGTAGAAGCCTGGAAATTGCAGCTCCAAGGCAGAGCTTGTTTCGCAAACATGCATGAAAGAATCAAGGCAACACTCCCGGTATGTTTTTAATGAGGTAATAACATTATAACATAATGTAAAGTTAAAAAAGTGGACAGAAATTTGCATATTTTTTTCATAGTACATATCTAAAATATGCCAGAGAAAATCCAGCTTAGGAAGCTGAGGTACCCAGACATAATGTGACTTAATATAACAGTGTTTTCAAAGTAGCTAATTCAGGAGCGCCTTTGGCTGATTGGCTAAACTCCCAAGAGTAACGCTAAGGTAAGTTTCTACTAAATCACACATGCCATTTAGCAGATGCTAATGCTAAAGCGCTAAGGAGCTAATTTTTAATAAATTTATATCTGCTCTTGAAAGGCTACAATTTTCAATTCCAAATTTGTGCCCCAATTTCATTTTGACATAATTATTTACATATTCTATAATGTCATTAGATATTGTATTTATGTTTCTGTCATGGTTTGTACTGTGCATTTTATTTTGTCCCTGAATGTTTCTTAAATAAAGTTTTTTGGGGGAAAGAGAGAGAACATGAGGGATGTAAATATAAACAATCAAGAAAAACTTCAAAACAGAACTTTATTTAGAAGAAAGACCAAACAGCCAAATAAATTAGTGTTTTACAGTTTATCCAGAAAAAATAACTTAGGTGGAGATAAGCATGCTAATGTTCTCTAAGTTATCAAAAGAACTAAGCACATGTTCACCAATCCACTCAGTGGATTGATGGACATGTGCCCATGGCTACTGGTTTCTTTTTAATTATTCTGGTATTAAGCCAACAATTTCATATTAATGGTTTATTTCAAACAGTAAATGTTGGGTCTCAGTTTATCCCCAAGAGTCTTTGACTTTTCGTGCAGTTCCCTAAAAAAAGACTCCTGGTCAAGTCAAACTTGTCACATTATATATAAATTAAAACAGAAAAATCTATCTTTTTTGATAATTCTTCAAAGGATAATTTTACTTTGTCAGTCAGTTGTAGTCTTGTTCCTTTGTAAGCCAAAAGATGCAGAAACTAAGAATAAATTGACTGCTTTACACACACATCTTTTGTCTCCGATCGCGCACAGCATGTTCGTGGAGAACGTGGTGCTAAATGACTTGCAGACGACCTGATTCTGGGTCCGGGTTTCGTACGTGGCAGAGCCGCTCCCTCGCTGCGATCCATTGAGAGTCAGCCCTCGATCCAACCTTTTCTATTTCCTTTTTTTTTCTTGTGCGTCTGCTTGTAGTAAAAGCTGCAGGTGGTTCTTGTTATCGCCTTGACAGTTTGATTTAGAGGATTTCAACAGACAGACATCCTTTGACCGCGTCACTCTCTCTCTCTCACAAATGGTCCACAGTGGGCACACAGACCTGTAAACCAGCCAGTCGTTTAACCACACAGATTATGCAAACAGTAACTGCAGTGCGCTGCCAATCTATTTCGCTGTTTGTCTTCTTACACACATGCATGGTCCTTTGGTTTCCTTGGGAACAGTCCATTAGTCCATTTAGCCGTGTGTCTTATTAGCATCAACCTCCCATCTGTCTACCCGGCCTCAAAGGAGTAGCGTGTGTGTGTGTGTTTTTGTGTCCATGCTGAATGTTTGGTATATGCGTGAGTTTCTGATCACTGCCCTCCTTTTATTTTTACAAACTAATCAAATATCAGATTACTTTCCACCAATTCCCACCTGGACCACCGACACTGCACACAATCATTATCCCTGACCTCTCTGGTTGGTTGGCTGCCTGCCACCTGTCCTATCCACCAATTAAACTCCACATCTGATGAACCAGCTGACTGCCACTTCCTGCACTGCAACCGATTAGATCAGATGGAGGAGGCGACCCCGTTCAGGGTAGGCTGAATGAGCCTGTCGACCTTTCAGGTCAAGGAAAGCATACTAATTGCTTGTTAATGGGGTAACAATCCCACAGGCAAACCTTCCTTAATGGGATCATCCCATCTTTCATAACAGGATCATTTCAGGAGATGTTTCATCTTTCTGGACCTAATCCGCTGTCCAAACTGATTTATTCAAACCCCAACAAACATAAAGTCATTACTCTGAAGAGAAGTGAAAATATTAAAGCTAAAGGACAGATGGAAATGATGCAATACTTCATGACTCATTTGCCTCTATGATTTTTAGTGCCACATCAAGACCTTCTCTAATTTTACCACTGAAATAACAGAGATGGCAGACGTAGCAAACATTACATGTTTACACACATTTTTTCCCATGGACTAAACGTGTCCATAGTTCAAACATAGCCAATTATCTGGGAAAACAAATATCGTTTTTTTGTGTGTTTTGTTCTTTCAACCACTTGACGACTTAACATAATGCAGAGTGAAGATTAGAAAAAATAAATAATCTCTCTTTTAGTTGTACTTTTTCATATCACTATGTACAATTATAAAACTCTCACCAAAGAGAAGATTCGAGAAAACTCCATTGTGCTTGTATGTGGACATTGGAAAACGGAGATTTAGGGTCCCATGGGAAAACGGGGATTTAGGGTCCCATGCATTACAGTCTGAGACAAATAATGCACCAATTTATACAAATAATAACTTTGATATGATTCCCAATGAACATCATGTGTTGTTTTAATATCTTCATATTCTAATACACTATTTAAAACCAGCTGAATTTAACTTATTGAGGAATATTAGATATGGCTTCTTTATGAAGCTCAGGTGATTTCACGAAATGTATCACTTTTGAAAAAGCAGTAATCAATATTTCAGCTTATCACTTGTCAATATTTTTTTTTTATGTAACTGAATTTATGTCCAGTTAATGTTTCTCATATACACTTAAATAAAATAAAACTTTATAAAAACTTTAGGAAACACAAACGAGATTTGTAAAACCGCCTTGTGTGTCCGTTCTACAAAATTTGTAGTTAAAGTTGTAGATGTCAGCACTACTCAACACAACAAGGTCCCATCTCATTCAAAATTGCCTCAGGTTGCCAGAACACACAACTCATCAACTGACTGTGTGCGCGTGTGTGCGTGTGTCCAAACTGTCACTTTATTTGTTCATGCCGAACGAGTCAGCAAGTTTCCCTGGCTGGCTGTGGGCCTCATCCTCAAATCCTATAACAAGGAGCCGGTCAATCAATCTCTAATCAATAGCTATTTGGAAAGGTGTGTGTACATGCATGTGTGTGTCAAGCTGACTAATTCAGACATAGAGTAATGCAGTGCCCAAGCTCCCAGGGTCCCAGGCTGCATTCAATGCCAGAGGAGGAAATGAGCAGCAGCAGCAGTGTGTAGCGCTGAGCTCTGCCGTCCAGAGGGGAACGCTGGCGAACACAGAGAAGTCGATAACGTCAGTCTGAGCAAATATTCAGAAAGACGATGGAGAGGCCCACAGCATGAACACACTAAGAGCTGAGGGAAGAGAAGGCCGGGCTTTGGCCAATAAACAAGCCAGCACAGCACTACTGCAGATTGCTGTAGAGCTTAAGTATACAGAATATACACATTAGAGAGTCCATTCCCTCGAAGCAACACAAGGAGAGCTGATCCTGCATCTGTGAGGAAAGGCTGGACAGATAAGTCGATGTAGGAACTGATAGAAAACAGGATGTGTTTGATAAACTGACTCCATTTATTTATTCTCATGAGTTGTGACATTATGTTTCTGTATTTGTGTACACTTTTAGAATTCTAAAACACCATTTCTTTGTATTGAAATTATAAAAAAAAAGTTTTTTGTTTCAATGTCAAAACATTTTGGCCAACAATATAAATAAGATATTCATTAAATGTAATGGAAAGTTGTTTAATGGAATTAAGTGTTCCGTTTCCTTTTTGTTTATTTGATTGTAATTACAAACTACTGAATGTGTGTCTGACAGGATGCAGCTCTACAGAAAATGATGGAATAGGTCAGCCCAGCCCATAAGTGGCACCGTAAAACTGCCACAAAACGACGTAAAAACACTTAAACTTTTCTGCTTTGGGTCAGCTAAGATGACCAATATTATTTATTTTTTCTAAATGGCAGAAAAGTGAGAGAGAAGTCAGATGTTTCTGGGAAAACCTATGGTTGTGTCAGGTTTATATGCAGTAATTCACATAAATTAAGTTAATTAGAGCCACGTTTAATACATGAATGTATTAAATGTTTAATGTTCCATGCTTTCTCAAGTAACAACATGGAAAAATCTGAAGAATTCTCTCATGAAAACACTTGACCTCCAAAAGTCCTTTTGATCATTTTCCAAACGTTTTGATCCAAGTTCCACAGTTCTTACCACATACTTAATAAATGTATGCAAACCTCTGAGTTACAAGATAATATTGAAAGTATTACTTTTCATTTTGTTTATTTACAAACACCTTGTTTTACTGCTCAAAAGGTCATTCTAGGGACGAGCATTGCATATTAGTCATGTCATTAAGTGCTATTGGATATATGTTATTTATTCTTGCTTCTAGCAAATAAAAAAAAATAAATAAAATAAAAACTAACAAAAATAAACAGAACACATTTAAATTATATTCAGAAAAGAGAATCTAGATATGTCTGTTAGGGGAATTCACTTTATGTCTATGTTTTCACATCAGCGAGCTGTATGTATTTCCTTTATGCTCAGCTCAGCAAACTCTTTTATATTGTGTGTGTGTGTGTGTATGCGTGTGTGTGTGCGTGTGTGTGTGTGTGTGTGTGTGTGTGCGTGTGCATGCGTGTGTGCGTGTGTGTGTGCATGTTTGTTTCTAATACCTTGTGGGTAACACTGTTTTTGGGCCAGGGGATAGATTTAAGACTGCAGCTGCAACCGCAGTCTTGAATCTAACCCCTGACCCAATTGGGTGAATTGAGTTTTGGTTAGGGTAAGGTACGTAATGGTTAGGGTTAGGATAAGGGTAAGGTTCAGGCTGTAGAACTGAATGGATGTCAATGGAAAGTCCCCGCAAAGGAAGCCACGTGAACATGTGTGTGTGTGGGTGTACAGCCATGACCAAGGTGTAATTTTTTATTATTTGCTGCCCTGCGGCTTTGAGTAGCGGCTAATTATCTGCTTAGATACGTACCTTTTGTGCCTCAGGAGTGTAACAATCAGCAAAACCATCAATTCGCTTCGCATACTGAAACAATGGACCATGAATTAATCTGTGATGGAATAGATTCCCAACCTGCCTGGTATAGTTAAGCCCTAAAAATGTATTTCTATGATTTATTTACGTGACTCAAAGCCAGATTCGTCGTCGGAAATGTTCTGCAAGGTCTTGGCGTTTCTTAAAAGTTTTGCTTGAGAACATGAATTGAGTTGGGTCTATGTCATCATCACTTCCCTTATTAGTGAGAAAACAGGGTAAGAAAAATCACTTTTAAAAGTGGTGGGACAAAGCAATTATTCCTCTAGTGCTGCTGTGACTGTGCTGTCCTTGAAAGGTTTCCATCTAAAAGAATAAAAGTGATTTCTAAAAATTTCTACAGCACGAACAGTGGAAAAGAAGTTTTATTTGGACCGTTTTGATCAAGCCCTCTGCCTGAAAATCAAGGACCCATGTCCACATCGTAAATATTCATGATTTTACCATTAAAGTGTCCAAAGAAGTAAAACTCTCTTGGATCTATGACATTATCTTTACAACACAAATTCAGTTTAACCACCATTTTATAATAAACTTTTCCACTGGCCATTAATCATGTTTAACAATGCTTTCACAGCATGAGCAGCAAACCCCTGCCCTCTGTATCAAAGCACGAGTTTGTTAAGAGTCTTAAACATAAAGAGGTCATCAGTGAAATCAAGGAAGGCAGAAATGTGCTGAAAGTCAACTGGAACCACAATAGATTGGTGTCATGAGAGCAGTGATGTGATTAATCTGTTTCATTGTGTGATTAATCACACTTCATAAAAGATTTCCCCTAGTGCAACAAGTTGCATGAAGCGGTGCATAGAACCAGCTTACAGAAGCTGGTTCTATAAGAAGCAGAACCAGTTTCTTACACCACCAGGTCGAAGATTCTTATTATTTTCGGGTTATTTGTTTAGCTTTCTGACCGTGATGCTAATCCAGGTGCGTGTTGGTAGTTGTGCGCTGCTTCACCTGCTATCTGGTTACAGTGAACCTCAATGTAGGCAAACTAAGTCAAATGCTTGTTTTTTTTTAAATGCCCTATTAGATCTGTTGTGTTAATGCATTTTGACGCGCTTCACCCCAGAGGTAATTTTTCGCCACAACACGCAAACTTTCCAATTCCCTCTCAGAGCGTTAAAGTTCCACATGACGAGATTTGTTACTATGCGCTTCCGCAGTGTGAAGGAAAGAGGAGGTCAGCTGCACACACAGGCTGTGAGGTTTAATGTGCCTTTCGGAGGTTTACGTGTTCATCTAACACAAAACTAGCCTGGTAAAAACCAGCCTCGTGTTCTGTCATTGGTTTGTGCTTCACAATTTTGCTTGATTCTAATCTCTCTTCACTGCTACCCCTGGGTTTTCTTCTATTCATTTGGATTCGATCTGCTAAAATTTTTGCTGAGTCAGTCAGCAAACAGAACAAGTTGATGTCTTCCAAATATTGAATTAGTATTCAATATTTCCTGGAGGCCTGGACTCTAAGGTTTGGGAATGACGTGTGTAGATAACCGTCCTCCATTGTGAAGACATAAATGTTGAGCCAACCAAGGCGACTTTTGATGTTAATTCAATGACCAATACAGACGTAATGACTTCATTCCTCCGCTGCCATTGGTAAAACTACAGGCAGAAAATCAACTTAATCATTCATGATTTCTTCTTCTGTTTCCTGATTGGGCTGGTAGAAATTTTACCAGAGGGAATTCAAGAGAATGTGAGATCACCCAGATGGAGATAGCCAGGCTGACACAAAGCAGTACAACGTGATGGACAAAACTGCGAATTGTCTTTTTTTTTGCTTTTTGCTTTGTTTTGTTTTTAAAAGATAAATAATGGAATAAATAAGTATTTTTGTATTCAAGCCTCATTTACTCTGACTCCATTAAATAAAATTCAATCTGCCTTAGAAGTCACCTAATTAATAAAAAAATGTTCAGCTGTATATATTTGAACTTATTCCCAACATGAAACATGGTAATGGCAGTATCATGCTCTAGCATGTTTTTCTTCAGCAAGGACATGGAAGCTGGTCAAGATCATGGCAATCTAATGAAATCTTCTTTCTGGAATCCCAGGAAGAAGAGAGCGCTGATCTCGTTCCACCATGCCGCATAAATCATTCCAGGTTTTTACATATTCAAACCATCAGAAACCTCAAATGCATATAAATGATTTTATAAATTATTCTGCTTTTGTATTCATAATCTTTACGCTCGCAATTCTAGAGTTTATAGATGATGACAGAACTGCAAACTGGCCCTTTGAGACGAGCTTATTATGGAGAAAAAATTGAACAGAAAAAAAAATTGTGCATAGGAGAAAAATCAAATAAAGCCGGGTGCATAGCAACTTTTCAGCTCTTTTGTTCCAAACCATTAATAAACACAGAGTTAATGCTCCTCCATTCATCTTACTCAGAGCTTGACGTTAACTAATATCAAAGCCATTGTGGTAACTCCGCACACCTCCCTGCGCAGCGTGAAAAAGAATCCATTTTCAGACATTAAGCAAAGATTTTATTGTCTTTTTTGGCTTTGATATCAAACATGATGCAAAATAAAAGGTTTTCACTGATAGTAATGAATCACTTTATATTTCTTTAAAAAAAATATAAGCAGTGTTTTTTGGTAAACAAAATATTTTAAATGCCTAATTATATTGTTTCATCAATTTACATTTTAAAGTGTTTTAAAATGATAGTGCTCTTATCTTATGTCCAGAAAGTGCGATAGAGCATTTCCTGGACACTCAGAGACTCTTTACCTAGAACTCAGTCATTCAGACACTGAAGGTGGAAAGCTGCTGGATTGTAGCCCCAGCCTGACAGAGGCCAGGCTGCCACACACCAGCGCTGTCAGGCTTCCAGGTGGTCAGAAAGGCCCAGGGAAAGAAGGGTGAAGTGTCTTGTTCAAGGACACAATGGGGGCTTAATCCTTTGATCTGTTATGACGTTACATTCTGAAGGTTTTTGAAAAGCTAATTTTTTGTGCACCAAAAAACATTAATATATGTGTTTCCAAAAAATGCAAGGATGGTTTGTTTTTAATTGCTTGGACTGTTTTCATAACCAATACAAACCCAAATGAAAATACAGAAATATGCAAAATGTGAATTTGTCAGCTGAGGTGTTTTGGACATCTGATCAGGATATCAGGTATTCAGGTCTTCCAGGTTTTCACTCACTGGGAGGAGACCCCAGGGAAGACCTCAAACCCGCTGGAGGGACCATGTGAGGGCTTGAATCACAGAGGAAGAGTTCCCTGACCACCATCTTCTGCTGGTAACTGTCTTATTTAGATTCAACAGAAATCCTTTTAGAAATGTAAAACTGATAATACAGTTTGATTTTGTAATTGACTGAGGGCCTGCTGTCCTTCTGTCTGATTGGGCAATTGACTCAAAAAGGAGACAGTGGTTGGCCCAGGGGGAGTGGGACCCTCTTGAGAAAAGACCAAGTATCTCTCCAGAAAGACAAGAGCAGATGTTGGCTCTCCACTTAGTTATAATCACTGTCCGCAATCTGTTTGTGTACTCTGATCCGTTTTCCTTCTCTTTTTCCCAAGAGCGAATCAGCAAACACACAAATCCAACAAACCTCAGTCCAGTCACTGAGGACATGACGCAACAAAATTGTCAACTCAAAAATCTCAGCAGAGCAAAACAAACATAATTTTATTCAAGTCTCATCACACAAAATATATAGTGTCCATACACATTTCAATGGCTTTGTTGAGTAAATGTTGATAAATTGGCTTATTATTTATATTTACATTAACACTAAGTTTCAGACTGTGAAACTTAGTGTGGGTTTAATCTCAAAATCAGAATCAGATTTAATCAAGTTTAGGCACAAAAAATGGAATTTGACTTTGTTTCTGCTTTGATCTCAAGAAAGACATATAAAAGTGGGCAAGATATGATATAAAGTTTTATCTTGCATATATACTGTGTTTTTCTAAAGGAAGACAAGGCTGAAGGAATGCAAATATGTGCTAACCAAGTCTTAAATATCCATTATTATTGTCTCCCTTTTATTTATGATCAATCTATATCTGACCACCAACAATGTATTACAAATAGCTTGGTTATGGATTTGTCATTGAATGCCACCAATGTAATATTTTGTAAACAGATAATGGACAATAAGGTATAAATAAAAGAAAAATCAGTCAGTTCACCTCATGGTTCTGTGAAGTTTTATAAAAACAGGAATGACTGTTTTTATAAAGTCTCAGAAACATCATGGCTATAAACTCAGATCACCACTCATCTCATTTCAGACATGAACCTGCCACAAATTCACACACATTGCGGTCACATATACCATACAGTATACTGCTCACATCCTATAGTTGTTGCACACTTAATGATTAGTCAGTGTGATTTTCGCAGGTTCTTTTATTCAGGAGAGCTCACCGTGCTCAATGTGCCAACTGGTGGCAAACTGCTGTAACTGGAGTTTAATGCATTTCAGTGGAGTAGAAGTGCAGCTTTTTTTAACTTAAGTAAAGTTAAAAAAAAGGTGAAGGGGTGTAATTATTTCTCATGTCCATCCTATGACATAGTGTTTGAAGAAAATAGCTCCGACAAAGGGTTGGTCGTCAGGGTCACGTCTCTGACCTCTGTGGAGACTCAGTGAGGTCTAATATAGACACAGCTGAGCAGACCAAAAAAATCTGGGTGGTCCAACACTGCCAATATCTCTGCATAAACACGGGTTGGCCAAGTCTGTCCACTGTGTTTTAAACGTGTCCCTTCTTCAAAACACTCACCCTGAGACAACAGCTTATTAGGACCACCATCCTTTGTAACAGGCCAAGAAGCTGTTTGAATGATCTGCGTTGAAGCAGGTAGACATTTCAGGACTAGATGTGCCCACCTGCCGTCTAAATATATGACTAAACACAATGTGACTACAGCAGTGGCTTATTTTCTGTCCTGGAGCTGCAGGGGTATCACAACATTACTAAGAAGAGTTTCTCATCTTATTGGTAATGGTATGAATGCTATAACACTCCTTCTAAAATATAACTAAGCTACCAAGCACTACTAATGGGGGGAAAAAACACATGAAAACACGTGAATCCTCCATTGAGGATTCACTTGTAGTGAATTCACTTGTAGTGAATCCTCAATGGATTCACTGCAAGTGGAAATTTGTGTGATATGGAAGTATAGAGAAAGAGAAGAGAGAAAGAAAGAAATGTCCTGTGACTGTTCTTTAAAAGCCTTTACTGTGTTTCCCACCAGTCTTACTTCATGTGGTCTCAACCGCTACAGTTGGAATGCATGCATGTGTATGTGTCTTATTTGTGTATGTTTATGTGAAATCTCTCCTATTATTACAAACATGTTTTAAGTGAAAACTTTCACTGAACCTTGTAAAATCTTAAGGAAGTTGGAACAGTTCTTGCTGTTGCAACTTCTTTATTCTGCCAACAAAAAAATGTGTTGTTCACTGTCAGAGTTTGATTCAAACTGTCTTAATTCAGTCATTTTTATTTCTGGTCCAATAGCAGAAAGCAAACTAAAGTACAAGGCATTCTGGGTAAATACAATCAAAACAAACATGTAAGTCTAGTACAGACGGAAGTGAGAGACGGAAGAGAAATCCTACAACCTGTAAAATCTGACACCACTCCATTTCCATTTTCACATAATTTTCAAGAAAGGAAGTTGTTCTTATGTCTTTTTCAGAGGTCTTTGTCTCGCTCTCGTTATTGGTTTTCGGTGCAGCGCCCACACAGGTGAAGGGGTGAACAGGTTTTTCAAAGGGTTTGGTTGGTTTGACACGGCGCAGTGTGAAAGAGAACCACAACAGCTGGAAATGGAACAGATGTTGACATTTTGGTCGAGTCTACCAGACCAGGCAGGTGTGAAAAAAGCTTTCATGCATTTAAACATCTATGCATGAGTAAAAGTGAGCATCAGAATGGGAAAGATGAGCATGGCCAGAACTAGACATAAAAAATTATGAGTGTAATGGCAGTTAGTGAATATTTTTAAAGTTTTCCATGTCAGTAAAAGTCTCCAGTTCTTTTAGTTTACTTATGTAACATCTTGTTACATAAGTTTTAGGAAGTATGCTTAAGGTGGTCAATAGAGTTTAGTAAGTTATAGGTTTCTAGTCAGATTATCCTGTTGCAGTGAATCCAGAGGCAAGTAACTGGAAGGTGAATGGTGCTGAGGATTCTTTAGTGAAGAGAACATGAGGAACTTACAAAACGCACATGAAGAGACAAGGCCGTAGAAGGAGGAGAGGTCCACGGACATTGCTGAAGTCTTATCACTTACATAAACTCCTCCTGCAGCCTGGATATGAAAACATATGACAGATGCTGCTGTGGCCTGCGCAGATCAAATAACTGTTTTTTCTCTGGCGCTGCGGAGATGCATGGGAAACACATGCAACATGTGTACGGAGAACTTAGTTGGTCATGGGTTCGAGTCCCGACCTGTTGACCTTTGCCACGTCTCCTCCCACTCTCAAAGCCCACTTTCCTGTCGGACCCCTGTGGATAGCCCATTCCTGATAAATCTCTTTTTGTGTTTTCTATTTTTTCCTCTGATCACAACTCTCACCTCGACATTTGTGTTCCAGATGTACAGGTGTAACTAAGGATCCCCTTGGACACCATCTCATTATTTCAAAATAAACATTTGACTATTGATCTCTTATTTTGGCTGTGTATTGGATTCTTGCTGGCTGTTTAAACATTACACATCCATTGTCTATCCCTACCCATCCTTGCAGGGGGCTGCTGCGGCCTGTGTTCAGCGGTCATCGGGGCCTGTCTTCATCGGACACTGGGCCTGTCTTCATCGGTCATTGGGGCCGCTGCGGCCTGTCTTCATCGGTCATTGGGGCCTGTCTTCATCGGTCATTGGGGCCCTGCGGGCTGTCTTCATCGGTCATTGATGATGCTGCAGCGTGTCTTCAGCGGGATACACCCTGGGCAGGTCACCACTCTATCAGTGGTCAGTCAACCATTCACACACTTAAAGGTAATTTGGAGGGACCAGTTGACCAGTTTTAGGGCTGTAAGAGGAGGCTGGATTACCCAGACAGAATCCAACCATGTTAAACAAGCAAAGGATTCCAGGCTGGGATTTGAACCAAAGACATTTGTGCTGTAAGTCAACAGTGCTGCCAACTCCTCATACATGCAGCCCAGCATGAGCTTAGAAGATATAAATTAAATATGACAAAATAATTTTGACACACTAGTCTTCCATACAGTCTTTTTATTGATTTGATTTTGCACTTCAGCATTCCCCTCTGTACTAGAATGACTGTAGGAGGGATTATCAAACTTTTAAAGCTTGATTTCTCACTCAGTTCTCAAAGTCCTCACACCCATTCTATAATAATGTCCCACTTAGTTCTAATAATCTTTTAGATATTGAGTCTCATCTCTTGTGTGGCAGCCTGATTCTTTTAAGCCCCGATGGCTTAAAAGATGTTAATAAGCCAGCTAATAAAAGGAAAAGAAGAGTATTTAGGCAGTCAAGCTTGGCTTCTCAGCTGCAGGGGCTCTGTTGTTTGTTTTGAAGCACTAATAATGACTGCAAGAACTTATAATTATGAACTTAGTGAGGTGAGGAAATTACTCGAGATGAAGAGACAGCAGGGGAGCAGATTGTTGGAAGGCACATATCAGAGTCTGCTCCTGACTCACTCCAGTTTACAGAAGGTGGAAATGAATGAGCTGCATCCTGAAAACAACATATTCATCATTCAGACTAAAATAGAGATTGTGCAGACTGACAGCTCATGAAGGAAAATTATTTTTTGTTTTCCTATGGATTCACAGAATTCCTAATTTGTTTTTCTCCAACATTATGATACTCTGCAATTGAATAAAGGCATAATTCAGTGTAACTGGTAAAACAAAAGAAAAAAATCTTCAGGATACAAACTAATATGAATTTCAATACAGAGAAAGTCTGAATTTAATAATTTTACCCAAAAGTAAAATAGTTTACAAAAAAAAAAAAAAAAAAAAAAAAAAAAGGTGTAAAAGTCTTTTTTTCAATGTATGTAAACTTCTGGTTTGTTTAATTTTCCAAAATGTTAAGCCTGATTTTTTTTTAGAATTCATTTGAGAAAGCTGCATGAGGAGTACTTTTACTGCTTTCAGTTTTCTCAGACTAGCAGATGGTCGAAAACCGTTGTTGAATTCCCAAATGCATTGTGGGTGGTTTCTCTCCCCAGTCATGTCTATGTAAAAGCTCTGAATTATATGTTTTTTGATCTTAGGAAATTTTGCATGGGTAAAATTGTGTTTGCTTCCAATCTGTCAACCAACCATGAAGTGGAGCTGCCATTATCCCAAAAACATGGTAGTTCTTTCTTCAGACAGATTGGCATGTTAGTATTACCTTTGAGTTGAAAACTGATTTTTCTCAACCTCCTGCCTAGTGATATGTGTGTGAACTGATGTTGGAAACCAGAAAGTTTGCAAATCCATCAAACACAACTGGACAGCAGATGCATTTCTCATCTGAATTAAGTTTACAATCATTTTAGATACAGTAGTAGATCCATTTTTTTTAAAAAACATTGGACTTCTAAATATAATAGATCAACCTGGTATTTATGAAGTCTCCGTCCTCATTACAGAACTTTCAAATCATGAACCAGTGATTTATTCAACAGCCGGTGTTTGTGTAGTAATTTCACAGGCAAACTACTATGTATGCACTGTGACACTCTGGTTTGCAAAGCAATTCCTCATCTCAGAGACTTCAGTTCATATTGACATTGAATTCTCAGCTGCAGAGAATTCAATGCAGCAAAGACATTGATGCACATCCATTATATAATTTGCTGTTTGACTATATTCCATAGGTAAACTGTTTTATTTATAATGGGGAAGTGTTGAGAATAGTAGCTATTAGTTGTAATATATAGGAACTCTTCAGAAAATAGAATGAGATGATTTGAGTAGGAAGTAGCATCAGAATGTGGGAAAACTTTGGTCATAAAGAAATGGATATCATCAGCATTAATGGTAAAGTTGACTATGTTGTTTAAAATATTCCTTAGCTGGTACAAAGAAACCAAAAATGTCCAGGGTTACCTTCTAACAGGAAAATATGGACAAGCACATCATAGGAATGTATGAACTTACTGAGAGATCTGTGCTAATGTGGGGAAGGTCGACCATTTACCCCTGTGTGAGTAGTTGTTAAATGCTAGTTATTATTGTTACCTTTAGTAAGCTAGCAGCTAATATAAGTTTTACCAGTCATGTTGGGAGTTACAAGATAGTGTTGCCATCATTTTTGCTCTAGGGGAAAAGATCTGTAACTCAATAGTTTATTACTGTTGTGTTAGGAATATTTATGTTTGTTCCATCAGATACTTGGAGGTACTTTCTACCATGTCATTTGCTAATCATTCATTTGTGTTAACAGGCACATGAACAAGTGTACCTACAGTTGGGAGGAGTTTTAATACCTTATATACTAGAATCACTGGTTGAATTGCAGAAATATCTTGTTCATCACATGCTTATATTTAAAATATCATTTCACAGACACAGATTTTAAGACACTTATCAATGTGAAGAATAACTGCCTAGTTAAAGCACTGTTACGCAGGCAAACATGAGAAATAGGACATGTTTCTAACATCCTGACCAACTGGTTGACCTCGAACAACTTCAGCCCTCTAATGATGTAAGTTTTAGTCGACAGTGACACAGCTGGCAGTGACAACACTAACCGTCAGACTAATGAGATGGTTTTCCTTTTCCTGTTGTCTATGGATGGAGGTGAAGATGTGCTACTGACTAGTTATTCCAACCAGTAGCTTCATTAAGGCACAGAGCGGTTGTGTATAATGAGATGCCGTCGGTTGTTACTGAATGGGTCAAACTGGAGATACCAAACAAAAGAACAGGGAACGAGGAAGGAAGGACCATGTCAACAATCCAAAGAGTTGAAGAGATTTGAGGATAAGGAGCCTTATTCTGTTTGTGTTTAAAATCACTCTAAATTAATCACTTCTGACACTGATAATCCTGAAAATGGACTTATAAGTTGTTCTTCTGGAAGAACTATTTTAATGTTATCAACCCAGACTATGACTCTGTCCACAAAAAATTGTAAAAACATTTACAATTTTTTGTGGACAGAGCCATAGTGGAAAAAATAAGTACCAGAGTGAAAACGTAACTTTTGTGTTTCCATGTGGATATATATATAAGAAAAAAAAAACAACAAAAAAAAAAACACTCGTTAGTGAAAATGCTGATGTAACCGCTTACTTGTCTTGTAACCCCAAAAGCGTCATTTCAGAAAAAAAATGGCAGGCTACATAATAATGGTTGTGCTGCAACGGCAGAAACATGAAAGAAGATCAACTTTATCATCATTCTACACAAAAATTCCACTTGTGCATTGTTGTTTGCCATTCTTGTTTTCTTGTGCCCATGGCTAACTTTGTATGGAGGCTTTTTGCTTACATTCTGTACTCCATGTTTAGTGCCACTTACAGGTCTGGGGGAGTAAAAGTTGTGTTCTAGGCTGTGCTTGTATTTCCATATTGATGAAAACATTTTTGGAATGCTCCTACATGCAGTCCTTCTTTCAAGGCAATGCTGTTCAAATGAACACTGTTGAGAACCTACATCATCAAAAATCAAAACCTTTGTCATGTGTTATGACTTAAATGGCATTGTAGCAATTGATCAATTTAATCTTTTAAAACCTACATGTTGAAAAATAACTTAACAGCTAATGGTGTTATACCAAGTACAAGACATGAAGGGAGATGAATCACTTTGTGACTCATATCAAAGTTTAATTTATGTTGAATGTTGCGTTGTAAAATTGTGCTTGATCGATTTACTTAAAACAGCTTCTTGTTGTATTTGCCAATAACCCTGGTTTGAAGTGGAGTTTGAATGATTTTAAGTGCAATGTTGAATGGTAGCCAGTAGGAATGCAGCATGCAGAAGGAATTTTGAGCAATAAATTTGTGATTTATAATAGTTGAGTCTTGCTTGGGCCATCAACCATATTCAGTTACATTTTGTAAGAAGTTGGTCATACTGTGAGCTCCGCTTGTTGTTAGCGTCTACTCTGGCCTCTGAATGAAATGATGAATTATTGTTATGTGAGCCAACATGCTAAAATATGATAAAGGGCAAACAATTTTTCTTGATGTGTTTTAAACTATTTTCAAACTATGTGTTCAGTACTGTCAGATATTCCGAACTCTCTCAAAAAGCCTTGTCCTGTTTCTTAGTCCCATTAATCACACTGGCAGCTAGCATGGTACACATCTTACTCCAGGACGCAATTACTGCACATTTTGGTTATTGGGTTTTCTTCGTCAAACGATTCTGCCAATTTTTCAAAAGGCTATCTACTTGTGTTTCCTTCCTGCTTTTTTAAAAGCTGCTCCAGCCAGGTGAGAGTCAGAGATTCAAGAAGATTCCCTTCACTTTTGTTTGTTAATGTAAATTTTTAAGTTTGAAAACCCCAGTTATTTATCAAAATGCAGAGTGGAAAAGAGTAAATCTGGAGTTTTGGACGGTAAGCAAAATGTTGCACTCTTAAGTAGTACAATATTTGTTAAACAACTGGTACTAAGTCATCAAAACTTTTCACACTCTGTGGGTTCGATAAAGACAATTAATATGACCTCTGATTGCATCACATGATACAGAAACGGCAGAAATCTGGAAAGTATTGGTAGAAAGTAAACCTTTCAGACGTTTATATTACTGAGCTACTTTTGCAGAGCGGGAGCATTCTGAAATTCCTTGGAAAAGGGAAATGATTGCAGCAACCAAAATAAGGACCACAGAAACACAGAAGAATCTTAGTGTTTAACATTTTGTTTCATGGTTTTTGTCTGAAATATTTCTTCTTTGTTCAGTCTTAAAGTGTAGAATAGTTCCATACTATTTCATGAAATAAAAAATGAAAAAAAAAGCATAAAAAAGGAAGAAAGCAGGTACTTAAGAATTCAGTCAAAGTTACTAGCAAAGTAATAATTAAATTATATTAATGACGTGAAGGCTTATAAGGTTCAAGGTGTTATTTGTGAGCAGTAACTTAGAGATCTAGCATACTGGAACCCTACACAGGAATGTAAGCCTAGTCTGCATATCATTCGCCACCATGATGAGGGAATGCTTGTCATAAAAATTTGTAATTCAAACTAGAAAACTTCTCCCAAACTTTCACCCGCATTGATAGTTTGCATCTTTGTTACCTTTAGTCCCAAATCTTGTATCAAAAAGAAGCCTATGTTATGTTAGCAAGTGATTCGGCAGCAGAAAACTCACTCAAGACGAGGATGAGGAGGGGATTTGACATATTATTTCAATTAAGTTTTTACTGGTTTAGTTTTTAGACCACCATTAGCGTAAGCAGTCTAACTGTATATTGTTTTTTTGTGTGTTTGTCATTTGATGTGTGATGACAAACACACATCAGGGTTTGGGGAGTTTGAAGGGGGAACTTTTGGAGTTTGCCATCCCTTAAAACATCGGGATGCCCTCCACCAACCTTAAAAGTTTAGCTCCGCCACTGGTCACTGTCTGTCCATGTTTTAGTGAGCCAAGTCTTTAGAGAGATTTGGCTCTCTAAAGTTACCTACCTGCTATAAATAGCATTGAAAAGTCATTTACTTATTCATATTTTCAATATTCTAATGTTGGAGCTCAACTATATCTGCTCTTTAAACTTCAAACTCTGAGCTACAGATGAATTTACATTCTCTTGAATAATATGGGGCTTTCTTTGTTCCCAAGCGCTATAATAAATTTTGACAGTCAATAATTCTGTTGTTTATTCAGCTGTCTGTCCTCCATTTCCATTTTCCGTCACCCTTTTCCCTAACGGGGTCGGGAGTTGCTGGTGCCTATCTCCAGCTGCGTTCCGGGCGAGAGGCAGGGTACATCCTGGACAGGTCACCAGTCTGTCGCAGGGCAACACAGAAAGACAAACAGGACAAACAACCATGCACACACACACTCACACCTAGGGAGAATTTGGGAAGGCCAATTAACCTGACGGTCATGTTTTTGGACTGTGGGAGGAAGCCGGAGAACCCGGAGAGAACCCACGCACGCACAGGGAGAACATGCAAACTCCGTGCAGAAATACCCCAGGCCGGGAATCGAACCCAGGACCTTCTTGCTGCAAGGCAACAGCGCTACCCACTGCGCCACTGTGCAGCCCTCTTGTCTGTCCTTGTCTGTTAACTTTATTGTTGGGAAATTTTCAAAAATTCTACAAATGTGGAGACACAATGACTCAGGCGTTTAGCATTCAATGTTCTAATGTTCACAGTATACCAAGTACTTCTGTTTGATCATTTTTACTCTTTCGGCAACTTTTATTTTTTTACCTTCCAGTCAGAGGTTGCACTAGATTTTTTTGTTGTCCGTCATTTTGACTGACATCAGAAAAAAAAAATCTGTCATGTACTATTTTACCCGTCAAATTGCAATTATATTAAAATAAGCTATTCAGCCTCTTTTTTTTTTTTTTGCAGTTAATATTCACTTGGTTGAATCATGAATCTTTGTGTGGTTTCGATTCCCCTAAACGGACAGCTCTTAAACCCGGTGCGCTCCTCCTGAACGCCACTCTCCTTCTGGGTGCAGGGTGGTACTTCTTCCAGCTCCATTTTTTAAAACCACAGGAAGAGTTAAGTCAGAAAGACGCATTTAGATCATTGTCCAGGAGATGACATTCAGAAAATATTTTTTATTGATTGATTTTACTTGCCTTTGCAATGCACTCTTTGCGTAAAGTCTATAAGGTCTTCCTATGTGCACCAGTCAAGGGTGTGAAAGGCATCTGCTGTTTGTATGCAGTTCGATAAAGACAAAAATTATCAGACCAAAAAGATGTTTAAAAATGGCAGTGACAGAACTGAAGTCCAAGAGTAGCATTAGAGTGTCCATATCTGTCACAATATTTGAAAGATTTGTGACTATTTTACTTAGTCGTGCTTTAGCATAGTGCAGGCGACATAGCACTTTAAACTGGATTAGTCGAGCATTAATAGAGCAGTCCTTTATTCTTATTAGAGTGCGAACCCAAAGTGCAGTAGAAATTCTTCATTTTGAAAAATAAAGTGTAAAAAAATAATCCCATTCACCTGAAGTAAAACAAGATTGAATAAAAGATTGTATGTAAAAACGAAATTTCAGGAGCTATCATGGAGCCTCACAGAAAAGCGTCTACTCCAGTGCAGTGCTCTAGCGCCCCCCAAGTTACCATTTTGACCATGTTCAGCTTCAACAGTTTCGTGGAACTTTGACCAAAACGTTGACTTCATCTTATTCCAGTCTTTAGTTGAGGTTTAGATAAAAAAAATAAATAAATAACAGTTCAACTTCACCACAGTATTTTAATGCAAACAACAAACCTCGCTGCATCATTAAGTCATGCAAAATTAAAAACAGAAGAAACACGAGTGTTTGATTAAAAGAGTCAGAAGACATTGTCAAAGAAGCGGATACAGAAGCACGAGCACATGCAAGCCGATAAACACAAACACCAAATACAGAATGCACAGTCTCTTTCTTCTCCGAGTTAATGGCGCAAAATGCAAAGAAGACGCTTCGGAAACACACACACACGCACACGCACACACACACACACACACACACACACACACACACACGCACTCACTCATAGGCCTGAATCCCAGTGGGGAGTTAATGTCATCTCCATTTAGTTGATTGTAGTGGCTTTTCGCCCCTGGAGATTTTTCCACTAGTCTGCGGAGTTACAGTTTTATCTGCTCTTCATTTCCATACTCACAAATCAAACACACACATGCACACGCACACACACAGAAATCACCAGAGTGAGACACAAAAACAAGACAAATCAGATTTTGAGAAACCCCCAAAAAAGCAAAGTTTTTGGTTTTATAAACTGAAAACATTCAATTTTATTTTATACAGAACAGAGAAGCTTCGTTTCACTTCCTTCTGATAAAGAAAAACAAATATCCCTTTTTTCAAATGCGGCACTGGGAAATTGGAAATAAGAGCAACATATGATTTTGAAATGTAGCATGTCACTTGCTAAATTCTGTTTTCTTCTTGTTAGTTTTTGCTTCCTTACTCGAGACAGAGACAGAAAAAGGTTGTAGTTTCACAAATTTAAACTGTAAATATTGGGACCCAAAACATTTTCTTTTTAAATTTTGTAACAATTTCATCACACAAAAATCAGGTATGAGGTAATAAGTAAGTCGTACTTTGGCAAAGTTAGGTTCATTCTGTGGTACTGCCAAATCAAATAAACATCTTAACAGCAGCAGTAGTTCACTGCTGTTAAGATGTGAACTACCACTCACATCTTACCTCCAGAGTTTATACACTAAATTATTGGTTTAGAATATAAGTGAAAGGGAGAACAAGTACCTAGATTTGTTGCATCGATTTTCATAAAAATCGATGGTTTAGGATGCAAATCATTCCAATCTTACACCTTCCTTTACATTCCTACACGAACAACAGATCTCATTTTTATGGTAAAGAAACAAAATATTATTCGGTATCTGATATAAGTTGTGAATGTTGACATCACGTCTCTACGCTTTTCTTCAACTGTAGCTTGCACAGCAAAGGAATTGATATGAGTCATGAAAGTCAGTGCAACAGGAATGTTGAAGACATTTTAATGCTGGCGATAATTTCCGGTAAGCTTCATAGCTTATTTCACTATGGAGCTCGTGTATTATGTCATTGCCAAACATTAGCGATTTGGTAAAATCAGATCCAATCATGTCAAACCTCAACAGAAACCACGCCTCCATGACTAAGTAAAGCATAAAGCAAGTGGCTCTTGTTGACCAGGCTTTACCAGTATGCAGAAACAAGCATGGCTAGCATCTTCCAGAATATGCCACAACAAACCAGACTTATGGAGAAATGAAAAGCCATTTCAAGAGTAAAGCTCTCTCAAATACATTCCTGTGGGAGAACTACTTCCACTGAATCAAAGAACACTATCGGAACATAAGAAGGCAGTGCTATTGGAAGAAAAAAGAACATTTAAATTGCATTCTTCTTCTACAATGCTTCAAATCTTCCAGATTTGTTAACTGGTAAATTGCAATTTGACGACATAAAATATCAAATAAGCGTCATCTTCTACCAAGTTTAATTGCTTCAAATATTCTACAAATCTTGCCGGCATAGTTAAATCAAATATCTCCCTCCAGGCTGAGATAAAAGGGTAAAAAAATCACTACTGAAGCAGTATGAGCTCCCCTTCTCCTATGCACAAGCTTTTCGTTGTTATTTAGAAAAATGTTAAAGTGTTGATTAACTCTGTCCATTGCTCCAGTCCTGGTTATTCTGGTTTCTCACTGTCATCCCTCAAGCAGAAAATAGAAATGGTCAGACCTTAAGGAGCTTCTGTCTCTCACCTGCTTCTCTCTCCACTGCACAACCATAATTACCTTCTCAAGTAATCAAAGAGAAACATACACACACTCACAGCCTGAAGGAATACTCGGCTCAAACTGTGAATGCACAGAAATATTCAATGCTTTTTGTTTTTTATATTGATGAACTATCTCAGTCTGTAATGATACTGGAGTTACAGCTCACTCCTATATGAGCTTCACAGAATATGAAACTGGAAACAAAGAGATTACAAACTTTCAATTTTCCTAATATGAATTTTATTGCCTCAATAACACAAATGTTTTCTTCTTTGGCGGTTGCAAAAACAACTGAGTCCTATTTTATTTTACTGTACATACTTTGATTCTTGTATATCAGCAGGTAAAACTAAAGCAACAATAGTAGTTTGAGGTGACTTTGTTTCCTGTTGGGTGAAAATGATAGGTTGGAAGGTTTAACCTTTCAATGTCATGACATAAAGACTCAGTCACTGCCTTAAGGAGCTTTGAGAATTACTCAGAAAGACTAAAACACCAAAACTAAAAATTATAATGGGTGAAATGAGAGCAGTAAGTAATTACATTTATATACTAAGAAAAACTTTTAAAACTGGACCTGAACAAGCTCTCAGTCTTCAGGAAATTAAGGTTTGAAGAAGAAAAGAATGGAGTTAACATTTGTGGAAATCATAAAGAATCTGTCAGCCGGGGAGATTTTTGCAGACTCATCTACAGGATAACTATTAGACACTTGCATTTAAGTAGAAGCCCGATGAATCTCTGCTCTCCATTAAACCTTCAGAGTATTTTTCTGCCATATTAAACCATTCACATATCTTCAATTAGAAACCATTAATTCCCCAAACTGCAATCCCAGTTTAGCCATCGGAGGGTCTTTAAATCACAGCCAATTACCCTGCCACCACACTTCTCTGCCTACATTACTGGGCCAATCAGTCAGACAGAACGAGACTCGTCCATTAGAGCCCGGCGAGAATCAAGACTGCGCTCCGGTGTGCCCTGTCCAAGAGTTTTACCACCATAAAATCATACACAACCACTGGCACAGTAGTGGTTTTTATGTCTTTCTTTGTGATGTTTTACACAAGATATGCTTTTAAAACAATATTTACAAAATTAAATCTGACTAGAAGACAAACCGCTCAGGATGGCAGCTGTTGCCAAGTCTTTCCTGCTCCATAAAGGTTAATTTGTCCTTTAAAGGCTGTGAAGAATCACTTATGCAGTGTTCCTAAACACACTACAGCCGCTTGTTCAAAGCAAAATAATGCCTGAGCATAAATTTTGTATAAGTTTAACAGATTCTCTGTTATCATTTACATGTTTAAATCTCAATAAGAAATAAAAAAAAAAACAAACAATACTTAAACACTAACATTTGACCAAACAAAGGGTTAAACGGCAGCTTGTGTTCAAAAATCAAATAAAACATGTAGCCTTAGTAAGCTTAGTCTTTAATAAATTGGGTTTGTACACATTTTTCCCATTGTACAAGTCTAAGAATTTTACAGGCATTTAGGCTCAACATACCATTTCTTACTGGTAATCATGTCTTGTTGTAGTATTCTATGGAGAAGGGACAAATAGGCTTGTCACAAAAATAAATTTTGCTGGACAATAAATTGTCTCAGAGGATATTGTCATAAGTAATAATATTGTCATTTTGAGATCATTTTCAGCTAACACAATAATAATAATGTCATGATAATGTGAGTACACAAACTCAACGATAAAAAAGACCTTCAATTTCCAAAAAACATTCACCTCTGGAACTGGAAAACGTTTTAATCCTCCTTTTATGTTGCGGGTCAAATTGCCCCGTTTTAAAGTAATTTTTTATTTTTTTTTAAATAGTTGGAAGTATTTCTTTTTTTGCATGAAACTTTTTCCATTTTTCTTAAAAGGTGCATTCTACATATAAATTGAAAATGTATTCACATTCACCCATTTGCACCCCCCTCCAACCCCCTGAACAGTATGTAGTATCTACATACTACATACTACATACTGTTCGGGTCATTTTGACCCAGCAGTCAAGATGAAGGGTAAAATAGATTTAAAAAATGTCAAATTCTAAATGTTTCCTTGCAACCATGAACCATATTTCACCACACACACGCATGCACGCGCGCACACACACAAGCTCACTTTCTCATTATTCTGCGAGAAAGCAGGTGTTCATACAACTTTTACAACCTTTTCTGATTCCGTGGGAAAACTTCATCTACTCTGAGTGACACTCAGCAGAAGCGGAGGAAAACATTAACACTCTCTGCATGACTCATTTGTCTTGATTTTAATCAGTGGTTCAATTTGACCCTGAACAGTATGTGTGTCTCCAGTTCAATTATAAAGATCACCCATTGAAAAAAAAATCTAAATGTAATATAAAAAAATTTACAAAAGATCAATTTCAAGGAATTTTTTTTTTCTGTGTCTAGGTTTTTTTCAGTGAATATAAAAAAAATGTTAACTGAAAACAATTTGGACATAAAAAATTTCATTTTTTATGTCCAAATGAGTAAATGAGTAAATTGTCATTGTTCTTTATTTGTCAGAAATTAAAAAAATACCTTTGCACAAACATTGATTGAAATTGTTAGTATTGGAGTAAATAATCAAATAAAAAAATGTTTTGCAGGATTTTTGGGGGGCTTCTGACGCATTATTAAGCACTCCATGGGTTAAATTGCACCGGGAACATTATTGCTGTACCCCAGAAACAAAGATAACAGGATGGTTAAATTACATAACAATAAATCACCTAGTTATTATAAATAATAAATATGTATTGAAACAATCCTAACAAATCCATTTGTGTTCAAGTAAATGACCAAATTCAGGTTTTTAGTCAAAAATTGCACTATATTAAAACTGTGCAGTTATAATATCAAGCACTTCAATGACTTTATACAGAAATCAATGTCCAAACAATAATAATAATAATAATAATAATAATAATATGAAAACTAAATATATTTATTTAGCCATGATGAAGAAGAAGTTGAATAAAAATTATTTTCTTAGTGTTTACCTAAATGGGATCCAGTCAGACTGTCCTGGCACTGGAAAAGTTCAAAAGTCAAGCTTTAAAATCCCCAAAAATCTAAAAAGTTAGCAAATTATGAACATGAGAAAAAGGAATAATTCCATTTACTATATTTAACGCTTGACAAAAAGCCTTTGAATCACATCTACTATTTGTCCACATTTTTCCTTTCCCATCTTTGATGTAATACTAAGTAAGAAACAGTGGAGGAGTTTGACCAGACGGAGCTACTCAGTTCCAATCAGACTCAGATTAGGCCCATTGATTGTTCTTGTAGTGCTGTATTCACTCAGCTTGTCTTATTTGGAGTGTGTGCCCAGCTGTGTGGCTTTTTTCCTGCAGGTATATTTAACATCTTTGTTGCTAGGTGATATTTTAGTGGTACATTTCTGACAAGCAAAACACAATAAAAAATAAAAACAGGTTATGAGGACATTTTTAGCACCGTGTTTTGTATTTTGTTATGTTTTTAGCACTTAATCATTCTTTATGTATACTCTTTATACTCTTTAAGTATAAAGAGGATGGGATTTCAGAAAATGATGACATTGGCTCTGATTAACCCACATATATTGTTTTCTTTCATTTCCATCGTTTTGGAAAGATGGAAATGGTGATTTTCCCACCATCTGTTGTGAGCATTTCCATTTTAGCCACTAAAAACATACATATGGGGTGAATCGAGGATCATTAGAAACCATCCAACTGGCCAAATAGAGTTTTGGCTGGCAGAGTGTGAGTGGAAGTTACACATTTCCATCTAAGCAGTCCTTTGCTTTCACAGTGATGATCCTTATCATAGAGATCTATGATAAGGATCTCTATGATAAGATAGAGATCCTTATCTCTATCTTATAGAGATAGAGATATCTCTATAAGAAATCTCTATCTTATAGATAGAGATATCTATAAGATAGATATAGACATCTATCTATATCTATAGCTATAGATAGATTCATTCCAATTTAAAAAAATCATAATCCAATTTTTTAAATTGGATTAAAAAATCCTTAATCCAATTAAGGATTTTTTTTTTTTTTTTTTTTTTACGTGAATAGTTATATGTCAGCCATAACCTCAGCAAGTATGCTCAAAATATAGTAAAATATTTTATCACGATATAATGAAGTATATTGATTCAGGAAAGTGTTGTATTATTTTTCTTCGTTACTATGTTTATACAAATAACCACTGCCTGTTTTGCTGTATCAGAAGATACATATTTTATATAAATATACACAAAAAATAAAGGGTAGGCTTTATATTACTTTTTCCTTCACCTAGCCCTTTTCAATACATGTTCATTTTAAACTTTTAAATGAATAAGAAATACATAAATCATTTGTGCTACATGTTTACAATAAGTGTTCACAGTAAAAGCAAAACTATAGTAGATGCTGAAGCTCTAATTTCTAATTTAGCATCCACTATGTCTGGCAAGAAAAAACATTTTTCTTTGTTCTGCAGCTGTACAGTTAGAACCTTCACTTAGTTTGTCCACAGTTGGCTGTTCTATTTGATCTTCATCTTTGTGTGATAAATATTAATAATGTGGAATCTCTTGTATGTTTACAGAACAATCAAGGGAAGATTTACATCAACGTAGATCAAATAATATTTTAGCATTGTGATATGCAAAAGCTAAAAAAGGCAGAGCCAGAAAAAAGACATAGTACCAGTGGTTTTGAGTTATATTTCAACAGTTTTTCTGTGCCATTTTCTCTGTGCTGTGGGTCAGGTCTCCAGGTTTTGTTTAGCTAACAGAACTGCTCTACTGCAGCAGCAAAAGAATCATCTTTTTGTCCTCCAGTGTTGTACGCATGAACAAAATTTTAAAATGTGCAGGACAGTGCTGACTCCTTAAAGGTGCTGCCATGACAACACATTCACATCTCTGGGTTGCAGAGAACAAGAAAGTCCACCCCTGGCCTCGCCCCTCTCCTCCAGGAAATACTTTCTTCTTATCGCTGCAGTTTGCGTATTAAAGAATGTGCTCTCCAAACCACATTACTGTCTTTGAACTCTTGCTTAGTTCACCTGAGTAATGCTGATCTACATCACCAGAAATTGAAGAAGTCCCAGATATTCAGCCTAGTGTTTGCTCAAGTATAAATGAAGTTTGGCTCAGCTGAGAATCGCTTTAATCTGCTTCCCTAAACAAATCGACATGGCTGCAAAAGCACCAGCTCTACTCCACGGCTTCAGATGAATTACTTGTGCCAGGAGCTAATTGGACTGAGATTGCTTTGCACTTGAGGAAACACCTGTGTGTTTGCTTGATTACTGAAGATGTGTGTTAGAAGTTTTAAAATTTAATAGGGGCATTGCATTTTTAATCGACTTTATGCGCTACGCTGAATTAAAAATAAAATATCTTTGAAGATGCGAAAAGTACGGTATTTAACTGTGATTCTCCATTTTGCTTGTAAAAAATGTAAAATGCATGACATATATAATTTTTATGTATAAAAATTGGACTTAAGATCATCAGATGCATGGACTTCAGATCAAGCAGGAGTAACCTACAAATGTCCACAAACTTGCACCACTTTAAAAACGATAAGAGATGTTAAACTACAGACATACAGCGGTCAAATGGGGTTTTCTTTCTTTGTTTCTTTCTGGAGAAAACTATGCTCCTGGCAACACTTTAAAACGTGCTGCAGCCTTCCCAGGATGTGCTGATTTTCATCTTCACAGTTTAAGTGCTCACTCAACTGTTTGAAAGCACCAACCTATATTTAACATATTTTATTTTTTATGTTAAAAAATAAAATAAAAAAAAAATAAAATAAAAAAATTGTACCACTTTACTTCAGAAAGTGCATTCAGAGTCCCTTTGCAGAAGAAGCTACTACTCTGTGCCCATGTGTGGATCCAGTTCATAAAAAGCTTTTCAGAGCAGGATCACAATCTGTATTGTCCTGGGGCTTATGATAGGACAAGGATTATATGTTGGAATGTAGATATCTTTAGTAACATGATCCAGAAATAAAACATCCCCACAGGCTGTGTGCTGGGATGGAGCTTAAAGACGGTGGGCTCACTGGCAACTGCATCTGTGTGGGTTGAAGTCAAACAGTTGTCCATCTGTCAGAGCACAGACTGAAATGATATCCCATATCAGAATTAGCACTTGTTTTGAAAAGTTAACACTTGCAGCATGGATTATTTCCCTTTAAATAACTGAATGGATGTTTCGGTCACGGGAGAGTTAAGCTGTCATTAGTTGCCATGGAGACATTAAAAGAAACCAGTAAATCCCGACTTAAATTGTGCAAAAGTGAATAGAATATATTAACAGGAAGTATGACATGCACAAAACAGACATATTATGGTTACTGACATATACTGCATTATTCTAAACTAGTGTTACTTTATTATTGTTTGGTGACTGTTTCTTAATTCTATTTAGAGAAGCAATTTTCATTTTATCAAAATTACTAAAAGCCAATATGTAGACTGATACAATGGTGGAAATTAGAACCCATATTGGCCAAATGTGGGTAAAAATATGAAGTGGTGTGTAAATTGGAGCAACCCACCCACCACAAACTGTGTATGTTTGCGTGTCATGCAAGCAGGAGGGCAGGTGTGTGTCTAAGTTGGGGTAGGGTAAACCAACACTAAGCTAGCAGGCTGTCAGAAAAAAAACTGGGTTAACACAGGAACCCAGTTTGTTAACCTGGGTTTTAATAATGATCACATTCTGAGATATTTTAGTAATAAGAAGAATTCAAGAAGAATTTCAATAGAAAATGTAATAAGCAGGGGAAAACAGTTAGAAAACAGCATCGTGCCATTTAAAAATGTTTTCAAAAATGACTAGACACATCTTCAATAACTATTATCTGGGGAAGTTGAAGCCAAAATGTGAAAATGTTCAATATAGGAAATGATTGCAAGAATGTTAGGGCTGTGTAGTTGAAGTTTGCTGTTAGTAATTATTTAAAATGAACTTATTTCACTACAACTCTGTTAAGTTATCCACGCTTTTATATGATAAATCAGTCTGTATAAGTACATATGTATGGAAAACGTATCGTCAGTAATTCAGTTTTCATAGAGTTAAGAATGAATCATAAATTTTATATAATTTGCTTGCACTGGTGGGGTTTGTAATCGCAAGGACAAAAAACAGTGGCTGGTGAAATATCTGAGTGGACTGTAAAACATGTTCTCTATCAGCCACTGTGGCTGGTGGAGAACATTTTTCATTTTCACCCCTGGACTAATATGTTGGTCAGTCTACTTATTTTAGACTTTGAACCTGAGATGCTTGAAAGCAATCCAGACTCATTAAAAACAGCCTTTTTCCTGCTAATTGAAAACTATGATGCTAGTTTTCGCATTGTTGGCAGCTAATAGTTAGCCCATCAGATTATTATTCAAAATGGATTAAAAGGTTTTCTATCTAAAGAAACTCAGCAGATTGCTTGAAGTCACTAACGAGTCTTCACTCCTGTTGGATGAGTAGCAACAGTGGCTAATTGTTTGTATTGCTGACTGTGTGACATAGTAACCACTTCCCCTTTCACAAGAAGAAACCTTCAGCACAACCAGAACCCACTTCAAATTGTTACGCTCTATTCCAGACTTTATGGTAAACTCTTGAGGGAGCTCTGCAGAGTTCGAGAACCCACCTCAAATCCTTCTAAATTAGCGAAAAACTAACAGCAGAAATATCTCCAGCAGAGCCAGATTTATTTTGACACATTCCTATGGCAGCTTTTGTTTGAAAACAAAATTTATAGTGCCTTTTCTGTCTCTGTCACACACCAAGCGTACATCAAGAGCTTGAGGTTTATTATCTTGTCCAAACATATTTGAAATGTTGACCAGAGAAGCAAGCAGAGAACCCAAACACATGACAAACAATTTTTATTACCACCTATTCAAACCTGACAGCTTCGGAACACTGGCAATGTAAAGACAGTACTGTACATTCTGCTTGACACTCGATCATTTGTCAGGTTATTCTTCAGTGCCTTGTAAGTATGCATAGCCAGGAACTTCTCCTGAATGTGATGTTGCAGGCACAAACCATCAATGCATTTTCATTGAGTTTAATGTAAAAGAGTGCAGCATTCTGAAGCAAATTAATCATCTGAAAAGTGAAAGTGTCTGAAAACAAACCATCCTTGTTGAAATATCGCAGGGATGTGATAGACCTGGAGAGCCGCCGGACTTCATTTGCTTGCTTGATCACTTGATTCAAACACATGAAAATTGTAAACCACTACTTTGGTTCTGACTATCTGTTGGGTCCTTGCCCTGCTAGAAGGGTACTTCTGCTGGGTTTCTCATAGTCCAGTTATTGGTATTATCCATCTTACTACCATTTCTTTCTGTATTTTTCTGTACTTATCCTTAGAGTAAAATACATAAAACTGGATTTTATTTATCATTTAGGTGAGTTTTGATAGTTGGGATACTTTATTTGAGTAGTGAGGGACATATACATATGCTAGGGGAGCAAACTTTTCACTTCAATGAGTAAAAGACATATGTGGATGTACAAAAAAAGTGCAAGAGTTTATGAATGGATTTGAAGGCACTCAGTAAGCAGCTCCTTTAAACATTATTGTTCAGTCATTTTTCAGATATTCAAGTCAGTATGGAATTTTATTCAAATGTCAGCAAATTAAAATTAAATCTCTGGAGTTCCTTTAGACCCAGAGAAAACCAGAGAAAGCAGTGGTATTTCTCTCTGAATGAAGTCTATAGCGGGTAAATATAGAAACACTCAGAGAGTTCCTAAAGTTTAGAAGTCAAATCTATTGCTAAGCAGGGAGTTATAGCAGAATGTTCACCTTTTCTCACCTTCAGTTGTCACTGGCTATCAGTCACAATGCCAATGGAGTTCAGATTCATAAGATATCGGCAGATGAACATAAAAACTGTGGAAACTACTGAGAAGAACGGCACTGAGGAGAAAAGAAAGGAGGGATAGGTATTATTACCGAAGGATGGCCTGCGGCACTTTCCGGTAAAAATCGGAAGAGACAGACAAAGAACAACCGTATAAAACCATCCCAACCACCATATGGCTCCAGGGAGATGTCCTTGCTGTGTCCCTGAAAGTACTACAACGCCCCTCCTCCCCAACCCCGCTCCACACTGCCTTGCCTTCCTCCTCTCTGTGCTTTTGAAGTTTGCCAGTTGCCGTTTGGGAGGCTGTTCACTTCCTCTCTGAACACGACTCCACTAATCTGGATCTTCGATGGCGAAAGCGATCACCTGGCTACTGCTGATAGTGGTACAGAAAGCTTTAACATTCACAGCATCTCAAGCTATTAAAATTTTTCAAAATCAGTAAAATGTATAAACAGCATTTGAGCTCAAGTGGATAATTCAAATGAACTTAAAAAGTGGTTAGAAGCACAGAGGTTTAGCCAAGTTAATGACAAATGTAACCCAGTAAAGTCGCACCAAGTCAAACACATTTTATAAAAAAAATAAAAAATAAAAAATAAAAAAAAGGGAAATTGTTTGCACTTCTCCCTACAATACATATTTAGAGTACATCCACACATCTGATGAAGTTTTCTACTCAGTGGTTGTGGTAGTGTACACAAGGACAAGTGGGTAACTCTTACCAAGTATTTTTGGTCTAATTAGTGCAAACATTAAGACAAAACTAACTTATAAGTAACATTTCAGCAAGATATTCAAGCCTGTTTTAGGTAAATAATTCCTTAATATTGAATAAAAAAAATGCCTTGTTCCATTAACAAGCAGATTTCTTCACTTATGGGAAAATGGAACTAATAAATTTTCATCATTATTAAGAAATCTAATAAATGTATTAATGGTTAGTGTTCAAACAAAAGACACCTCACTCGTCTGTCAAGGGTGACTCAGGACACACAGGACAGACAACAATGTGTCCACACACTCACAAACAGTGGAGAGTGGGCGAGAGAGACTTGATTCCGAGAACCTCGGTCAAGAAATGCAACAGATGGATGCTACTGCAGCACACACTGTCGCACCGCCATTTGAACCAAACTTGCTGATGGTGGTTGCCATGGTTACAGAAAGTACAGCAGCTGGAAATTGGTGTTGTTCCTTCAAGTTATGTCAAAAAAATTCCTCCTGAAGCTCTTGGTGTCTATGTTATCCCAGATTGCCAACTGTCCAATACAAAAAAAAGCTATGTGCAGTGAGTGTAAATCACACACAAGCTTTCTAATTATTATTAGTTCAGGAGATTTTTTCAGTAGTTAAAAACAAAATACACTGCCTGGCCAAAATAAAAGTCACCACCAAAAAATGGTCACACTCTCTAATAATTTGTTGGACCGCCTTTAGCTTTGATTACAGCCAGCATTCGCTGTGGCATTGTTTCAATAAGCTTCTGAAGTGTCACAAGATTTATTTCCATCCAGTGTTGCATTAATTTTTCACCAAGATCTTGTATTGATGATGGGAGAGTCTGACCACTGCTCAAAGCCTTCTCCAGCACATCCCAAAGATTCTCACTGGGGTTAAGGTCTGGACTCTGTGGTGGCCAATCCATGTGTGAAAAAGATGTCTCATGCTCCCTGAACCACTCTTTCACAATTTGAGCCCGATGAATCCTGGCATTGTCATCTTGGAATATGCCCAATCCATTTGGGAAGAAAAAATCCATTGATGGAATAACCTGGTCATTCAGTATATTCAGGTAGTCAGCTGACCTCATTCTTTGGGCACACAATGTTGCTGAACCTAGACCTGACCAACTGCAGCAACCCCAGATCATAATACTGCCGCCACAGGCTTGTACAGTAGGCACTAGGCATGATGGGTGCATCACTTCACCTGCCTCTCTTCTTACCCTGATGCGCCCATCACTCTGGAACAGGGTAAATCTGGACTCATCAGACCACATGATCCTCTTCCATTTCTCCAGAGTCCAAACTTTATGCTCCCGAGCAAACTGAACATGCCAATGATTTGACCCTTCTTGAACAGACTAACGTCTTTTCCACGACCACAGGATGTGTCTTTTGCCATGGTTGTTTAAGAAATGAGGAGTTACTCATTGCATCAGCTGGGGTTAAATAACTTGTTTCCAGCTGAAAGATAATCGCCTATGCAGTAATTATCCAATAGGAGGCTTGTACCTATTTGCTTAGTTAAATCCAGGTGGTGACTTTTATTTTGGCCAGGCAGTGTATCATGAAACCATAAAGTCTTTTTTTTACCCTCTTTAATTAACAAAGTTTCAAATGCTTCAGCTAAAATACACATCAGAGGAAGCTTTAACATTTGGTAGTTACAACTCAAACAATATTGACCCATTAACTCCATAGCTTGTTTTATGTCAGGACCGACAGTGTGACTTGACAGGTATGGTAAAGAATTAGATTTCTATTCTCACAGCTGTATTACATGCACAAGAAATAAGAGACAGGTGCTGTTGTTAGGAGGATTTTATGAAAGGTCAGCAAAGTGATTTATTGACATGGATTCTATTTTGATATATTTCTGCATAAATGACTGTTTACTACTGCTAACCTAATGCTAACTACCATGCTAATAACGTTAGCATTAACTGGACGTTGGACGTTATAACCATTGGTAATAAGTTGAAGAAACAGTTATTTCCCCTTTAATTTAGAGGGAAGTTACAAGATTCCTTGTATCAGATTTTTTTTCAAGCCTAGTGCACTGTATGTATACAATTGGAAACTTATTTTTTTGTATATATTATAATGTGATGTATGTTAAGCTTATGATTATCTATCTATGCTGATTAACATGATTTTATGCTGTGTATCATATTCAACAGACAGTACAAATGACTGTAATTATGAAATTTTTAGTCATGTAAATGTAAGCTGCTGGACGGTCATCAGTATGTAATAAATAATAATAATAATAAACAATCTGATTTTTGTTTTCACAAAATAAAAAGGCTGTTACACACAAATCAGTGCATCTGCTGTGATGCGTGTGTAACATGCTTTAGTTTTTTTCTTAATCTCCTATTAAGGAATAATAGGAACTATGGCAGTACAATGACAGTTTTGTATAGTGCTGCTGTACATACATAAAATTGATCATCCACAGATCTGCAGACTTTTGTTTCTTCCCGACATACAGAAGTATTTGTGAATTACTGTAGAGAATAAAGATGGTAGCAGTTCCAACGCATTTACTTATGATTTGTTGCCACAGCGGTCATCAACAGAAACCTGACAACAGTTGGCCACATTTGAAACTTTTCTGCCACCTCCACTTATGCTGGGCCACATAGCTGGACACTCCAACGTGCACATTGTACAGCACCAACATACACACAAACTCAAAACCCCCATGTACACAAGTAATTTGGCATCCAGTGGTCCAGACAAGCTACTCTCTCCAACTGCAGATTGGGGTGAGTTGAGCCAAGCACTAAGTAATCCAAGCATAACGTCACCTCTGTAGAACTGTGGAGCCCAGAGTTTTAGTAAATAGCACTTTTAAAAATAAAAAAAACTCCTTAAGCTAAATGCATCGTAAGATTCATTTAAAAGTTTTTGTCAAGATCTGAAATACTACCGACTGTCTTAATAAAAGCCTTCAAGCTCAATGGCACCATAATTTTGACAATCCTTTCAGTAAAATTAACTTTACTCATCCTTTAGTTTTTGAAAATGAGTCTGTGAAAGACCTCAGGGAAGTGTTTACTGCAGCATAATTAGCTCCACAAGCCAACTCGCCAGTTACAGTGCAGCACAGACACATCCTAAACAAACAAAACAGCCTCAAAACTTAAATTTTAATCAAGCGCTCTTTATTATGCAACGACTTCTCCCTCTCCTGTAATTCAGATCGGAGCATCTCTGAGCCAAGCTTCTTAATGAGTGGAGGGAGAGAGAGGAAAAAACACCCCACAATATGTTAATTGGTTCATAGAAGAGGAGAGCAAACATCTAATTTAAGAAAATTGATGTGAGGGCCTCTGTAACAGCAGCTGAGTGCTGCACAGGTCAGGCAGCGCTTCTGGCCAACAGCATAATCTACTCAGAGTGAGCTTCCTCTTTAGAAGATGAAGCTGTTGAGCTGTAGAGCGATGAAAGACTTCAGGACGAGTCTTCCCAAGCACAATTGGGAGAGCACTTGGTCGCAGATGTGAAATTACAGTAAAGACTTCTTAGAGGAACAACATGAGCTTAATAAAAGTCTTAAACTCTGAAGAAGCAAAGTGGAGGCTTCAGTAATTCAGCTCTCAAGTTTATACCAGAAGGTGAGAGTAGACAAGCTCTGACCAGTTTTGCTCTGACCTAGTCAAGGCGGTAAAGTTTTCAAATGACATAACAGTGTTTGGATTTATCTTTGCCAGAGATTAAAGGCTCCAACACAAAGTTCTCACTGCACTGCACAATACTTTTTCTGTCAAAAACACTCCTGGATCTTTTCATTGTTTCAAAATTAGAAATCAATCTAATAAAAACATTTCATCTGAAGCTGGACCGTCGACCATCGGTCACATTTGTATTCACAAACACCTTTCAGATAAAAGCGCAGATCAGCTTCAGTGTACGTCACCACAACCAAAGGGCTTCCCACTCCTCCCTTCATCCTCTGCTCTGCAGGCCGCCTCCTCCAGGAACAACATTATGTTCCCATCCTGCCTTTATTGACCATTAACCATGTCTTATTAATTTACCTGTAGGAGTTATTTAGTGAAGGATTGTACAAAATGCACTTGACTGCATAAGTCAAAAGAGTCTCTTGGCCTTTAAAGTTCCAAAACAAACTTTTTTCCCAAAAATTTGTCCATGGTTTGTTAATTGAACATGCTTCTGATTTGTTTCAAAATGCTCTTTCTTTGTAGCAAAAATAGATAGATAAATAAATATCAAAATAAATATCTAATTACAACTTAGATAAAATTGAAAGGTAACCTAACCTGATCTTACAAACCTGACGTCTGTGTTCTTAGTCTTTCAAATTAAAAGTCGCCAAAGCGATCCCAACAATTCCAAATGCAAAACCCAGAATCACAGATTTTGCTTTGACTCACATTCTGCTGTTCTTCATTTGAATCAAATATCCTAATCAAATACCTTCCCCTAAATTTTTGACTTCTTGCTTTTTCTGACTACATAACACACATTTTTTCAATCAGGAGTTGATTTGTAGTTCTGTGAAAAATGTAGTTTCTGCTCAAGCACTTAATGCAGTTCTTTATAAAGAACTTATATATCTTATAGAGGTCAAACACATTTTATATGAAGTAGAACTCAATTACTTGAACTTAAAATTTGGGGAATTTTACCAACTGTAGCAGAGTTAAAATGTACCTGTGATTTTAGTTTGAAATTTGTATACAAAATAACCAAATACGTTGATGTTTTTCCGTGGAGTTTTGAATGGGCCCAAAGTTGTCCTCTGAGTCTAATTCAATAAATGATGAAAAATGTCTTTAAACTGAACTGGCTAAATGGATTACATTATTTCAATTTTGACTGGCTTTAGGTTTTCTTTTGACCTCTAAGATAATTCACACAGCTTACAGGAATATTAGGTATTGTGGATTTTGTAAAAATGAAGCATGTTGCAGAAAGTTGAAGAACACTTACACACTTGGTATCTCTATGCATCCGTATTAAAATTTCAAAGTGTTTGATTGTTTGATCTCAGATCCAAAAAGGCTTGTTGGTAATATAGAAAAAAAGCACATGGAAAAGCAATTAACAGGAAGCTGTGATTCTATTAATAAGCAGTTTTCTCTGTAGGCTCATGGCTGCTTCTGATCCATAATTAATGGTGAAGCGATCCCATTTTCACCTTCTGCCTGGGTTCCCCACCAGGCCTGCTCTCTGGAGAGCCCGGCAGAGGCAGAACAATGAAGCTTACACTGGAAAAAACGACAACTCTTTCCTCTGAGCTGACAGGATTGACACTGTTGTTTTTACGCCATGCCACAGTAAAAAAGATTTTATTTCTGACTTGATAAACCCTGGCGACTTGAACAGATGGATTATGGAGAAATGCTGTCTGAACATGTGAGAAGGAATTAGCAACACTTCACTGCTAAACTAAATCAGATCCTTCTGAGGCTAGTTTTTTAAAGATCTCAGAATTAATTTTCAGAGCTTTCACCATCACTTCTTGCATTCACACATCCAGGCAGGAAACCAGCCGAACAGTCAAAAATCATCTGAAATATATAATCATTCAGTAATTTGATGCCTGCAGACTTAACATGAAGATTCAAATCAATAAAAAAGCAATTAAGCGATTAAATTGTATTTAGCAATTCAGATGACATTACAGTGGTAAAAAAGGAACAATGGAGGAGCATTATTGTGATGACGTGCTGAAGCCGCAGAGTCAGAAAGAGGAAAACCTTTAAAGAGACAGAGGCCCAATTTCAAGGCTTCTAATTGCAAAGTCACATTTCTTTTAAGTGATGTTTGATATACGCAGCAATTTTACAACAACCAATCTTGATTGTGCTATAAAATGACCACTTAAATGTTGCAACTCATTACTTTTAGGTTCCTTAAAGAGTTGTAGTTACTGATGGCAGGGCAGGAAGGATCTTCTGTAGCAGACTGTAGGACAGCGGTCTGACGAAACCTCTGACTAAATACATTCTGTTGTTGCCTCATGTAGAGGATGGTCAGAATTTCCCATAACTTTCTTGATTTTATGCAAAATAATTCTTGGCATCATGATCTCCAGAGGTTCCACAGTTGTCCCCAGGACAGAACCAGAAGAGAACCAGCCTTCTTTATCAGGGTATTGAACTCTTTAATGCCCCTGGTTCTGATGCTGCTGCCCCAACAACAGCATCAGAAGTCTGTTGACTTCTATTAGTCAACAGACTAATAGAAGATCTTGCTGCAAACCTTGAGGGATCTGAATTTTCTCCCGAAGTACAGTCTGTTCTGTTCCTTATAGATGTTTCACTGTTGCGTTTCCAATCCAGTCTGTTGTACAGATGAATGCCGAGGTATTTATCTTCCTCAACCACCTCCACTTCTTCTCCCATGATGGAAATAGGGTTTGATCGAACACTGTTTCTCCTGAAATCAACAATCATCTCTTTTATTTTGTTCACACTTAGGATGAGATGATTGTTCCCACACCATGACACAAGGTGGTCCACCAGCTCTCTGTACTCTGTCATCTCCAGAAATACTCAGATGACTCTGCATTTGTCAGGTGTTTTAGAGATGGACAAGAGGCAGAGGTTAGACTTGTGCTGGAAGTCTGAAGTGTAGAGATTGAAAAGGAATGGAGAAAGTACAGTCCCCAGTGGTGCTCTTGTGTTGCTGACCACCTGGTTACATGCACAGTCCTTCAGTCTCACAAACTGTGGTCTGTTTGTGAAGTAGTCATAACAGACTACCTCACAGGCTAAAAACTGAAGATTTAGCCTCACTAATTCTGCAGTTTAATGAGGCTCCACTTGTGTCTTCTAGAGTTTCTCACCAAGCATATCAGGTAGTCTCTCTAGGATCTTCATGATGTGGGATTTCAAGGTAACTGGTCTTTAGTTGTTGATGACTGATGGCTGAGTTTTCTTTGTTTCATTCATTAAGGATGTCTTCCACTGGGTCGAGTTGGGGTTCAAGAGAATTTATTTATGATCTTTAATCTGTGTTTATTGGATTTGCAGGTCAGAGATCAAGAAAATATTCCTACTTGTGTAAATAAATTCATTGCAGCAGTATTTCACATGTCCTTACAACAGGCCCTCTGTTCATAAATTAAGGAGAGGTTTGACACCCAATGTAAATAAGGCAAAGATCTGTGTTAGAAGTTATGTACTTCTGTTACAGAGTTTCTCTGAAGAAACGGTTGGGTGACTGAAATAAGAATAGAATAATTTTGAATACTTCATGTTTCTGGCCAAGTTGGACTCAGAATCATTTCTCATCAAAATCTGAGCTTCTAAATCACGCATTACATTCTGAGTGCTCTCAGTTTCCTCTTTACCGAATGAGAAGAATTAATCAGGCAGTTAAAATGTAGATGATTTAATTTCTAATTTGACTGCAGATATTAGAAACATAGAGTCTAAACGGTCAGCTCTGTGCATATTAGCCATTGGAGATGTTTTTGAAATGGACAAATGAGGGTGACTCAGAGAGAACACAGAAAAATGAAGAAGTAGGGCTTAGATGTAAACAAACTGACGGTGCAGTAAAAGCAGCACTGCGGCTCTGCTGTGATGTGAGAGCGGCGCTCATAAATAATGTAGTTGAGTGTCGAGCAGCCAGCCAACAAGCAGAACACGACTCCAGAGTGAAGAAAACAGGCTAAATAAACAGCATGATGGCAACTCACAGATGGCTAAACACACATCTGAGTCAGGTATCAGTCACCTGCGAGCAGACAAAGTGGACAAGAAAAGGAAAAAAAATAAATTTGGGGAGAAGTCAATATGTTTATAATACAGTAAGAATCTTCTCAGTGACCATTTAGCATAACACCACATTTAAGCCAGATTCAGTATTTACTGTCATTCCTGGGTCAGACG
The DNA here is from genome assembly GCA_922788865.1 of Poeciliopsis turneri. Taxonomy (NCBI): domain Eukaryota; kingdom Metazoa; phylum Chordata; class Actinopteri; order Cyprinodontiformes; family Poeciliidae; genus Poeciliopsis; species Poeciliopsis turneri. Next base: position 468,950 of record CAKLNU010000484.1, on the reverse strand, counting down.
TTTATTTACAATGGAAAGTCTTAGAAGAAAAAAGTGAACTGCAAACTAGGTGCAAGTAAATTATGTAGGGTTAGGCAATAAATCAATAAAGACATATATCACGATAGACATGATCAATATCAATAGATAACACATTTGATGGAATTTTAAATAATTTCCTTGAACTCTGATCCAGAACTGCATGGCATTCTGGGGGGGTAGGCAGAGGAAAAGTGTTAGCTCCTCAACCTCCCAGGGCAAGCTGCGCAAAGTGGGCAGAATCCACTAACTCACTCAGGTTGTTGCAAGATTTATGGTTACCTAGCAACAACCTATTGTGCAAATCGCGCAGCAGCAGTTTCAGGAAACAAACAACAAAGTAGAGGGAAAACTGGTGACAAAACAGGAAACATCACGATATTGGTCGGGATGAATTTCTTATGATAAGAATTTGATTTATTGTTGTCACAATAAATTCCAATTAATGATGTCCATATTGTCTGGGTTGTTATTCTTTGCCACTGTTTGTTCAATGAGGGCATTGATAAATCTCAATAAATATGAAAATATAATCTGCAGTTTAGTGATAAACATTATATTTCCTTATGTGATTGGTGTCCTAAAGATGGATATTATAATCACAGCTGCTTAAAAATGAAGTATCAAATAGTTCTTAATGTCACCATTATTGTTGTCACAAAGTAGCACTATTAAGATTAGACAGGTGGCAGAAATTACTAATAAAAAGGCAAAAATAGTGAAAAACAAAGAGTAACAAATAACTCCCAATGGGTGAGACAGAAAAAAAGACAAATGGCAGCGTCCTAAAAACAAGAAAACTGCAGCAAAGACAGAAAAGTCTGGAATTGAAAAAAAATAGTTATTTCTTGTCCTACTGAATTTTTGTGTCTCATGTTCATAAACTGTAGCTCCTCGTGTTAGTAGCAATATAAATTAGCTGACTCCATTTAACCCAGGTTTACATTCTGGTTCACGAAAGTTAATATTTACTACAAAATCTTCAGTTGTTGAGATTTAACTTCGTAATGTTTGAGTTGCTTGAGTCAAAATGTTAAACAGAAAAATGGAACTTCAAGTTTTTTCTTCACTAATTCTTTTTCCAAGTCAAGCACTTTATACAAGCAGTTTTCATTCTCACCTATGAAGGTGTGTTTAGTGAATGACAGACCTTACATGGTATGTTTTCTGTTAGGTCCCAATAAATATCCACTATGGCTTGAATCTGATGAATTTAATTTGATTTAATAATCAAATCATGCACAATACTCATATTAAACAACTTTCTTACATCAAATACAGTAAACTGATGTTCTTCTCTGACTGGAATCAAAGGGGATTCAGCCATGTTTAAATCAGAGTCACATTTTTGTTCAAACTTTCTCAAGAAAAAAAACAAAAAAAAACTTTTATGGGAGTATCACATAATACGAGAACTTAAATGCATTTTTGATTTTATTTTATTTTTGTCATTTATTTTCCTATAAAGCACTTTGAACTATTACCTACATGAGTGGGGCAACATCAATAAGCTTACTTTGCTCCAGTTATAAACATAAATATTGAATGCATAATGACAGGTTATTTAACAAACATAAAGTTTCAGTTGTCAGCAACAGTCAGTGCTATGTATGGGGCAAGTTAGGAAAAAGTCAATGAATTACAAACAATTGTTCTTTAATGATCAATTAGAAAAACAAAAATAGCATCACACATTTAGAAACAAACCATTAATTGTGAATGATAATTAAATATGCTGAAATAAATGCTGATTAATTGATTTGGGGGCAAATTTCACTGTTTGTGTTCCTTTGCTTCTGGGAGTGCATGCGTTTCTGCGTGCTTGTGTGTGTGTGAATGTCTGCATGCCTGGGAGGGTCAAGACTAAATCTGAAGCGATACAGCATCTGTTGATGCTTTAAGTAATATATCACTCCATTCCACTTCGTTTAGCATCACTTCATCTGAGTTAATTGGTTCATGAGGAGCACTAATTAAGGGGAATGGCCTTGTTTACTGTCATAGCGATGCTCATTAGGCAGACATTTCTTTTCCCTTTTTTGGAAACTCGTGACATTAACGCACCCTTCACAAATTGCGGACGGAGTAATGGATCAGTGTATCAGCTGCATTAAACACACGCGCGCGCGCACACCCCTAAACGCATACATGCAGCTTGACAATCGAACACAGACTGGCAACACACAGGAATGGGCATGACCGGTGTCTCTGCAACTCCTTCTCTCATTCCCTGTGCCGTAGCAACTGCCACGCCAGCCTCTGTGCTGCTTGCTTCTCCTCTTAGATCCACGCTTGTACCTACCTCTCTACGTCGGGAAGCCCAACAGGTCTGCTTGATTTTCCAAACTACAGCGGCAACCAGCAGCAATGACAGGAAACAGCTGGAGAGAGGAGAGTGGTGCAATTAGTTAAATCATTTTTGGTTGCTATAATTACTCAGATTGATTTATGTGAAAATAATACAAATTAAAACTTTTTTTGCAACGTAGAATCGGGTAGTAAGAGGTATTCCAAAAAGATATTTACGAAGGACAAAATAAAAATTTTCAGAAACTGTTTTAGCTCAAGAATATCTGAAATTCACAAAAAGATTTTTTGTAAAAATAACTAAAAAGTTGTACATTGTTAACAAGGCACATTCAGTGACTTTTATCAGAGAAGCACTTCAAAGACAAATAAATTGTACCCAATCTTATATTCATAACTGTGAACACATGAGAGACTACGTAAAATAACTTGCTGTGTCAAAATTAAAATTCACATGTAAATTGAAAATCAGACCAAATGTTAAAGAAATGAACAGCAAAATGAGGATTAATGACCCAACAGAGATGAACTGCTTCATTATTACAACTGTGACACAATGTTTGGGCTGTGACACTGTATTTCACAAACACTGGCATTCATTTTTTTAGATTTTTGTACAGAGTTGTGAGATGTGTGTTAACACAAAGAGTCAAAGAAAAAAGGGTTAACAAAAAGGAAAACTGAAGTCTCAAAATATGGATTTTGCATGAATATCATTTATTTGTCAGAAGAAACTATTTTGCAACCAAAACTACAGTGGAGTGCTTTATCTGAAATCATATTCTTACATTTATAATGGCCCAGCCAAACTTCAGACCTAAGTCCAGCTAAAACTTGTCAAATGCTTAAAAATTGTCATAGTGATGTTGATAGGAGCACAGATCATTTTTATATTCCTCCATGTTCAAATGACTTCACTTGTTTAACAGCATTTTAATATGGTTCCATTTCTGTTATTTCTTCTTCATGTTCTTGTTACTATAACAGTTTATTCATTTTCACCAACTTGAACATTGTGAGATTAACTTCACAAATAAGTAGAGAAATTTTTCATGGCTGAAGGGATACATGTAGCCTAAGTCTACATGTAGCCAGATATCTGAGAAAACAAATACATTTTTATGTGTTTTGGCTTTTCATCCACATAAAAACTCAGTTCAATATCTTTAAAAATTATTGATAAAAACTATGACCAAAGTGGATTTTTGATATGTCTATACATAGAAAAATGGAGATGTAGTTTACTGCACCTCTCACATTACAGTATGCAACAAATAATGCACCACATACCTGCTCTGACATCGTCTTGTGTTTATTAACCTTGTATTCTAATATGATATTTAAAACTAATTAAACCTATTTATCAGTTCACACAAATGAACTTCCTCCCACCATGTTTAATACACAACATGAAGTCATGGTTGTTTGGAACAATCTGATTGGTTGACACAGGCTTCGGCTTTGCACTAGACTGTGGGCTTGGTATTTTTAATATTTGCATATTTGTGCAGATGGTGGATGAAAACTTTTCTGAAACTGATCCTCTGTCTCAAATACTATTTTTTGAAACAATGTGGTGAAGACCTTTTATAAAGACTATGACTCTGTGTGAACAAGCTTTTATACAAAGGCATTTTCTGACATCAATTCAGAGATTATAAAAAAAATAGTCAGAAAATTTTGAGAGATTATAAAGTTAGACATTTGAGACTAGTGACAGACGTCCTCTGAGGCTTAAGAGGTAAATTTGGGAGATGAGAATCTGGACATTTTCCAAACTTTACATGATAGATCTGAGATTTTTCCTGGTTCATAACAACGTCTACTGTGTGCAAAGTAGCCATGATCACCTCGAACAAAGTCCATAATCTTAGAAAACTTAGCTTTTTATCTTACAAGTTTCTGACTTCAATATGTCAGAGAATATGTGTTTTCAAATGATAAATGTATGCCTTTTAATGTGAAAAAGTGTAATTTATGTTCTGCAAACTGATAACTTGTCAACATCAGAGAATGTCCAAGTACTGTCTTGTAAATACATGAAATTAATTTAGAAATTTCTGCAAGTTTTTTGCTGGAAATGTACTCTTCCATAGCTAGTTTCTTTAGACTTGCATGTAATTATTTAACTAAAAAAAATGTGTAATGTATGTTTTGAACATTGGACATGTGGAGCTTGTTTCTGTGAAATGTTGCAAACTAAATACCTTGAAAACTAAAATGTCGCTGCTTGCATTATCATTTTTCTTCTTTTGGAAATGTCATTATGCTATTTATGTGACATTATATAACTGCACTCCGCAAATGACAAATTTTCAAACAGCATGTGTTTCCTGCTTTTATCAGCCTTTACTGCAGCAGAAAAGCAATACAGAGAAATGTACGGTGATAGAGCGCCATGTTCAGTTATTTAGCCACTGACTCCAGCAAATTTGAACAAGAGGAGAAAAATTCTCCAGAAATCTGAGAGATACACAAAACCACAGTGACCGCAGGCAGTTAGGGAGTTTACAGGACAGCATAGAGCAGCGAGAGGTCAAACAGCAACACGATGCACTCCAACAAAGAACAAGCCTTCCTGTTCACACACACACATGCACACTGTTATAAAGTTCAGTATCCGGAGGGCTAAGTTATTGGGCCAAACAAAGACCCCTTCTCACACTACAACTTCTGAAAAAACTCAAAACAAGCGCACCCAAAGTCCTAACAACAGGAAGTGCTTAAGAAACTGCTGAAAGCAGCAGTTCTGGGACAATGGATCTTATCACAAGGGCCACGTTTCACTGGCTGACGGCCCTTCCACGTGGTAGCTATACTACCACGTGCTTGGCCATCTCACAAACACAAGCTGCATTAGTAACTAATGCTGATGTACTTTGTGGACTAGCAGACTGAGAAAATGTGTTCTTTCTGTTTAGTGAATGGGAATATTTTGAGTGATTGTTCATCCATTTAAAATTCTGCTTTCCAGCTTCAGTAGTGTTGTGAATTTTGTAGATTTAATTGAGTGGGATACTGTTTCATATGTATTGCATTAAAAAAATATATATATTACAATTTATTTATTTATTTGTTAGCATTTTGTCGGCGGGGATAGGCCAACAGCGTCCCATCCTTATCCGACACCAGCAGACGGAGCCCGAGTGCATAAGGCAAGGCCTGCACGAAAAAGAGCATCAGAAAGCGCAAGTAGGCAAGACAGTCAACACAAGAAACCACGGATTGGAGCAGAGAGCTCCAACACAATTACATACGCACCTATAACACAGTTCTGATTCAAAGTTATTTTATTATTTATAATGTGTCACAATGAACATTTTCCACAAACTTATGGACATCTAGTATTAATATCATGATGCTGGAATACAAACAGAATCACTTTTATTACAATTATTTACAGGGATACCATCTAGATCACAGTGTATGAACTATTTACGGGGATACCTACGATGCAGCGGTGAACAATGATGCAGTCAAAAGGACAGACGATGTAGACAAAGGGATAGGGTGCAAACAGATGAACAGTGTAAGTGAGCATAACCATTTCCTTTAATTTTGATTGCCTACATGTTTTACAAATAAGGAACAGCATGATCTCGATAGAAAGCAGCAAAAACTTCTAATATGGAGGACATAAATGATGTGTCAGGCCACACTCTTTCTACATGTAGATCCTTGTAGGTGAAAACAACAAAATCGCAAAAATCACATCCTGTGGTCAAAAGTTGCCCTTGAACCTGATCATAGTACATGTGTGTCTTCTTCAGCTGAGCAGAGCCACAGGGTTGCATTTCTAGGCAAAAATTGGGTAGCTTGCAGGCATCCAAAATGGTGGAATTTCAAGCGGCATATGGACACTTTATTTCTATTATACCTGACTGGCCACCATCACATACTTTGCTGTCGGGTGAAGAAATAGTGTCAGTTGCTGTGCGCATGCTCCCTCCGACATCTCAGAATGTAGATGACTGCTTTGTTAAGGGTACTGGATCTGTAATGAATGTGACATTTTCTCAGAGTCAGTGTGCCGAGGAGGCAGCAGCCGGGGCTTGTTCAGTCTGTAGTCGAACTCAGAGAACCAGGAAGTGAAATCTCCCTCTGTTGACGAGGACAACACACTGACTGCGGCTGACTGCGACTGAGGAAAACCTCCAGCAGCAGCCGTTCAAGAATCCCACCATGGTTTCCCTTCATGCCAAGACTTACAACTCCTGTTATACGTTACAATTTGACTGGCGTATCAATTTAAATCAGTAAGCTGAAGTTAAAATCTTCAAAGAAACATTTTGAAGAAATGTTTCAGGAGCATGCTAACTAGCAGAAGCTGAAACTAAAGAAGAAAACTGCTGAAGAAACTAAAGTGAAAGTGAACTGACTGAGTCTACAATAAGTTTTCCTTTTCTGTTCTTGAATGTATCATAAACTAAAAAGGTAAAGGGCTGAGCTCTGGAATTCCAAATGAAAATCCTTCAAGACCATGATGTTTAAATTTTAAAACATACTAACAAGGTAGTTGTCAATTATACAAATGTATAATGTCAGTCGGACACATCAGTTGTTTACTGGATTTATCCAAATACTTCATCAATGACATGACAACAGATGAATGCTGGAGTATAACAGAATATGCACATATTGTAATAGATTGCATTAATGTTTATGCATTTGTTTATGCCCTGTTTTCTGAGAAGCTCTTAACATTGTCTGCATTTGTTTCGGATTGCTCAAAAGCAATATTGATCAAATAAAATATTAAAGAGCAATTCTTCCAGTATATCTCAACGTAGTCTCTCATTTGGCAACAGACACTAGGCTTAACATAGGCACCTGATATATGGATTATTCCCAGAACAATTAAAGATTTAAAAAGAATCCACTGCAACAATCCTATCTTGACTTTCTGACTACCCTCCAGTGGGAAGGATTTAAACCCAATCAGGCTGATTATTGACCACTTTCACTGTCTTACCTCAGCTCTCCATTATGGAGTTATAAGACCCAAGCTTAGGACATCAAACCAATGGAGCAGAGTGGCTAATTGTTGTCATTACAGAGGCATTAGGGAGGAGAATGGAAATAAAATGAAGAGAATCCGGTGGGTCTGTTAACATTCAGATGAACCACATTACAGTCAGTTTCTTCTGTTGTTCACCTACAAGTGAGAGCAGTCAGGCTGGTTAAACAAACTGAGGATATTGAAGTACAACATCTACAGTAAGTAGTAAGCAACTAGTTTTAGGAAGTGAAATAACTATAGAAACCAACAAAATTTTAATTCAGAGCCTAAAACTTAAAAAAGTAAGAAAAATGACCATCTGACATCATTACTCTGGGACCAATCTGAAGAAGCTGCTGTAGTTGCTAATAGTTACAGCAGGTTGCTAAAGGCTACAGCAGGCAACAGAAGAGGCAACCTAGCTTGAGGTAAGTAATTTAAAACAAATTAAAAATTTCTTGGAAATCTCTTGACTAGAAGCTAGATGTGATCTTCTATCTACAGAACTATTGTGGCAAAGCCATTCATCTGCTGTGTTAGCTAGTCTGTTGAATTAGCATTGTTAGCATTTGCACATCAGACAGTTCCCCATTTAACAGATAGAAATTTAATTTTCTCTAGGAATGCATGAATATACATTTTTTCATGTTCTGTAAGATAATGGTTATATTGTTGTTTTAAAGCTGAATATTGTCAAATGTAGTAAATTAAGTAATAACAACACTTTTTTAAGTGTTAAACACTTTTGTTAGTAGGTCATTGGTGAGTTAGTAAGTCATACCCAAGGGGATCCATAGCAAAACTTCTGCGTCCCCTTGCAAAACAAAACGTTTTGCGAGGTGACGTAAAAGAAAAAAATATTCCCCACGTTCCCTAGGGGGCTCTGTAATATGCTACAAAGGTTTTCAATTATTTATTTTAATAGCTCCTACACAGGTTTTCATATTTCTGATTCACATAACATTATTTTTAGTTACATTTAGTGAGTTGATACATTGATACACAGAAGGTTAATTTAGTTGTAAATAAAAACATCACTTACATAAAATTTTTACAAATGTTTTATAACCAGGTAGAGGGCTTTGAAATAAATGTAAACTTTATGTGTAAAAATGTTACACTAACTCAATTAAGTAACATTCAGTCGTTTGATTCAGAGTGTATGAACTTAGAAGAGCCAATGCATTAGTTTGTATGTCTGCTCTTAATTGATGCATTTGCCTTCAGCTAACTACAGAAAAGAGTAACGGCTTCCTGTGACAGACATAAACACATATGAAGGAGGGCAGTTTAATGCCAGCAGGCACGCTAAAATCAATAAGCTATTCGTTGAACATCGGCCTCAAATAGCCCATGATCAGAAACAGCTTTTTATCTGCATAGGTAGCAAATCAACTCTGACTGCAGAAGCAGACTGAGGTGAGGCTTCTAACTGTAGGAAGCAAAACATATTTCTGCTGAACCATGTTCTGCTGTGATGGTAAAAGTCCCAAATTAAGGTGGCAGCAGAGGGATTTTTTTTCTGCATATCTGAACTCCTTATGATTTTCCTTGTAAGCTTTGCTAAGAAGTAAAACTTTCTTCAACAAGTGAAACACATCTGGGGAATTTTTGCAGCACAAAAAGCCACTGCACTAAATTAGAATTTTTATCCTGATGTGAAGTATTTAATTAAAATTGATTTCACTAATTTTGTCAAAAATCTAGCCTAGATTTGTGTAAAGTAGGAAGGGTGTGTTGGGTTCAAACTTAACATTGACCTTCTTTCTTCACTGAATTCATATCACAAACATTAATCCACAGAATCTGTATCCCATATACGACAGTCTCGTCTAGGCCTGACAGTTACTTGTTGGAAACTTTAAGCATGTTTTCACACCTGATGGTTTGGTACATTCAATTGGGGACCAAAACTACATTTGTTACATTTTCACTTAGTGTGGTTCGCTTTCACACTGCACTGTATCAAATGAACCAAATCATTTGAAAAAGATATTTCCCTTCATCGCCTGTTGTGGCGCTGCACCAAGAACCACTGAATGAAATGACACAAAAACCTTTGAAGAAGATATGAGTGCAACTTCCTTCTTCACAAAATGTAAACAACAATGGAGTAGTGTCAGATTTTGATGTAGGATTTTTCTTTTGTCTTTGGGAAAAGCCAAGGAGTCATTTCTCCTGTTAGCGCTAAACTCTTGCATTTGTTTTGGTTGTACTTACCAAGAAATCCCTGCATTGTCGTTTGCTTCCTGCTTTTGAAGCGGTCTCCAGTCCACTTGGTGTTCACATATGCAATCAAACTGAACCAGAGTTCAATTCAACTGACCCGAAGCGGAGGTTTGTAGATGAACCACTGTTCACGTTTTTGGTCCCAAATGACTTCATAGACAAATGAACCAGAGTTTGACTGAACCGGGCTGTGTGAATGAACCTTAAGTCGAATCCAAGTTGATCAAATCCATTGTTATGTACTGCATCTAATGGTCTCCATAGGTTCCAATATATTCAAAGTAGCATACATTTGCTTTTCAAAGTGAACTAATTCATCATATTTAACTCTGAAAAGTATACAAATATTAACATTATTAGCTCTAATAAATGTTTTGTGGCTGTAGAAATAACTTCCTGAATTAAAGGCAGAGAATGAGATATTCTTCCCATTCAGTAATTGAATTTAGTGAGTTACTGTCCTGCCATACCGCTTCTGATTCACACAACAGAGTAGGTCAAAAAGCAGGAGATGACAAAAGAAAAAAGCATATTTGATCAAATAAAAAAAGATAGTGAGAACCTTTAAAAAAAAGAAATCAATCTATACTGACAAGAAAAAAAGATTTTTTTTATTTTTTATTAAGAATTTAGTACAGCCACTGTCATAGCTCCTTAATATTAATGCCGTCAGTGTTCTTAACATGAATAATTCTGGTCAACAGAGCTTAGTTGCTTAATCTCTTTGCTTTTGTTATAAAACCATCAAGTAGTTTAATAATGGAACAATTATGCATCTCCATTTCTCCCTCCAATACACAAATCTTGTTTAAGCAAATGATCTGCAAAAATAGCACCATTCTATGAGAGTTTTACCTCCCGAAGTACAAGAAACTTTTACAGTACAATTTAGAGCCTTCCTGTACGATGGGAACATTTTAAGAAGATAAATAGAGTGAAGTGCTGGGCTGTAGTAACAATTCAACTTAAAAATGTCTTGTAGAAATGGGCCTGTGTGTTTCCAAGTCATGTTTCCTGTCCTAAAGTTTTGTGAACTTACTGTATGTTTTATCCTCCCCTAAACATTCTCCATGCATATTACCATTGCATTTATATCTTTCTTCTCCACGGCCCGCATACTAATTGGTGACACTGCAGTTCATCTTTGTCCAATTACTTGCAGTCCTCACTCGTCTGATTAGCAATCAGCTTTTCTCTTTCCCAATGGAGAGGCAAGTCGACCAGAGTCCAAGATTTCATCGGCTTCCCTTCAACAGTACACAACCTGTCAACATTTAGCTTCTACCCAAAGTCGGGAAATCTTCGGATACCAATTAGGCAACATATATGTTCACTGAATTTCTCATGTGGGTAGAGTAAGACTTGTGATAAACAGCCTTTAATTGATGCTTCACACATCCAGTAATCCAATTAAAACCAATCCCTAACTTTAACCCTTAGCTAATCACTGTGATGATCAGGAAGTTATTACAGAGGAACGTCAGAGCAGCTTAAAAGTGACAGCAAACATGTCTAAATGAGCAGCTTCTCAGTCAACATTTCAGACTTTCTTCACTTTCTGACAGTAAAAGCAGTTACAGTTTTTAATGAGAGAAGCTAATGTGCCTACAAAATGTATTCACCTCCTCGGATCATTTACCATTTCATTGGAAAATTTGGCTTTTTTTGACAAAATAAATTACAAAAAAATCCTTAAAGTAAAAAAAAAAAGAACTGATTTCTTTTTATTTTTTAAAAGACAATTAAAGAATTCTTATTTTTTAAAACCAAAGTTGATTTTGTCAAAAAAACAAAAAACATCACAGCCCTTTATTTTAGGAAGGTGATGATGTGTAACAAAAAAATAAATGATTTTTTTAAATAATTACATACAAAGTGGAGATCACATTCCTTTTACAGTCACTATATTGCCTGTAACACTCGTGGCAAAATGGCAGCAAATGACTATGTATATAATAAATTTCAGGACATCTAATTAAAACAAATAAATCCATTTAAAATGATTAAAAAAAAGAGCAGTGACTAAAAGTAAACTTAGAAAAGACCAGAAGTCAAAGGGCTTAACATTTTCTTATTGGGAATCAGGTGCAGAGGAGAAGAGAAACCTCAAACAGGGAAGTGACTCATACACACACCAAACTTTCCCGGCAAACAGCAAAGCTGTCCCATATTGATGACATCACTCTCCCCCAGTACGCAGGCCTAAAGGTCCAGGGATCCGGAAGCAGATCCCTGGACAATAAAACGGCTCACTCATACTCCTATGGATGCACAGTGACAGACAGTTACCCGTGAAGACAGCGAGCAGGATGCGCCCGGGAAAACGCATCCACACACACATGCATCCTTTGTCCTGCGTTCCAACTGGATTTCACCTGAAGACTTCTTTCACCCAAAAAATCTCATTAGATCCGGAGTTAGTCTGTATGGCTGTGAGCTCAAACACCAGTGAGTCTCAAAAGTAATAATGACGCTTTGTAGAGACGCTGCTTTGAATCGGACTCTAACCGCGCAAATTAAATTGTGTCACAGAGCCACAATTTAATCATTGATGCGTCTCATTCGTCAGCTTCCCTGATAAAACATTGTGTCACATGAAGGGATCGGCACTTATATTTTGCTTTTAGGAAGAATGATTTAATTCTGTCAAACTGTGTTTATTTAATTAAGATGTCATTCAGGTACTTTGGACAGGCTGCTGCTTTAATGCTCTAAAAGTAGTGGATACCAAGAACATGAGCCACTTTTTATATCTATGCAAACAGAGTTTGACTTGTAAAATGTCGGAAATTTTTATTCTTCACTAAGTCAGGCCCTTTATATTCTTTATTATAATTTGAACCAAGCAGAAAGTAAGAACCCAACATTTACTTCTCCTAGATTTCTTTCTTTGCAGATGACATTGTCCTTTTTTATGTGAGAGGACATGCATTACTCAAACATTCCTCCAGTTAGGCATTTTGAGCTCTAAGCATGACATTTTTTTTTACCTTAAGTTTTGGATGCATCTGGATTAGCGCTTTCGTTGTATTAGTTATTTCTATTTAGCTGGTGAAGGCAGAGGGAAGGCATTTTCTTCTTCTTCTTAACTTCAAATCATGTTGCACCTTTTATTTATCTGTTCATTTTAACTTGAACTACAGACTGAAGACCTCAATCGTCCTTCATTCTCTTGTGTCAGTATGCTATTGGAAGAAAAAATGCTCTATGATCTAAAAATTCAGCTCATGCTAAAAAAAATAAATAAATAAAAATTGATGCAGAACATTGCTGGTGCCACCACTCAGCTTTGGTGACATCAAAAAGATGAGAGACAAGGAGTTAAATGAGTTTGTCAAATAGTTTCAATTGTATAAACAATGTGTAATTTCAGAGGTCCTGCAAAATCAGTCAAAAGCAACCATAATAATGTTTGAATATTCACACATTTTGGCTCCTTTTCGTCCAACAAATGGATCGAACGTTGTGTCACATTAAGGGACACACGAAGATGTGACTTGCAGCTTCTAACCTGGTAACTTTACTCTCTTATAGAAACGCTGTCTGACAACATCTTTAACATCAAGCTGCATTGTGAGCATGTGAGAATCTTACCTCACTGCTGACCGCATGTCGCTTCATCCAGTAAAGTCAGAGATCAGCTTTTGGGAGTCACAACAGCTCCTGATGCTTCCGAGAGCATCAGGAGCTCCCTGATGCTCATCACAGCTCCTCTCCCTTGATGCTTGTCAAGGAAAAGGAGCTGGAGGCAGGTGAACGCAATTTAACTGGATTTAAATGGAGTCGATTTAGAATAAGTTTAGTTTATGATGTTCCAACATGCACAACTGTGGTCAATGTAACATTGTGTTTCCTGTACATACAACTGTCCAGATGAGACTATACCTGATTAGGACCAGGTGGAGTTCAGGAAAAAGTCAGACTCAACTTTGTGCAACTTTTTGGACCACAGTAACAGAAAATCACCGCTCTGCCCCACTGCTGCCAAAGAAGTCTGAGATCAAGTCTGATATCTGAGATCATTCTGCATAACAGACTTCTGTCCAAGTTATCTCTTGTTAATATTTGCTGTGAATGTAGCTATAAAAGCCTGAAGGTTGCTGTGAAGCATTTTCTTCTGTTTATATGACGTTACAGCAACTTCTTGTTGTGGACGCAACTTTAAAAAATATGATGTTGTGCAACCTCTAGCATGGACCTGGATATTTATTTTACAAACTTTAAAATGGTGTGCTAACTGTTTTACAATCTGACATTCTACAATAGGCTAACATAAGATGTTATGGTAAAGGATGCATAGGGTCGGGGCGTGCTGTGGTGGCGCAGGGGGTTAGCACGCCCCACGTTTGGAGGCCTCAGTCCTCGACGCGGACGTCGCGGGTTCGACCCCCGGTCCCGGCGTCTTCCCCCTCTCCTTGCCCTCTTTCCTGTCTGCCTACTGTAAAAAATACGAGCCACTAGCACTGCAAAAACTCTTCGGAGGAAAAAAAAAAAAAGGATGCATAGGGTCAGTTTTGAAATTTGAACAAAAATCGTACTTGTTAAAATGATGCATCATCATACACACGTCACTTGGTGTACTTTAATCGACAGCTCAGTATTAGATCCAAAGTCTGATTCTGTTCAGACTCAAGCCAGTCACGTTTTATTCAGCTCCATATTGTCATTCTCTCCCATCATCTCGTTCCTATCTCGCTGCCATTGAGCAAAAGTCGACTCCACCAACACAATTGAGGGTTTTTCCTATCTTGCCTGAGGCAGCTGTAACTCTGTGAACTCAGGTCATCTCCCCCAACACTCTGCAAGCCTTTGGGACCTGAACCGTTGAGCAGCACAGTTCAGCAAGATGATGCTGGATGCTCTGCAGAGGTTCTGATGCCCACATAACAAGTCTTACCTGAAGAAGGTAACGAAGAACTGCACCAGGTCCATGATGCTGTTGTGCTGGGAAAAAGCGATCTATTGGAAACAAGACAGAAAGGAAATACATTCAATACACTTAGTAAAATGTTATTTTACTTTTTGTTCATGATGCTTTTGTTCATTTCTAATTTACACATTCCCAGAAAGCCTAAAGTCAACATATTTACTAATGACTGACTTCAGAACGTGAAGCAGTGGATTTAAAGTATGTTTAACATGGTGAAACATTTACAATTAACCTTAATAATCCAACACTTCTTTGTCTTTGGTAATTCCTCTGTGACTCCTTGTAAAGGGAGGAGAAGAAAAGAATGGAGGCAGAGCGGGCTTAAGAGGTTCACCAGCATTTGTTCAGCAGGTAAAATGGGTTGACAGTGAAAAAGCTGCAGAAAAGCTGATTCTGGTCCTCAGAGACCCTGCATTAATATGGAAAAAAAAAAAAAAAAAAAAAAGAGATTGGCTGTGCATCCAGGCCTCCAATCCAGTAACTTCCATCATTCCACCCTGAAAGTGTACAGAGGTATAATGAGCTCTTTTAAGGTAAAACTCAAACATCATAAACTGTCATTCAACAAAAAACAAATACATTCAATATGGTTCAAGGAAATTAACATCAAAGCATGGAACAAAGCAATTTTCAAATTTCTTTTTTTCCACTTCCAAACCTTTTTCAGTGGAACAGAAACTCCAGCCAAAATCCATAATTTCAATTTATAGCAGCTGCAGTCGTTAAACACAGCTGTAATCAATAAGTTGTTTAGGCCACACCCCTTTCGCTTCGCCACTGCAGAGCCACAAACATGAAAACAAACTCAGACCTTTACCTGCATCTCACAAGTACAGATAAAAACAATATTAATAGTATGTTATTAATATGTAATCTGGTCAAACATTACATGTTTCTGCTCAGGTTCAACAGAGAATAGGATGCAGTGTGTCTTTATTTAATGAGGTCAATTCAGAGCCACTCGACCTTGAAAGCATAGTTACACTCACAGGGTGGGAAAACAAAAACTCTGTCTTCAGCCTATTCCTTTGTTGGTAAATTTAGTTTATGAAATAGTATTCTGGATAAATAGTGACATTTAAACATAGTCCAGTCAGAGGCCCAGTTTATAATAATCTAGACATCTAGAAAAAATTAGATTTTTCCTGGGTTTTAAACATACACAGAGTTTTGAGGACAAAAAAAAGAATTAGAATATTCTAAAAGAAAAAAAACTGAAAATGAGTGAAAACAGAGACCCACTTTGCACATAGCCATTATCACTGTGTGCTGGAAATCACAACAGTGGAGACATTTTAAAGGGTCAGTGCTTTATTGAGCTTTACATCATGCTGAGGAGGAACTGCACTTTCCGAGCATCTGCCTCACAGAGCAGCCCTCCTAATGATTCACCCATTCAGCTCCTTCAGACTAGCCAGAAACAATTACCAAACTTATACTTCTCAGTGAAACACTGGTAAAATGTGAAAGGCTTAGTAAGGGAGCCATGCTGTAATGAATTCATGAAGATGGAGCTTCAGAAAGTGCAGGAGTTTTTGAAGAGACAGAGGCCCAATTTCAAGGTCTTAAATCACAAATGTATTTTAAGTCATATTTAATATATATATGCAGCAAATAGCAAGTGGAGGTAACATAATTACCTGATTGTGTTATAAAATGATACTATGAAAAAAAACAACAACAAAAAAAAAAACACAGCCTTTTAGATTGAGGTAAAGAAGTCAAAAGAAGCACACAAAGAATGTTATTGAAAAGAAAAGCCCAAAATAAAGAATAACATGCACATCACGCTAATGCCCCTTAAGTAACTAAAAGCTGTGAAGTTGGTTGAAGTTGTCTGTTGAAAAGCTGGTTCACGCCACGCCCATGGACAAGTTACCTAATGTGTTTCATTTCAGATTGGTAATTTATCATCGAAAATGACTTTAAAGACATTGTAGAAGATCAGTTGAGGCAAAAGCATGCACAGCTATTAAATGAAGAGTTTATTATTATAATGAGAGAAAGGCAGAATAAGAGCTGGGTGTGAACCACCCACACAACTACCCGCCTGAGAAAATGCCGTAAGGGCGAACAGTGATACAACAAAATCACAACAGATGGGAATTCTCAAACTCTCACATATAAACACAGCAATAACCTCTACTGCAGAGCACAAACAGCAGAACAATAGAGTGTAATTGTTTTGAGATCAGGGGTCAACTAACTGGTTTGGGGAGAGTTTTTTTTCCTCCTCCACTCCTTTCTTAAACTGGTGTTGTAATTACCACAGCAAAGAGCGCAAGGGGAGTGAGGAGAAAGGAGTGAGAGACAGAGGTATAAGATGACTACGACAGCAATGATTTAAAGAGGACTCCCAGGACCCTGCATCTACAGCACAGTCATTATGGAAGACCTACGGTAGCCCTCTGGGGACAAGCTTAGAGCTGTGACAGCAGCGGGCCGCCTTTTATTTCTCCAACCCTGAACTAAGAGCTGCTTGTTAAAGCCCAGAATGAAAGAAAGTGCTTGGCTAATCAATGAAGAAAGGAAAGGAGAAGAAAGCAACAAACAGATAAAAACGACGGAGGCAAAGTTCCTGTAAGCCACAGAGCAGGTAAAAGACACTAAACCTAAGCAGCGACTAAGGACGGACCAAAGCAGTGGAAGTTTATTCATCTATATGAACCAGATGTGTGCTTTTTCCCATGTTCAGAGGGTCTTACTGAACTTCCTGAGCAATTACCAGCCCAAGTGCAGAGGCTTTCTGGTTTACTCTGGGACAGAAGATCAGAACAAAAAGGGACTGGCTCATTGAAGGAACACATTATTAGCAAGAAAATACCCAAAACACTCCCATTTCTAAACCTCTTTTTAATAAAACAATAAAACCTTACCAACTCATTTTCTAAAACCACCGGAGTGCTGCAAGGAATCTTACTAATACACTTGTAAATATGGCTTAAACAGTGTTTCCATTGATTTCAATATCGCGCAATTTGACATTCTGAAAATAAATCTTGACGGAAACACGGCAATTAAAAAAAAAAAAAAAATGTTTGAAAAACATTTTTTGCACTAGCGTGAGATGGTTCTTTCTCCGTGTCAATACAATTGCAAAAATGCAATGCAAATATTTAGTCTTTCATCATACGAGTCACATGATCATCAATCGGATGTTACTACTGGAAGAAAAGACTAATAATAATAATAATAATAATAATAATAATAATAATAATAATAATAGGTTTTAAAATAAAGAAAGAGAAAATATTTGCCAAAAGATTGCCAATATAGATATTTGGCCCCTGTGTTGGAGAATAAGCTATCGTTTGAGGCCAAAATTGATTTTGTCTATAAGAATGGCAGTTGTTAGGAAAATTATCTTAGTTCATTTACTTTTATCTAAGTACATTTACTTTTATTTGAATGGTTATGTTTTCATATTATCCTGTGTGTTGTTTTCTTGATTCCTGTCTTTTATGGTATACTCTTAACTGTTTTTTAGGTTTTCTCTTAAGGGTTAGAGATGTTTACACATTCCTGTGTTACGAGCTGCTTTGATCATTATCTGTATCCTGACAGCGGTCATCCTTGTGTCCTGGCAAGGGGATGTCAACGGAAGACTTTCAGAACATCCTGTGGGATAGTTTATTGGTTAACTGTGTGAAAAACCCAACTTCTTTGTGTATTCACATAATAAAAGGCAGTTGGGACTGAGAGCCGGCGGAGTTGATCCCAGACAGCGTTTGGCAGCGGTTCTCCGCGTCGGGCTCTTCGCCCCTCTTCTGCAGAAAAGTAATTTGTGTCTTTTCTTTGGTTGATTCTTGCAGGTTGGGGAACAAAATAAACCCAACACAGTTTATTTTTTGGGGGATTGGGGAGAGAAATTGACTGATTTTTATGTTGATCAATATCTTTTACCAATGTCTTGTTTTTATCTCATTAAATCTGGTTTGAGTTTTGAAATGGTGTGGTGGTTTGGTAACAATAGTCACTCTTAATGTCTATACCAAAGATCTCTAGTGGAGCTATAAGATACCATCTCTTTTTTACTAGATATTTTTATGAGTGTATCTTGTAGATTCTGCTGCAAATGAATTGGCACTCTGGAAAAATAAAGCATTTCAACTGAATTTAAAGACAATACTGGATGCTATTACTGGAAAATTATGTAAATAAAAAAAAAGTACATAGTCTCTCATCTAATAAGAAAAATAGATCTTAAGACAAATTTTAAATATTTTATTTCTGGAACAATAATCCAGCTGTGTAATGAAAAAGGAAAACTAAAACCTGTTCTTAGCCCTATATTTAAAAACCATTTGTTAATTCTTTGTCAGTTTTTGGGAACATTATTACACTTGTATCTTTGGAGGCACAAAACTCCGATAAAACTAGAGCCGGTTGTGAGGTAGCAAAATGTGAAAAAGTTCAAGGATTATTAATACTTCTTCAAGCCACTATAAGTCAAAGATGTTTTAATCGAGCACAAGGCATCCATGTTTGCATGTTAACAAATGAAAAGTGTGGTTACAACACGCTACATATTCATGAGGACCTAATGACCAAAGGGAGCCAGTTGCCAGTTGCTCCACCTACATGCTATGGAAATGAATCCAGCTGCTCCATTTGTGTTAGAGGAACTCAGCTGCTTTAAACAGGTGCCTGAAAAACACTCCAGCCTCAATCTGCAGCGGATCAGATTAGAGGAAGAAACCATGTTTGGCTTTTTAATTTATTACTCATCTGACTATTTTCACTCAGAAGGTAAAAAAGAAGCTTTCATGGCAGAATTTCCTCCCTGAAGATGATTCGTCCTGTGCTTATTAAGCAGCCTAATCAGGGGAAAAAAACTCAAAATGTCATGAAAAAGCTTTTTGAGTCATTATCATAAATCGTTTTTTCCCTGTTTACTCACTTACATATGTAGTAATAACAAAAACTTGAAATTGTTAAGTAAAACCTCAATAGCGTAACATAACTGGTCACACACCTCCTTCTGTTGAATCGTTAAAGATTCTGTTGTGCAGGAACTTTTCCTGCCTTGTGTGGGTTAATATCAATTAAACAATACAACCAAAATCATAATTTTTATTTTATTTTTTCAAATGCATCAACCAAAAGGACATTTTAATATTTGAATAACCCATTTTAATATTGGATAGAAATTTGGTTTTCATTTTAGATCAGTTTTTTTGTTTTTTCTTTTTTGAAAGTGCACTTGTTTTCAGACTTTCTAAAAGTTCACTTACACTTCCTCTTACTGGAAATTAAAAGCTTGGAACTATGAAGATTTTTATGGAACTTGACTCAACACTTGTAAAACAATGAGCATGTCTGACTGTCAGACTGCAGCATCCTAAATGTCACTGGTGAGTGTGTTAACTGGGACACAATGACAACACTACTGTAGAATATACAAGACTGAAAGACTTTTATTTAACAAGTTGAAAAAAACAGAAAAAAAAATTAGGTGTCAGAAAGGGGGGAAAATGTTATTAAAAATCTGATTTATGCTGGTTTACTTTGATACAGAAGGTTAAATTTGACCCTTTAGAAACATGAGAAAGGTCAGAACTATCCAAACTTTCCTAAACCTTCAACCTATTTTACCCAGAAGGACTAAAAAGTAGCTATAGCAAATTTAGTACAACCTGTCTCAACACATAAAAGCACATTTTATCTATTCTCATATCTCCAGGTAACTGCAGGAAGCCATGTTGCTGATGGCTTCCTGCCTCGTTAAAAATGAGCAGCACTCAGACTTTATCCTCCTCTTTCGCCCTATGACACATAATACCGGCTCATTCAGATAAACCCAATACTTCCCTCTTGTGCTTGTTTGCGTGTGTGTGTGTGTGTGTGTGTGCTCTGGTCAGACAGTTAACTACTGTCTGAATCCAATAAAGGAGACACTTTGCCACTGACCTGATCATAGAGGGTGTTTTTGTCAGACATCTGATTAGAAGCTTCACATTATTCAATGATGGCAAGCACAGTGGGTAAATAAGTGAGTGAGCACCGAGAGGCAAATCAAATTACTACTGTCAGGAACAAAGTAGCCGCTCACCACTGACAGACGCTTTTAATCTGCTGCTCTAAAGTTTGTAATGTATGGAGGGACATAAAGTGGTGGCAAGAAATTAAAAAAAAACATATATTGTAGAAGTAAGAAAAGTTTTTGACTCTTGAGGAAAGATTTGACCAGTCATTTATTAAAAGAGATGCACAAATCAGAGACCTCAGTTCCACAACGTTTGGCTATGTGTTATTCAAAACAAAAATGCTGAGGAAAACTGGTTTATATTCCTGATGTTTGCAGATTCAATCAAAAAAACATGATTTCATGATTAGAAATCAAATTTAGGACATTCCCAATTTCTGAAAAGAAAAACCTAAATGTGTCAAATGGGTCAAATTACAATAGTGAAATATTGTCTTCATTGGCACATTTGGAATTTCTAGTATTTGGTAATTGTACATTTAATCAAAAGGGTATTTTTTTTTTTATAAATGTGATCTCAAGAGCCTGCGACAGACTGGCGACCTGTCCAGGGTGTACCCCGCCTCTCGCCCGGAACGCAGCTGGAGATAGGCACCAGCAACTCCCGACCCCGTTAGGGAGAAGGGTGACGGAAAATGGATGGATGGATGGATCTCAAGAGCATCTGGCAAGGGTTGTAATACTTAAACAGAAACAAAAGGAAATGAGAGAAGTTTCATTGTTCTAGAAAAATAAAAACGTTCCATTCAGAAGGTTAACTTGTGGTAATTTGTGATAAATACCAGAGTTAGAAAAGATCTTAGAAAAATGTCCTGTCCACGCTACAAATGATTGTTAAAGCTTCAGGTAGTCATTTAAAGGGGCAGTATGCTGTTTACCACATAGTGTCATTTAACAGCACAATCAAGTACCTATGTTAAGTTCAGTTGTTAAAAATATAATATATACGTCAAGTATCACTTAAAAGAAATTTGACATCATAATTTAATGCCTTGAAATTAGGTTTCCGTCTCTTTAAAAACTCTTCCTTTTCCTGAAAATTCCCCTTCAGGAAGGCATCACAACATGGCTCCTCTATTAACCCTTTTGAGTCTTTACCAGCATTGCACTGAGAAGTAACTCCTATAATAAGCTCAGTAGATTAGTCGTTTGCCAATCGCTGCTGGCTAGTCTGAAGGAGCTGAATGGAATCGTCACAAGAGAAGGCTGCTCTGTGAAGTGGAAGTTCTGAAGCTCAAAAACTGCAACTCTGAGGAGGACCAGTCCCTTCAAGGCAGGGTTAGGTCCATCCAGGCATTTTGTACTACTGAATGGTTGCCATAGAGATGAAAGGATTTTTCAAATTTATGAAAGAATGTAGGTTTGTAAGACTGCAGGTTTTTTTCTGATGGGGGGGATTACAGTTACATTAAAAAGTTTGGGCACCCCTATTAATTATTTTTATTGCTAAATATTTGGGTGTTTGATTTATCTAATAATTGAAGGACACACTAACATTTCAGTATTGAAATTAGGTTTATTGGATTGACAGAATAATGTTCAGTAAGTTGGCCATTTGCAAGTTGTTCTCCAATCTGAATTTCTTCTGAAAAGTGGCATCATGTGGGACCTCAAAACAACTTTCAAATGATCTGAAAACAGATTGCTCAACATAATTGTTTAGTGGAATCCTCAACTCC
The DNA here is from genome assembly GCA_922788865.1 of Poeciliopsis turneri. Classification (NCBI taxonomy): domain Eukaryota; kingdom Metazoa; phylum Chordata; class Actinopteri; order Cyprinodontiformes; family Poeciliidae; genus Poeciliopsis; species Poeciliopsis turneri. The sequence goes on along the minus strand of CAKLNU010000484.1, from coordinate 446,802 downwards.
CTGACCGACCCTGCAGGCAAACTGTAAAGGATCCAGTTAATGTTCAGTCTTTGTAGGATCTTTCTTTATCAATTTTTCAAAAGATTTCATGACAAGGGAAATCAGTGCAACAGGCCTAAAATTATTAAGAACCTTTGGGTGGCTAGTCTTAGCAACCGGAATCACTATGGACCGCTTCCAGCACCTTTTCACCCTCTGTGGGTTAAGTGACATTTGGAAGATGTAATAAATAATAGGAGCCAACTGTTCTGCACAAGAGAAGAGCAGTCAACCACTGATATTATCTGGCCCTGATTAAATCATCAATGTCACTTCAAGAGTCCTTAAACATGTCCCAAAAGACATGGTTATGCTGTTATGTCAAAGCAATCCTGCAGGTTCAGTTTGGAATCAGCAGTACAGTTACTGATCTGTCTAGTGATAGTTTTAACTCTCATAAGAGCAGAACGATAAGCTGGTATAAGCTGCACACAATTATGGTGGAGGGAGAGGGACATATTTATATGCTCCTTTGACAGAACCATAACACAGGTCCAGAATTTTGTTGTGTTGGGACAGGTGACATATTAATAAAAGTCCTTGTGAGTTCTTACTAATGAACAATGGTTAAAATCACCAAGGATAAATACAGGGGTATCAGGAAACTTGGACTGCAGCTTCTGGGTTAGTTTAATATGGACTCCGATGCTGGCTCCTCATTGGCTATTGGATAAATGTACACAATGACGATAAATATCTGGGGAAATTCTCAGGGGAGATAGCGAAGCCGCAGAATCACGAACAACAGTTCAATGTGTTAAGTGCATAACTTCTCTCTGACCATAACAGTTTTACACCAGCATTCATTAACATACAAGCACACACAGCCTCTCATTGTGATTTGCCAGTAACGCCAGCATCCTGGTCCAGGCATATTGGCAAGCCAAATCCATCAATAGTCATTTCCATATATGAGTTTCTATCTGAAAGCCAGGTTTCAGTAAACACTAGTAAACATCCATCCACCCATCCATCCATTTTCCATCACCCTTCTCCCTAACGGGGTCGGGAGGCGCTGCTAGTAAACATGCCTCTCTGAATTCATGTTGAATTTGTACTTGCGCTTGGAGCTCATCCAGTCTGTTGTGGAAAGATTGTGCATTGGAAAGAATGCTGGACAGTAGTGGCTTGTGAGAAACCCAGACTCTGGTAAGTACTTGAGTAAAAGGACAGGTTTAATGAGATGTTTTAAATTTTGAGCAAAACATTCCAAAAACGGTGTGTGTGGTAACTGTGAGAGTGATAGTAAGATCTGAGGTACAAGGTCAGCATGACAGAGCCGATAAAATCCTGTTCCACCAGAATGACTTATTCCAACGCCTCCTTCAACATTCCCAACCTCAGCTGACAGCTGGGCGCCAAGAGGGAAACACTCACTAGTCCAGTCGGACTTCACGTGAATGGTTGGCTCATAACAAAGCTGCATAAAATCCAGCTTATTTGGTATTTTCACTTGGTTTAGAGCACTATGCTGGGGGTCACATGCTTGACCTTTATTTAGAACTTTACATTTTGGGGAAAACACTTCAGGTCCAAACGTAGCACAATATAAAACATTAAAATTAAGATTCATTTGATTCTGGGAAGAAGTATGAGACCAGATGTGTTTAAAACCTAAAAAAGAAATGACACTAAAAAACATAACCAGTGGCTGTTGTACATTTAACAGGAAAAACAAAAGATGTTTTTGAATCTAAATATAAGACAGCATTTATTTGGGTAAACAGAATGCAATAACTTAAAAAATACTCCACTGCTAAACGCAAGAAGAATATAAGAAGTAGCCAGAGTAATTAGGTGTTCATAAAGTACCATCAAATATAAAAAACTGGAAAAAAAGAAGCATTAGGTTCCAATGTTCAAATTGGACTCCAAACAAGGTGATTGATGCTACTGGATTCACAAAAACAAGATGTTAATATGTCTGGAAAAATGAAGAACTGAATTTTTAATTTCAGGGAAAACCAACTGGGGCTGCACAGTGGCGCAGATGGTAGCACTGTTGCCTTGCAGCAAGAAGGTCCTGGGTTCGATTCCTGGCCCGGGGTCTTTCTGCATGGAGTTTGCATGTTCTCCCTGTGCGTGCGTGGGTTCTCTCCAGGTTCTCCAGCTTCCTCCCACAGTCCAAAAACATGACTGTTAGGTTAATTGGTCTTTCCAAATTCTCCTTAGGTGTGAGTGTGTGTGTGCATGGTTGTTTGTCTCTGTGTTGTCCTGCGACAGACTGGTGACCTGTCCAGGGTGACCCCCGCCTCTCGCCCGGAACGCAGCTGGAGATAGGCACCAGTAACTCCCGACCCCGTTAGGGAGAAGGGTGATCAGAAAATGGATGGATGGATGGAAAACCAACTGCATTAAAAACACCTGGGATCATGGTAGAATAATCTATTCCAGATGTCGCAATTTATTTCTACCGTAGTTCTCATGCTGAAGAAGCATTGCTAATCCTCTCTTTCTGTGTGGTTTCACAAAGAGAATAAAGGACTTATAAATATCAAACTGTTTAACTATCTTTGTTCATTATAGAATTATCCATTCCATGTTCACACTGAATATTTCAACTGGAACACTAGAAGCTCGTGGCTGCAGCCCATATTCCTTTAAATGAATACCCTCTAAACAAGTTGCCAACTTTAGCATTGTTAGCTGCTAACAGTTAGCCAGCTGTTTCACGATGCCACTTGCAAAATGTTGTCAGCTGGTACAACAAGAAGTAATTTTTGGATAATTCTATCAGCAACTGAACAAAATCTCAAAAACTACAGTTTGTCTGACTTCAAAATAAGATAACAAGAGACCATTATGGCATTCCTCAAGGAATTCAAATAAATATGTAAAATTCTCGATCGCAGTCTGGACCACAACAACTACTGCATGTTGCAATTCAGACCTCACGTTGGTAAGAGATATCTTGGCCTCATTATGTTGTGAGATCTAGCAGTTAGCCATGTACTGTATGTAATTTAACACATTTTTTTTTGCTCAGTTTCCCAGAATATAGTGGATCCCATCAGAATTAATGCTATAAAAACTTTACTTCATTTAAAAACTGCTTCTCTGTCTTTTAGTAAAGAAATCTGGTGAGAAGAACATGGCAATAATAAAAATAGAAATTCCTCATTCATGACTATGTATGAAGATGGCTAGATGTATCATTTATATTTGTTGCTTCTGTTAGATCCCATATGAGACGTGAGGTCAGTGTTAACTCTCAGGAATATTTTTCACCATTGCCATGTTCTGGCACTGGAAGTCACCAAGGTCACGAGACCGGACACTGAGTGCTTCTCCGATTACAAGCATCCAGTTGGACATGGAGGCGAGATTAGCTTCAGCATGGTAATTATCATATCACCTTTCCTCCAGCTGATACATAGGCTTCTGATAATGCAGCATTAATGTGAAATTCATATGAACGAAGCGATCGATGGACAATTGACTGGCAACACTCTTCAGCAGCTGGGCTAAGACAAGATGGTCGGGATCCAGTTTCCAAACCGCGTTTCTATGGAAATGTTTATTAGATCTATACCATTTAAATTATATTGTTACAATAAAAGTTAAAAAATATATGGTGTGATATTTACATTATTTATCTTTGTCCTTTTGAAGAAAAAAGAATCATGGAGTACTTTCCTATTCATTATTCACTTCTCCATCCATACAGTGTCATGACAATTTATTTGCACTTTTTGAACTTTTCCACATTTTTCCATGTGTATTTTAATGGGATTTTTTGGGTCTGCAGAAGAAGTGGGTGGGGAATGTCAGAGAGGTTCAATTGTATAAACAATGTGTGAGTAATTTCAGAGGTCCTGTAAATTTTAACTTCCCTCATTCTCTGGTTTTTCCACTCCCTGTCCCCTATATCTCCCAAATCTCATGATAGTTCTAATATAACATCACTAACTCTCATGAGACTACTGAACAGCCAATTGCTGTTGAGTATTAGAGTCGCATGTGCTACAGCAGCCTATCTGCTGGGTGTATTATCTGGGGTGGGAAGTATGAAAGATTAGGATGCGTCGGTAGAAGCAGAGTTGCAGGAGTCAACTACTCTGAGCCGAGAAGAAAAAACCCGTTTGTGTGAGATATAAATTGCGGAATTGGCTAGGTTTGATGGCGAGCTGAAGGTTCTAGAGCCCAAGAAATATTGCACTTTTGGTGTGTGGAGACTTCTGATTCTAATGCCAGGCTGGTAGGAGGCTCCATGCAGTCAACAAACTTTCCCCATTCTGATCTGACTTTTGTCAGCCCATGACCTGCACCAAGGACTCTATAAGTAACTTGACTGGGACCTCTAAACAACCCCAGCTTGGGGTGAATGAACAGAAGGGTGTGGGTTCTTTAATTTGTGGGACTGATAAATGTAGGGTGTTTTCTATTTATAATTTTGTTTTTTTCTTTTTTGCTCATTTTATTTGGCCATTTTGATGTTTTCACTGATGTTGTAAATATGTATATGATTTTCCTCACTATAAATACAAGGCACTCACAACTGCAAACTTCTAGTCTCTGCTCCTTCATGAGTCATATCTAGAAATCTTCTGAGAAAACTAGCCCGTTGATCTTATATTGGTAATAATCCATTTACACTGATATAAAATATAGTACACTGTTATCTTTACAGATATGCTACATCAGTCAAAAGCTACCATAATAATGCGTGAATGTTCACACATTTTGGTTCCTTTTCATCCAACAAACAGATCATCATCAGACTGTGCCTTACAGCTTCTAGCCAGGGAAGCTGTTCAGGGAAAAAGTCAGACTCAACTTTCTTTAAGTTTTAGTTCACATATGCTGTTGTGATCATATTTAGGACATGTTCTATGTTCATTTTATTCTGCATAACAGACTCCTGTCTAAACTGTCTTTTGTTAACATGTCTCTGTGATTAGAGTAAAAGAAGTCTTTAAGTTATTGTGAATCATTTTCTCACAGTAACGTCAGCACAGAAACAGCTACTAGTTGAACTTAACTCGACTTTTGTCATGTGGACCTTGAATTTAAAAAAATCTGAACCTGTGCAAGTCCGTATCATGTAGAAAATGTTTTTTTTTTTTTCTGCTCATCCTCTGAGTATATGATTTCTCACTGACCAACATCTGCTTTCCACAACTGAGATAAACTTACCCAGGCAGACTCTTTTTTCTTATTTAACTAATCCATTCATTGTTTTTTGAAGGCGATTGTTTGTGCTTGATTTTATTTAGTCCCTTTTTAAAATAAAAAGGGACTGCATATATCAAATTCAAAGTTCAAGAGGGTGTTAATTCTTCTAACTTTCCATCTTCCTGTCAATCTGTCAATTATTTCATCTCCATATTCCCAACACTAGATATTTTTGACTTTACTGCCATCTTCACGTGAAGAGTCAGCCTGTCTTCACCCCCCCCCTCCCCCCTCCACCCTCATTTCTTCCTTTCTGTCAATTCTTGACTCCATCCATCAACACTAAGTGCAGACAGTGCCACAGTCATCCTAAAATATCACTGCTTTAAGTCTGCTTTCATTTAATGGCTCATAAGGCTGAAGAGTGAATAATTTGTGTGACTGGGGATTTAATCCAGAGCAGAGTAATTGATGGAAACACTGAAAAACTCAACAGATCGTTAAATGTGACAGTAGATTTACCAAAGCACCTCTCAGTATAGCCTGTCTGATGTTCTGGCACGGGCTTTGTGTTCTGCAAGAGATTGTTCATGGAAAGAGGATATGATGGAAAAAACACAACAGTTAATGTAACTTTTACTTCTACAGCTGATTCAAACAAACATTAAAGGGGCAGTATTATTATTGCTTTCCAGATACATATTGCTATATTACAGCACAATCAAGTAACTATATTGCCTTCAGTTATAAAAATGCTGTTCATATTGTACATGACTTAAAAGAAGATTGATATTGTACTTTAACACCTTAAAATTGGGCCTCTGTCTCTTTAAGAAGCTCCTGCTCTTCCTGAAGTTCTACCTTCAGGATGTCATCCTAACATTGCTCCTCTATTAGCCCTTTAAAACGTTTTCACCAGCTATGCACTGAGAAGTAGCTCTACAATTCCAGCAGGTGTTTGCTCATGTCTGCTGGGTAGTCTGAAGTGGATGAGTGGGGGAGGCATGGGGAAGGAAAGCCGTTGTGGTAGATGTAGCAATACCAAGCGATTGCAACATCAGGAAAAAGGAGCACGAGAAACTGGAGAAATACCAGGGCCTCAGGGAGGAACTGGAGAGGGCCTGGAAGGTGAAGACAACAGTGGTGCCTGTGGTTATCGGGGCCCTCGGGGCAGTCACCCCCAAACTGGAGCAGTGGCTACAACAGATCCCAGGAACAACATCAGACATCTCAGTCCAGAAATGTGCAGTCCTTGGCACAGCCAAGATACTGCGCAGGACCCTCAAGCTCCCAGGTCTCTGGTAGAGGACCCGAGCTCAGAGGATAAGAACCACCCGCGGTGGGTGAGAAGGGAATTTTTTTTATACTGCTCAAAAAAATAAAGGGAACACTCAAATAACACATCCTAGATCTGAATGAATGAAATATTCTCATTGAATTCTTTGTCCTGTACAAAGTTTAATGTGCTGACAACAAAATCACACAAAAATCATCAATGGAAATCAAATTCAAAGTATTCAATGAGAATATTTCATTCATTCAGATCTAGGATGTGTTATTTGAGTGTTCCCTTTATTTTTTTGAGCAGTGTACATATGTAATATATATGTATATATATATATATATGAATGGAACATAACATAATGGAAGCTTTAATTTTAGCATTTTGTGTCCTCCACATACTTTGTTGCCAGATGTGTAAAATTTACAAAAAGATACCATTTAAATGTAAAAGTTGCACATATGCAGAGTACTCAAGAGAAGCTATTTACAACAGTTTTTACAAAACTGTACACAATATCGATTCATTTTATGTAAACACCATTTGGCCATCTGAAAGAGCTCATATTGTTAAAGCTGTGCAAAGTAAGAGTCTGAGCAGTAAACTAAAACAGACTGTCAGTCCAAATAAAGAACTCACCTTCTGAATAAAAAATGGTCTGTGGGATGCTGTGGTTGTGCAGGGGTTCAACGCGGCCGTTGCAGGCCTGGTGACCTTCTCCCCTCTCTCTCATTACCCTAGTTTCTTGTCACAGGACTTTCAAATAAAGGCCACTTGAGCCAAAAAAACAATGAAATGGTGTGCGGTCTGAAAAGGAGGCCTCATGAAACTGATTTGACCCAGTAGGCCCATATGAACTCATCAGTTTTTACCCAAAGCACAGGATCAGCTCGGATTATCTCATTACCCTGTTAGCTTGGATCTTTTCTTCATCACCTCTCTGTTGCATTCTTTTCTTTCTTTCCTGCACTCCGCTTCTGTTGTCCACCATTATGAGAAATTACTCACGGATGTTAATGGCTTATTACCGGCGATTAGACAGACATCTTCTCCCACTCCAAGACAAACACTGCACATGTCTCGGAGCGCCATGTTTGAGTTAAAGACGGAGGCGATGGATGACAGTGGTAACAGTAACACACAATTGGTAAGTCATGTTATTGCTTGTATTTGAATTGGTTTGCTTAGTATCCAGTGACAAAAGGATGTTGACAAATTAACTGGACAATATGATGGCAATGTAGTGACATTCCACAGTTGTGGTCTTGTCTGGTCTGGAAATAAATTCCAGAGTCCTCAATGTCCCACACCGAGACAAGACCAAATGCGGTCGAGTCCGAGACAACAAGCACAGAAACACACACACCACAGAGAGACAAAAAGCAACTTTTGCCCTTATCTGCAAATTTTATGACTTCCCATGACCTGAAATGAAATTTCATGACTTTCCAGGTTTTGAACATAAAAAAATTTAATTCTATGACTTTCCAGGTTTTCCATGATTGGTACGAACCCTGATTGTGGTTTTATGAAACACAATGATTTTGATACGACTGACAAACCACCTCATTCTGGCACAAAACCTTTCTGCAAAAAATGGCTTGTTTACATTAATAAAATTAACTTAATTCCAATTTCTGTACTTATGTGGTCCTTATAACAGCAAAATAGTTATATGAAATACAGCTTATTTGTTTTAGATTACAACAATTTTTTTAGATTCTATTATAATAAAAGTGAAAAAATACTCTGTGTGTGCATGAATCTCTCCTCTTACCTGGATCTTGATTGGCCAGCTGAAGTTTGACACGTAGACATAAAATGTGATGTTGTGATGAAGCCTGAAGTTAAACTTTTCACATGAGAAGCTGTCCCTGTGCTCCTTGATGTTTGTCCTCGCTATAACAGACATCTCCTCACCAGATATGGTACCAGCTGTGGGAACAAGAAAACATAATACTTGATTAAAAAGAAAATAATACTATGAATGTTTTCATAGTATTATGAAAACATTAATACTATTCCCCAAGTACAACTAAATATGACAAAAAAGATTCATGTAGAAATTATATCAAAATTTCAAGCTTCATGGAACATACACAGTATCGTAGAAACAAAGCGTCTTGAAGCCATTTTTACATGATGGAATGTCATTTTGTTCATTGGAATTGCTTCAGGCAATATCATTTGAGTCCATAGGAAATCCATAGGAAACCTCTTCAATGAGCTCATCTATTTTCTATTATTCGTACAAAAACTGTTCAAACCCCAGTGAGTGAAATGAATGAGGATTTTAAAAAAGCTACTGCATAAGCTGGAGCTCAAAAAGGAAAATGAATGTTCATTCTCCAAACTATTTCCTTGCAGAGCTCAACTGGTCAGGTTTCAGTATCCTTCCTATCAGCATTTCTCTGTTAATGGCTCAGTTTTTTAGAAGCTTTGAATAAAATATTTCCACCTCCTGCTTTATCAGGACCATTAAACACTACATAATAACCCGCATACACTCACACGCGCAAACTGAGGAAGCTGGGGACCTGAAGACACTCAACATAAGCGCTTGTGCTTCTATCTTAATTGAAATCAAGACAGAAAATGTATAAAAAGCTCCCATGGCAGGAATTCAAAGCAGCTTCTGATTTGTTTTATCAAACTGGGAATGCCCTGAAGGCAAATCGAAAGATGATCTGACCGGATTCTTACCGATTCTTATCCATCAGTGTGAAATACTAGTGGTTCATCAGGATTAATCCCAGCCGCATGCCAAACAACTGTAATTAAATGTAATTACAGTAAAAATTACGGCTCACTTACACAGTATCTTGCTGTCCTGACGTGTGTCCAAATGAAGATTTCTGTCCCAATAAAACCCTCCAAAGTTTCCATCAAGCCTAGCACACTCTAGAAAAAATATATGTAGTTTTTTTTTTTCAAAATGGCCTTATTTCCAAATTTATTTTCTTAATTCCAACTTGTGCAATTATATGATCAATGGAAACTCAGCTACTGCTATTTCAAGATTTAAGATGATGTCTTGTGACATAAAAATAACTTTAAACTATAGAAATAGAAATAGAAATAGAAAAGGTTGGTATACCTTCAAGCTGAATCAGGCCATGTCAACAGATTAAACATTTTCAAAATGAGGATGTGAACCTTTCGTTTACTGAACAACACATGGCGCTGATTTCAGTTCATGAAGGCCATTCAGCCTCCTGCAGCTGTTTCCAGTTCCTCCGGCTGATTAGGCCTTAACATAATCAGACTGCAGGTGAGCTGAACTCTGCTGGCATTCATCCTAAAGAGCTGTGCGGTTCAACAAAGAGTACTTCAGTTTCCACATTAACGAACACACCTGCGGGTTTATAAATGTCACACATCTCACTGGTTAAGTTACAAGAAAATAAATCACAGTGTTGAAAATCAGGAGATGAACTCTATTGTCATGTTAAGTTGGTTTAAGAGGAGCAAAGTTAGAGTGAAGAAAAATTGAAAACCTCTGGAATCTTGACAGCAATAGTTTTATCAAGTTTTTCATATTTTGTATAACTATGAAAATCCTGGATAGTAGCATCACTAAAAGGAAGAAGTGATGCATTTATTTTTTTATTTATTTCAGAAATATGTAACAAAGCTGAGGCTCACCTGTTGAACTGAAGGACCAGGTGATGTTTAGGTTGAAGTTGTTGGAGGCGTTGATGGACATGTCCAGGTTTTTGTTGGCCTGAACAAAAAAAAACATACAAAAGATGTTTTAGTCAGCTGTTCTTCCAGATGTGGCCTTGAATTTGATTGTTCAGCTTCAGACAAAATAAGATGAGTGTGTTTGTCATCAGTTTGCTTTCTGTCTACAGTGATATAATGAAATTAGGTTTTTAATTGTCTTTCAAAAAACACATTACCAGATTCTTAAAAAATAACTTTGGCTTAAATGGAACATTTTTGTCATGACCCCATTTTCTATTTGACCTCTGAAATTTTCAACTGGACTGAAAGAAAAAATTTGCTTAGAGAATTAATGCCTTGGCGTTAATGTTTCAGTTCAAAGCTCCTCCCCCTTTAAGAAGACAAAATAATCCGATAAGAGATTTCCTGGACTTTGTTTCTATTATAAATGTGCACAATATAGTTGATATTCCTCTAAGATTGAAAAAATACAATTTGTGGTGTAAATGTGGTGTTCCTATTAAATTAGAAATGTAATTAAAATCACACATGGAAAGGTTTGTTCACCCTATAAGTCATTAAAAAACAGGGAGCACCAACATCCTCCTACTACTTCCTGTCATCTTCTTCATTGTTTCTGGCAGTAGGAGCATCCAGTTTTTGATCACATAACTTGTGTGATGTTAAAAAACTGTTTTCTGTGTAGCTGAAAAACATAATTCTAACAAAAAGACTTTAAATAGATTTTTTTTTTTTAATTGCCGTGTTTCCATAAAAAGAATTTATTGTCATAATCCAAGTTTGCACGACTGTAAGATCAATGGTCCTACATACCTGTTCTGGCGTGGCCATAAAGTTGATAGCGGTGTAGTGGCGGTCATCCTCCTGAAGCAGGCTGAAAGTAAACTGGTAGTCGATAAGCAGGTTGTCTAAGAAACAAAAAGAACTCAGAATGAGTTCAACAAGCACCACTTCAGGACCAAAACCTCTAGTTCTGTTGTGTCTGAACTCAAGTATCCAGTCATTCCATTGCAATACACACACTCCAAATATAATTTCCACCCCAACATAATTCATTAAAGTCCTTCACAGAAGCAGATTTATGAGAGAGAAAAAATGTGCTGCTGGCCGCGAGTCAATATTCAATTAGATGACTAAAGCTACAGTGGTCGAGCGTTTTGGTAAATGATCTCATTCTGTGACAAAAGTAAATACTGTTGAAGGAGAACACAAACAGATGTTTTCTAAATGTGAACTTTAGGAACTTCATCGTGCCTGTCTACTTTCTCAAACGAGCGTCCAGACAGATCAATAAACAAGATCCAGACTCTTAAATAGTCTTCGAAGTGAATTTTATCATTTGTGAAAGCAGCTCCACATTAGTGTCTGGGGCTGCTCTGCTGTCAGAGAAACAATGAGGAGAGTACAGAATGAATTGTAAGTAATTCAACCTCTGAATGGACAGCAGAAGTCACCATGTTCGCCTGCTGGGAGTGAGGGAGGTGGTGGGGGGTTAAGACCAGGAACAACAAAGGCAGAGAAGGAGAAAGATGGGCTCAATCGAAAGGGACAGCAGCTATGTGGCCAGGAAATGGGAGGAAAGCAGTTTTATTTCTGTACATTAGAATTGCTGCTAACCCCTAACATGTTGATCTCAAGTAATGCATTCATATAGGTAGTTAAGATGCAAAGGTTAGCCAATATGGTGTCAACTGCATTTGGCTTATCATTAGCACATTAACTAACATAGAATTACTCCATTCAGTATGTAGCTTAGCTTTAGTTAAAAATCAGCTAAAATTTGTTTCAATGTTACTATGTTGACAAATAGGGACTTACTAAATTCACTATGTGAACATTAGTGTATATGTCAAAATCATGTGTGAAACAACAGGTTTTGTTTGAACTGCAAGTTAAAGATTTGGTTAACAGTAAAGTAAAACTAAACGTTTATTAAGAAACACAAGACGAGAGCACAATGAACAGCTACAGAATTAGCCCGCAGGAGGGAAATAGCAGCAGGATGGTTAAAATAAACTCATTCTAAAGGAAGATGTTTTGGAATTAACTGGCGATCACTGGGTTGTATTTTCCAAGCTAGATAAGAGTTTATACATGTAAAGTTTATCACAAAAAATTAAATCACTCAGTGACAAGAAAGCTGAATGAAGATGAGCCTGAACTGAACTGATGAGGATGGTGAGATCATCTCTTCTGTTTGTCCAAACATCTTTATTATTTCTTTTTTGCTAAATATGGATTTCTTGAGATTTCATCAGCCGATGAAAAAGGTTAATATTTATACTAAGATTTTACTAGGAAGAATCCAGCTCCTCATCTCAAAATAACCAAATTCTAAGAGAAAACTAATCTAATTTTATTCCTTAAATTGCACATTTTCAGTACGTAATATATGTTCATTATAGCTTCATTAGCCTAAAGTATACAGTGAGATGTAACATATGTAATATACTGAAATTTCAGTATATTTTATACTTTATACTTTAATGCTTTATATTCAGTAAATGCTTTTAAGTAAGCTTTAAGTAAGTTTTAAAAAATTCTATTTTGAATATATATTTTAAAATGTATTCAAAATGTCATTATAATCATACTGTCTCATTGCTGTACTTGAGTAAATAGATATTTTGTTAGCTTAAAGTATACTGTTATTTAGTATGTTTCTTAAAAATGTATTGTGATACCATTATATTTAAATATGGTTTAATGTTATAATGTCATCATTGATACAAGCATGCTGTATGTATACTTCCCATATATTTATATGTAATACAGTACACTTAATACTTAGTGTGCTGAAAATGTACTAACGCAAAAGTATGCTTTAAATATACTAAGGTATATATTTTTATCACGATCATATAAAGCAGAACAGGCAGCAGCTTTTTATTTTTATCGTTCATGTTCTCAGACTATTTTCACAAGTTTAACCTTCCAGCCCTAGTCCAGTTCAGTGCAGGCAAGTTTCACCACAGACTCTGAGAAATTTTACCTGACATTAAAACGATTCACTTTACAGCTTCACTCCTGGCATTTAGGATACATCACTCTAGTGGCTGATATTTATCAAACCTGAAAGTAATAACTATATGTGTTCGCCAAAAAAAGTAAAGTTTGCAAGTAAAAGTCTTGACTCAGCTGGTTTGGAAGGCTAGTTAAAATGCTACATTTTCCAGCCCACAAAGCATCTTTCCATGAAGAAGATATAATAAAATTTTTTGGATAGATTTGTGCTCACTGAAATGTAATGTGAGACAGCAGTTAAGTACTCCTCAGTTCTTTTCATGAGGCATATATAAAGGCAAAATAGGACAAAGGGCTAAAGAGACCTGATGTTAAACTTCCATATTAAATTTTTGCTGCTCCAGAAATATGCCTTCTGTCTGAGGAAAATCAGCTTAACGTGAACAACACACAACAGTTCTTATAACGAATTCTGGCAGCGCCTAAACTATACATGCCTGTAATAAGTGCAGGCAAAACCAGAGGAGGAACGTAATGAAGAGTTAACTATAACCAATCAGCTCATACTTAATAATTACATCATCAGACAGATCAGAATATTAAGTTATGTGGAAATTTTGGTAAAAGCCAATAAATGCCATTAATGCAAAATACCAATTTCAGGCAAAAGAAATGTTTTTCCAGATCAATTTATTTCTATATAAAATGTATGAATCTTTCACAATATTGCCAGTATAAAGGAAAATAATAATCAAAACAATTAAATAAACCAACAGAAAGGAATGAACTGATATGTAGCCAAAAAGAAATGTCCACTTCTTCCAGTAATGTGCTGCTTTCTAACCTTTGGTGTCTGAACTCAGCAGAGACACTGAGAAGCTTTTCAGTTTACAGAGCAAAAATAAGTCAGTATCACACTGCAGGGAGAGAGTTTGTGTTATCACCTTCCTCTTAGCTGTACAATCCTGGGGCGTCACCGAGACGAAAGCAAATTATGTTTGACAAACACTCTTGTTTTGTTCACCATTCATGGCAACTTAGTCTGAACAGCAGATACGATCAGATCAAAGAGGGTTCTTCTTTGACTTGTGTGTGTGCACATGTGTAAGTGTTTCTCCAATGAATCCAGGGTGTAAATTCCTGAATATATTACGCTCATGTGTGTTTAAGAGCATACAGGTGTGCATTTCTCACTATCTTGTGCTGTTAATTATGGAGGAGAAGAAAACAAATACATTTAACTCACAAAGATCACATACTAGGTCCTTTCTGAGCTTAATGTCACGGCAGTTAGGATCAAGGTTTAAAGTTTCATCATACAAATCCCACCTGCGAAAAATAACAGCAGTTTCACTTACAAAATTACATGTGAAAATTTACATTCCACATAAACCACATTAATATACCACAAACTGTATTAGAAATGTCTTCAAGTTCAGTAATGTGTAAGTTGATGAAGCCAAAACAAGTGTGGACTTCCTGGTGTGGAGCAAGAAGACGGAAACTCCCATTCAGAACTTAATCTAGTGGAGATATCTGCAGCGATCAGCAGCAAGCAAAACAATGACATTTTGTCAGAATGTCTCATCGACGTTTCATTCAATGCTTGTTATCAACTCATTATTTTCCATTTGCAACACTTTACAGATGGAGAGTGGAGCGCGATGTGCAGCGTCACGATGTTCAAAAAACAGGTGGAATAAACAAGAGGACCACAAGGACTGAACATGACTGGAGGTCAAGCTGGAGTTGATGATTCTATGGAGAATTCATCTTGGCTTAACCCTCATGCGATCTTAACATTCTCTTTACTCCCCTTGTCCTACGTGTCAAAAATGACCTGCCCTAACAGGTCTAAAGCCCCAGTATAAAGCAGCTTACTTTAATTTGAAATCCAAAATGTATTTTGCATGTTGGAACAATCTGTTATTTATCAATTTGTTTCATCAGGCAAAATACATTTTGGATTTCAAATTGAATTGATCAAAATTTATCAATTCAGCTCAATTTAATTCATTTTTATTATATATTTTTTTGTTTCACAAAACAAAAAGACAATCAACAGTATTACACCTTTCTTTTCTTTTTACGACAAGCCAACTGTCATACGTTTTCTTTTACACTGTCAAGTTTACTATTGTAATTATATAACTGTGAAGTAATTACTTCTGAATTAACTATACTGAAAGGGAAAAATGTCACCAATCGGTAACTTTTTTGTCAAGAGTTTATTCTTTTATACTGTCTAATAGGACGTCAATTATGAAAATACTTCTCTCATACAACATCCGTCAACATAAAATGTTGAAGATGTTCATCATAAGAATATCTTCAGCATAAGATGTTGACCAAAAGATGTTCAAAATCTTATGTTTAGCATCCTGCAAAATTATTCGCTGGATGTTAAATAATTTTGCAGGATTTCTGTTCATCTTGCAGAATAAGATGTTCATATTCTTTCTGTCCTCCAACAGCAGTAGTGTTAACCACATACAAAAATATGTAGCCTGGTGCTCCTTTAATTTTTCTGCATAAAGTTGCTGTTGATTTTAGATGCTACATCTGCCAACCACCACAAGAGGGTTCTGCATCAACATCAGCAGCTTGTCAACAACATACATTCCTTTGGCCTCAGGATACCATTACCAAGAATCTTTGGCACACAACAGATTGTAGCTATAATGAATGTCCTCCAGTCAGAAAAGCTGTTCAGCACCAACTTCTTTAAAGCAAAGAATGAAATTTGAAGTGGTTGAAACATAATCAAAGCATAGTTTGTCTTGCATATAATTTTAGCCCTCAGACAACAAACCTTAAAGTCTAAAGAACACGACAAATTAACTCCTTTTAAAGCCTCAATTCTCACTTCTTAATCGATACTAGATTTTTCAGCTATTCTTTGAGTTTGTCTCCATTTGTGTTTTAAATTAGATTATTGGGCCTGGAGGGTATCGTGGTCTGCTCTATGCTGATTGATTTAGCTGGTCATTGACCTGTTTGCTGGTCCTGCCAGTGGTAGCTGTGGGACACTCACTGGGATTTGCTAATGAGACATTCCTTGTAGCTAGCTGTGATGGAATATGACAGTGGTTCATTAAATTGTTGTCATGGCGATGCCTGCTCATAAATGTGAGCAAGACTGGGGGGCAAACTCATTAAACTGCAAAGTTGTCTTTCATCAATTAACTAGCGGTTCGATATGAAAGCCTTTGCTAAGCCAAGGCGACTGTCTGCGCTTCAGCCCCAGAAGACATGAGGAACATGGCAGCCAATAGCTGGATGCTTGGGATTTATTATTCTATTCATCAAGTTCATCAACATAAATTTCTGACAGGTGCTGCAACATGAACATAGAAACCTGGGATTAGCTAATGGGGCTAATTTTTACTGTGTTTTAATTCTGAGGCCAAAGTAATCAATGCAGTCGGCCCGATGAAGTAATAATACATCAGGCCTTATAATATGCTGTTTAACTTCAGTGCTTTGAAACCCAACAGAAGATCTTTTGTTTGGAATAAACAGTGTGTTTCACCCTTGTTAAAATACCAGATTTTTATTGATTAATTATGGAGATTTTAATGCGTTAGAAATTTAACGCAATTATTTCAAGTGGAACTTTTGTATTTGTGTTTCTGGTACGACCATAGATTTGACACTGGTAACATCCTAAAACCACAGCAAGTTCACTTTTATTGGCCATCACTAGGTTAATTTTTGCCTCAAAAAACAAATTGATAAGACACTGGAAAAGACAATGGTTGTGCTAAAAAGAGTGAGCCTATCAGCGAAGCTATTTAATCCTAAAATCCATGAATGATCAAAGATTCCTGAAACACTGGAAAGCTGAATGGGGACAATAACACTTTGCAACATGTTAAATAATAATGGTCAAAAAACAGAATGAAAACTAATATCCATGTTGTTGAGTTCATGTGTCTATTTATTCAATATTTTTGTGGCAAAAAGGGTTTTTGAACGAGAATGTTGCATATTTTTGATTAAAATGCTGTTCATTAATTATGGATCCTGTAATGAACCTGATTAAAAACTTTAATCAAGTCCCAACACTATTTTGAACCCATCATTACAGAGTCCAAGGCACAACACCTCCAACTGCTGTGCTAGCGTCAAGCTAGCAATCCTAAATGACAGCAAGGCCAAGAAGAAGCACCACAAGAAGCTAGAGAAAATATGGAGGACCCAAAAAGTAAATAAAGAGGTTATGGAGACTCAAATTTGTAGTGGATTTTAGTAAACTTCAAACTATAACCCCACAAATTGAGGGAGCTACTACAGATGATCTAAGCTGTCTACTCAGATCAGTGCAGTCCTAATCGTTGTTTCAGTGAACCCTCAGACTATCAGACCCATGGCTGAGGGTTTTTTATCGCTTTGACCTGTACCTAATACGTTTGTTGTCCACTTCATTTATTCAGGTTATGGTCACATTAAAGGAGGAAAAAGATTTAAATCTCAGTGTCTTATTTTTCTATACAATTTTTTTTTTTTTTTTTTTTTATCTTAACAGGGTGTGTCTTAAAAGAACCACTGTTCTGTTCCCCAAAGACTCGGATCAACTGACGGCTCTTCACCTCCTCCTACCCAGTTACGTCAACATGACATGTTAAGCACTGGGTGTTATTTCACTACTTCATGTCATATCACATTATGTATTATCACACAGTCACAGCCTGCCTTTTATTTTTACCCTACTGGTGTGTCAGGGAACAAGTGTAAAATGCCTCCAAAGTGTTTATAGACATTGTTGGAAGAGATCTCATTGTTCCGTTCAGTCCCATCAATTTAAAAAGTCAGTCTGAAAGACGTGGTTTGAACTGCCCTCTCTCCCCCCACACACACACTTTAAAGCAAAATGCCTGAAAACAAAAAGATTGGATTAAAATTCTAAGAACAACAAAACTAAACCGGGGACTTTTTCCACAAAAACTTGGCAAAAACAAGATTGAACGGAGAGATCTGTAAATGTAGCTCCTCAACTTTGAGTGTTTGGTTTACAGAAATGGTTTATCTCCGACATCAGACTCACTGCATGTGTTTGGGACCATAGTTGCATATATAGACTGAAACCAGAGTGATGTATGCGGAACAGATCCAACCATTTAAGCTCTATGAAAGTAGCTGGATGGATACTTCAAGGGATGTTTTAATAAAGTTCATAAAAAGCAAGATTATTCTGATAAAGCAGGAGATGTAGAGCAGTGTCCACCACTTATGGCCTTCCTATAAATAACTGTTTCAATCAACTGAACTTTGTCCTCAGCATGTTGCCAACGTCAATAAAATCCTCCTAATGAGCCATTTATTAATATCTGGTGTTTTAAGACAGCGAAGGTCTCAAACATGCAGGAGAGCTTCCCTTAAGCAACATGACGAAGGAAAGAAACCCCATCTCCTGCAGGATTTTCTTTTTTGTTTGCTTAAAACACGAAACTGAAATTTATGTAATATCTGTAAGCCTGTCCAGCATGTTTGAAAGAAGTTGTTCCAATTAAAACCTTGACTGTGAGACCACATTGAGCAATATTTATATCAATAGATCAGCTTCTCCAGATTTTGGGTTTAAAGGCAGCTAACTGTTTTAGTTCATCATTAACATTCACACATACTCAGGTGTGCCTGGCATATTCAGAGTACACTGTCAGCAAACACCATTTTGATCTGCTACATTTCTCTTGACATACTCCTTAATTTCCCACAATACAAATGGATGCTAACAGGTTTGATGAAATAGTTGGGCTCCTGGCCCCGTTAGCTCCTTCTAAAACTGAAGGGCCCAATCCTTCTCCTTCCTCCTCACAGAGCACTCCTCCCCTGCAACGCCCCCACTCAGCTCCTTCAGACTAGACAGAAGCAATTAGCAAACACCTGTTGGAACTGCTGAGCTACTTCTCAGAAGAACGGTGGTAAAACCATTCTTAAGGGATTAATAGAGGAGCCATGTTGGTATGACTTTCTGAAGGCAGAGCTTCAGAAAGAGCAGGAGCTTCTTAAAGAGACAGAGTCTCAATTTCAAGGCGTTAAATTATAATGTAAAATTTCTTTTGAGTTATGTTTGATATATGCAGCATTTTATGTCTACTAAGGGGAACATAGTAATGTGATTATGCTGTAATCACGCATAATTACAGCATAATATATAATATTGCAATTTTAATTATTTGAAAATCATACAATGGAATATTCAGGACCTTTTTTAAAATTCTGTCACCCACAGTTGAGGTGTACTTTTGAGCAAAAATACAAACCTCTTTATTCTTTATAAGTGGGAAACTTGAAAAAACAATCAGTATCAACATCAAATATTTAAATTCTGTTGTACTCATCTAAATTGTGTTGAACAGCAACCCAGTTGATGCAAACTCCTACAAATACAAATAATCTCATACTACATAAGGTGACCTGAGACAGATTATGTTTTTCCTTATCAGTCCTGCTGCTCAATGACATTTAAAGCTAATATTGACCTCAGTCACAGTTGTGGCTCCACTCATATTAAAAGGAAGTGAATTGCTTTTAAAATATCTAATTTGCACACATACGCAGTCTTGCATGAGAGTGCAGAAAATAGTGACTACATGGCAGAAAAGGTTTTGGATGTATTTACATTTGATTGTGCTTCCTCTTGTTCAAACAGTGCTATGCCATAATGCCACATTAATGAAAGTCACAATGGAGTCAAACGCATGTGGAAAAAAACCACACAGCACTTCAGCCGTAGTCATAGCGATATCGAGGAGACATGCACTGGCAGACTAATAGCTCCTAAAACAGGTGCATGTGCATCTGGATACATGTGCAGTATCTGAAGCAACACATAATGCTGGTGCCATCAAGTGCTTTTAGACATCACTCCTAAAGCCAGAAGTTCAAAACGTTTGCTTAGGAAAAGAAACTTCTTGCATTACACATGGTTTTTCCTTTACAATATCATCGTAATTCATCACTTTTCTCTGAACTGCCTGTCTTTCTACCTGTCCAGCACCTTCATATATGTTTAAAGGGCATTTCTGACTTTTCTCTTTCTGCTGAACTCTTCTAATTGGTGTATTTTATCTGATGTTGCAGCTTTCATAGCCACACTATATGGTTATTGACATTGACAGAACTTGAACTTTCTGTCAGTATGGTGTAATATTTGTACTGATGACTACAAAATGACAAATCATTTTCCCCCCATGCAAGCAAGCATGCTTGCATGCTGCAAAACATCTGTTTTGTCTTCAGATTTCCTCCTTCATCTGCCCTCCAGAGTCAAAAACCAGCAATTTGTTGCAAATGAGGAAATGTGAAACCTCATTGCATCTGGAACACAAAAACAAACTCCAGGACATAAATGTTGCTTTGATTTCCTCTCCCCGTCTTCAAAACTAGGAAAAAAGGGAAACATTTATTTTCCTAAATGTCTATGTGCTTAGGGAATATGCCAATCAGATTTCTTTTGTCAGCAACACATTTCTAAATCATTTATAGGCCAGTGCCAAAATCCGAGCAAACTTTCAAAATGTCACAAAGAAAGAAAATTAGTCATGTTTCTATCTACTAGTTTGGAGAGCATCAAGCACGTTATGCTAAGAGTATCATTATCAAATGTTAGTGCTACATATGGCTGTAAGAAACAGGAAGTAAACTAGCATGACCCACACATCCTAGAAAAAAAGGAGAAACATTTTCAGGAATAGGTTGCTATCAAGCAAGTTGTAATTGTTCTGTCATGTCAACTATTATTTACGGTGTCACATATTTCCAGAACTGCGACAGACTGGCGACCTGTCCAGGGTGTACCCCGCCTCTCGCCCGGAACGCAGCTGGAGATAGGCACCAGCAACTCCCGACCCCGTTAGGGAGAAGGGTGACGGAAAATGGATGGATGGATGGATGGATATTTCCAGAAAGACGCCAACAGCAGAAACAGCTGATAAGTCATATCTGGTAAATATGCTTTGCTGAAAAATAATTTCTCTTTTTATGGCATTAATCATTTTTCGAAAAAGTCAAGTGAGTACAACCTTTTTTGATGAAACTGAGCTACTTGAGGTTTATAATTTTTCTATTTCCATTAACCTTTTCTAATGATTTTCTGATCTGCTCTCCATTTAACTGCATGCTTGTTGCACTGGTCACAGTGCAGGTTGCAGCTGCTTCTCTTTATTCACACTGTTTCCATTTATGCCAACCTAATCACTACAATGTACTACTTCCTGTTACTAAAGTCCAAATTAAATTCTCACCACAGCGGTCGTTACGAACATTACAGCCGACACTGACGGTACAGTTTTGAATGGCAGAATTAACTTAAGCATTAACTTAATAGGCAGAAGTGTCTTATTATGGTTGTCAGTGTGTATTTATCTGAATAAATAAGTTCATACATTAAAAAAATAAATTCTAAAATCATTTGTGTTATTAAAAATGACTACCAGTTGTTTAGGTGAACAATTAATGCTTTACGGAAGTTTTCATTAGAAAGTACTACGGGTAAGTTCTACGTCAGGTACCAAACTTCCAGTTGGTTTTTTTACTAGAAAGTAAAAGCCCACATGGAAATGTAATTAAAAAAAAAACTTTTATGCTGAACTATAAGTTGCGACATCTGACAGTTTATACTGATGAAATTTATATATTATTGCTTATTGTGCTAAATGTTACTTTAGTGAGCTTGCTGCATGTTTTGGAGTAAACATGACTAAACGTGTTGAGTCTATGTTGTCATTAAATTTTCACCACATGTTCAATTAAACAAGCAGCATCTAGTTTCCAGGGTCTTCTTTTGGTTTAACTTAAACCTGATTTAAAGCCGTTTTGTTGGTCCCACAGCTGCAGAACTTGTTGGAATTACACATTTTAGGACTTTTAACTCTGAGACTTGAATGGGAAATGCTGTGTGCTATGTACTAGTTCTGGATGTTTGATCAATTTCTATGCACTAAGGCGGCATTGCAGCAGTAGCAGACAGCTGAACAGTAAACAATTATGCGTTTTTGTTTTTACAGTAGGCTGGTTGAAATTCAGATGAGGAACGGTTTCTGCTCTGGAGTTGTGTGTCTACATACAAAATGACACACAAAATGCCCTTCTATTTTTTCTTCCAGGAAAAATAGAAGGGCACACAGACATCCAGACCAGGACTCAGTAAAACGTTGGCAGCATACTTACAGTAACAGGTTCCACGTAGAGGATTACCAAGGTAACGGTTCTCTGAGTCGCATCTGCAGCAACACAAAGACGGGAAAGGGCAGGAGGAAGATCAGAGTAAAGAAAGCGCAGCACCATTAGTATTCAGTACTGGTAAGTTTTACTAAAGCTGTTCTTGTAAAGGTGTGTGTGTTAGTGTGACAGCTGGACAGCTGGGTGTTTTGTCTTCCTCAAGCTGCTTGGTAGGTAATTTCCCCTCGGCAGGCCCATCTCGCCAAAGCCAAATACAGATGGATACAGGTTTTAATGAGAAAATCTCGCACATGTATTGGTGGGTCGTCATGCATTTGAATGCTGAAGTTTCAAAAAACGAAGATGAAAAAGAGGCTGTTCTTTCATGAATGTGAATAAAGGAGTTTTGATTCCTAGAATTGATTCCAGTGGGGGATCAGCAATAAGGAAAAACAACAAATTCAAAACCCATATTGTGATCAACACATAAGAAATTCACCACAAAAACAAATTCCTGGATATAAACACTGCTTTAATTTCCTCTCTTCTCATCTTTTTTCAGCATGTCTGTTGGTGACCTGGGAAACACACACAAACTCCATTAACCTACTTCCTGATAGGAAGATAGCATTCACAGATTTACATTTTTTTCTTTCGAACATAATTACAGATTGTTTAGTAGTGCATATCTAAAATCTAAAAAAAAACAAAAACTGAAGTTTGGAAAGCTGAATATAGCCAGTGCTATTTGAATGGTATATGTATAAATTTATTCCCATTTACTGTGTTACCTCTAATTAAAATGCATTTAATGACTGTTAACATGGAGGTGAAAAACTTCAGTAAAAAAGCCACATATCACCTAAGTGATCTACATATGTATTCTTATGTATACGAGAATACATAAAAAGGAAAAGATTTCTTTTAGTTTCTGTTTAAGGAGAAGAGCATCGTCTGAAGACCTCTGTGACTTCCAAAGCCTTGGAGTTTCTCCCAGTGGAGCGTCACAGAGGATAAACTGAGATATTTTTAATACAAACAGATTTAATGGAACAGTCAGAATATCAGTAACTTCGTTTGCAGGCTTGGCAACATTATTTTATAGTGAAACAAGGAAAAAATTTATATATATGTATGTTAGACATTTTTGTCAAAGTTTCATATTTAAAGTGCTTTCTGAAAATTTTGCAGAAGAAGTGACAGAATCTTTATAGATGTTGATAATGTCTAAAATTAGTGTTCTGAAAAGCAAATTAAACCAAACATATGTGGTTTTCAGAATTCTATTATAAAATTACACTTTTTTTTTTTTTCTTTTACAGTTGGAAGGCTGTTAATTGTATGGTTGCCAGAGTCAATGTTTCACTGTAAATTCACGGTAAAAATACCAGCAGTTTTTCTCTAAAATGAGCCTGAAAACAACCTGGAAAATAATTGTAAAACAAACATGTAAAGTTCTATTCACTGATTTATGTTTTATTTATGGGAACTTCAAATGAAATCAACAGTTTTAAATAGTTTTACAATTTACAATTTTTTCCTGTTGGATTTTACTGTTCCTTACTGTTAAATATGTGAATATTTTTTACAATGCAGTCTGATCATACAGCAGGGCAGTGTTCCTAAAAGCACCAGGAAGTCCAAAAATAAAACAAAAGTGACTCAGTGACAAAAGTGACTCAGTCACATAGTTTGGACCTAAACCTAGTTGAGATGCTGTGGCGGGTTGCATACACTGGAAACGTCTCAAATCTCACTGAATAAAAAAAAAAAGAAAAGAAAAAAGCATCAAAGTTGGCCAAACATCCTCCGCAGACCAATGAAGGTGTAGGAAATTATTACTTTTCTGCCAACACCAGAAATATTATGGATAAAATTTTGAAGAAATCATTTTAAATCTGCTTTTTGTGTTTACTGATCATTTTTGACCATCTAACATGTGCAGTGTGCCTCAGAAGACGGATAAGTAGTCTTGTAAAAGGGCACCTGGGGCCATTTTCTTTCCTACAGGGAAGGACAATCTGGTCCTGAACTCAGAGCTCAAACAGAACAGTCCACATACTTAAGCTGCTTACAGCGGTTCTAATGGGCAGAAGATAAGGGCCGCATGAGACTGGGTCATCTCTTCATTTAAAAGAACATGTGACTCAGTTACACAAGCAGTGACACACCCACACACACGCACACACACTCATTTTTTCTGTACTGAAGCTGATATCATAAACCTCAGAATACCATTTATTCTGGTATTCAAGCTGGTGCTAGTTCTGTTTCTGCGTCAAAAATAATAATTTACATTTCGTATGGTTTTAATAAGAGAAAAAGTGGTAATGTGTGATGCAAAAAAGAGGAAACTACACAAACTTGTGGAAAATTTAAATTCACATAATTTTAAAATGATTACACAGAGTTTAATAGATAGCTGAGATCTTCAGCAATCAACCTGGTCCAAGTGACCAAACTTAAGCATTTTTAATTTTGTGATTAAAATCATCAACTTAAAAAAAAGTAAAAGAAAGTACAAAAGACATATCTGCTAAATACCATACTGGTATTTAGCAAATTAGCATTGGTAGTGCTTTAGCATTAATGGAACTAATGTTTATGACTACTGTATATACAGCATTTGAAGAAATACTCTGGGAAGCCGCTAAGGCCAGGTAGGAGTCTGAATTGGTGGAGTAGGAGGCTACATGGAGGAAAAGTACAGTCTGCGGTAGCTCACAGTGGACAGATGTGGACAAATGAAAGATGTACTAATTATGTAGAGAAAATTGTGACAATATATTCATTCGCATAGAAATACCATAATATACACACACAGAGATAACCAACAAACCAGCTTTAGCTAATGTCCCCATTAGCTCAGGCTGTGACTTTGCATACTATGAAACTGCACACCTGCTGAACCTCTGAACACCCACCATCCACCCAGCAGGGACCAAACATTCACTATAAACCAAAAAGACAAACCAATCCTCCTCTACTTGTATGTTTGGAAGTGACCCAGAGAAAACAGCAGCATTCAGATAGCGCTGTGGATACAAGTGAATGAGCATGACTGCAGCAACATGGCCAATAGATAAGCAAGTGAATGCATTACAGTTGCTGTACTTTTCTGCAAGAAAATAAAATATGTGTGTACCAAAAAAAGAAGAAAAAAATCACATATTATTGAGTTAATAGGTGTGGAACCCAAATCCATTTGAAACTTTTTCTCACCCTCAGCTGGAGATGAGCAGTGTCATAAGCTAACTGGCTTTGACACTATGCTCATGACATAGATGTATATATTATTTACATCAACATATGTTCATGTTAGTCTTTCCACTGATTGGAGGATTTTGAAATGTTTTTCTTTAAACAGTTGTCAGGGTTTTCTCCAGTATCTTATAAGTCTGATGGCCTGCCATGCTTTACCTGACCACAGAGCTTCGCCAATTTTCTGGGAGAAACCCTGAGTTGTGATCGTAGAACATGTCATTAAGAGCGGCTCATTTTTTTTAGAATGCGTCATATTATTTCACATTAACGAGGTTCTCCAAAGCATGAAGGTTAGACTTTATTTAAATTGTCATGTTCTCTGGATTCATGAAAGTCTGGATTGGGCACCAGGATGAGAAAATGTACTATAAATGATTAAAGATGCATACAAAATTGAGGTTTTAGGCTAAAAATCCAAATATTTGTTTTGTATAAAAGCAACTCAAGCTTACAAATATGAGCAGAACTTTGTTGCTATTCCGCTAATCTTAAGTAAACACAATTTATCACTAAGAAACGCAATTGTGAATAGGTTTGTTCACATAAATCATTAAAAGAACATGCTGCACCGTCATCCTTCCCCTACCTTCTGTCAGCTTCTTCATCTTATCCAGCAGTTATAATGTCCAGCTGTTTATCAAAAAACATCAACTTTTATTTTTAGTTGGCATGTTTCTCTTAAGCAAATCAGTTTAATGATCAGTGGAAACGTAGCTGCTGTCTACATTACCACAGTGAGTATGTGGTAGTGGCATCATGATTTGGGGTTGCTTTTCTTCAGATGATTACTTCCAAACACCTGTCTCAAAACTCAACAGTAATTTCATTTTTTTGGCATCATATATATATATATAATCAATAATTTAATGAAAATATTATAAAATCTGGCTGCACAGTGGCGCAGTTGGTAGCACTGTTGCCTTGCAGCAAGAAGGTCCTGGGTTCAGTTCCCGGCTTGGCGTCTTTCTGCATGGAGTTTGCATGTTCTCCCTGTGCGTGCGTGGATTCTCTCCGGGTTCTCCGGCTTCCTCCCACAGTCCAAAAACATGATTGTCAGGTTAATTGGTGTTTCCAAATTCTCCCTAGGTGTGAATGTGTGTGTGCATGGTTGTTTGTCCTGTTTGTCTCTGTGTTGCCCTGCGACAGACTGGCGACCTGTCCAGGGTGAACCCCGCCTCTCGCCCGGAACGCAGCTGGAGATAGGCACCAGCAACTCCCGACCCCGTTAGGGAGAAGGGTGGTCAGAAAATGGATGGATGGATTATAAAATCTTAGCCGTGGAATATATCATTATGTATAACCCGTTTATTTAAATTACACAGGTTAGATCATGTTACACAATTTTGTTTAAAATTTTGTGTAAATACAATCATACCATAAAATCATTGTGTATTTGAGAAAACGTACATTTTCTCCATGATTGTCTTGTCATTTTAGTATGCATTGTTATTATATCACATTACACACACACATACGCACAGAGCAATGTATTCTGCCTGTCCGTGTAACCTCGCCTGCTAGATTTATTGATGCTGCACTTCTCAGTCTGTCTCCGTACTGAGTTTGTCTGCCAACCCATTTAGAATATTGTAGTGCGGCAGCGGTCAAGTCTGGCACAGGCAGAAGGTAACACACACACACACCAACACCCACACACTAATATACCTCTGGACAGTCTGAAAAAAATCCCCATTTTTAAGCCTTTAAACAGCTTCCTGGAACCAAAATTCAAAGAAGTTTTAAAGAGAAACTTCTTTTTAAGGATTTGCAGCCAATCTTGCAGCCAGTTCCAACACATGCTGATCACAATGATAAATGGGAGTCTGGGAGGTGTTTAATCATAATGTGGTAACATGTTGGTGCACTCACAGCTGACACTGGTCTCCCTTGATCCCCTTTGTGGTACAGAAGCATTTTCCAGAGCTGACATGGCACAAATTGGCGTGGTTGTTACACTTACAAGCTGCAAAAGTAAGAACAAAGGACAAGACAGAATGAGACATGGGAGATTTAAAACTAAAATCAACTGTAGAACTGGAAGACAGATTTTATTGTTTTGAAATCAACTCAATAAAAACACTGCAGAACTGTTCTCTGAGTGAGGCTGTAATCCCAAGACACGGCAGCTATGCATGCAGCACTAAGACGGGCATTCTGTGTGTAAACACAATAATCCTTCAACTGTGTGGTTAATACAGCTCCTGGGGTGGGAATGAATGCAGATGAAGGGACAGGAAGAAAGAAAGGGACATGCAGAGAGGAAAAGATCGGGGACGGAAAATGGAGTCAGATTAGATGAGGGCCCAAAATAAATTAATAGGATGAATTCAGCTGAGTCATTCCCACTTTTTACCAAGTTCCTGATTATTTGATTCCACCTATTGCTCATCATGAGAATCACTTTCTGCTGACTGTTTAGAGATACCTTTGATTAGTGGAAAGTGCAACATAGATCAACATATTTGATGTGTTTTTGCTTGACGGCTTTGATGATAGTTTTCAACAAAAGGCTATGTTTATTGCTTGTTTTATAATTGGTTGCTGTACTATGTTCACTTGAAGTACCTTGTACTAAATTGTGCTGTACAAATAAACTTGACTCATTTGTTCAGCTCTTTCCAGTTCTTGAAACATGATTGTTTTTAGAAAAATGTTTTCTGGTAAACTTTAACCTCAAATTCCACAATGCTTCAAAGCAAAGATTCCTCCAATAGTAATAATAATAAAATTTTAAGGTATTTGGTCTTAGGAAGGAAGGGCCAAACTTCCTCAGATTGAAATGAAAAAAGCCTTTCTAATGTGACCCCAACAAAAGACAGTAGATCTACTTGATAGATTGAATAATGTGAGGGTTTGTTTTCCTTTGAGGGTCTCAAATTGATGTGGGGTATGGAACAGACTGAGACCAGTTTGACATCACAAGGGAACGGAGACATGTAAGATAAAACATAAATACAACATTTCTGCCTGCTCGCCTGGCAGATAACTGCTATTTTGAAGGATTTTCTTTGATTTCTCTGCCTTATTTTCACAGCTCCCATCTCTTCCATCCTTACACTTTTTCTTGGCACCAGCAGTGACACTTTTATGAGACGATGTGGCAGGTTTCTCCCAACTGTAGCTTTTTCTTGTCAGGATTCTAAATCAATATTGTCTGAACTGCAAGGTGACCCTAACTTGCTCTAATAAACTTGTAATTTGTCAGCCATCTGAAACACAAAAGGCTATCATTGGCCTTTATTTTTCTAGTTTTGTTGCAGGTGCTGTTCCTTCCTTTTAGTGGTTCACGTTTTCTTGTCAAAAATGCCACTTTTCTACCTAATTTTTTTCATGTTTCCATTGAGAAGTTTCACTTTATTCTTTTTAAAATGTGTTTTAGTATTTATTTCGCTGCATAATCAGGTTTTCTTCCCAGACTGAGGAGGGGGCAGAAGGACGCTGGTTGTTTTCTGCTCATCATCCATCCACTGCCTCCGGCTTACCTTGACCTGATCACGGTGTACCACAAGGTTACAGGGAACATTCTTGTTTGTCTCTGCCTGTGGTGGCTCTATTCAGAAGTGATTTAAGGTTGAATTACAGGTTTGTGTGAATCACCCAGTTACATCATGCTATTTTTTATGTGAGGAAACAATTAAAAAGATTGCATGGGCAAAAAAAAAAAAAAAAAACATGTTGGGTTTTCTTGCCATCTACTCAAGACTTTTTTTGTCCACAAAAATGTTTTTTTTTTTGTTGTTGTTTTTTTTTTTTATGAAATTTGTTTTGTATGTAATTTGAAAGCCAATAAAAGCTACCATGAAATAGGCTCATTTATAAAGTATGTCCATTTATTTGAATGGATGCACTTTTAAAGCACCCAGGTAGGTTGCAAACAATACATTGGATGCAGATGTATGTAGTTTTGTCTGCAGGCTGGGTAATTGCATATTGATATTTTTGGTTTAGTTCCTTTGATTCACTTTTTGGATCAAGTTATTTTATGCCTGAGCTATTTCAACTGGCTCCTCTCGACATGAAGGAGCAGCAGCTCTACTCTGAGTCCTTCCTGGATGACCAAGCTTCTCACCCTATATCTGAGGGAGTGCCTCAAAGCCATGTCTTTCTCCATAGCCTTTCCAAACTCCTCCCACGCCCAAATTTTTGCCTCAGTAACTACCCGAGCTGCATGCTGCTTCGCCTGCCAGTACCCATTAGCTGCTTTTGGAGTCCCACAGGCCAAAAAGGCCCGATAGGACTCCTTCTTCAGCCTGACAGCATCCCTCACCAAAGGTGTCCACCAATAGGTTCGAGAGTTGCCGCCACAACAGGCACCTACAACCTTGCAGTCACAGTTCCTATAAACCACCTCGACAATGTTGTTAAAAACTACTTTAGGAATTTTCTTGTAATTTTTTTTTAAGAACCAGCATTTTGGTTTTAATTTTAGGATTTAAAATAATTTTAAAAGGACTCTGTAAATACCCTAATTTTACAATTCTGGTAAGATTTCTGATAACAACGTTCTTCAGCTGACATTTAGGAAATCCTGCTCATCGTTTGATGAGCAGGATTTTGTTTTGCATTGTAAGGCACACTTTACTCCTCAGGGTCAGGGTCAGTAAAAAAGCTCTGTTTGTACTGTTGGACATGTCAACACTACTCAAATTTAAACAGAAATCAACGCTGAAATTCCTCACAAGAAGGGATATAATCTTAGAAGCCTTGTATAAATATTCATGATGAATTATGATCTTAATGACTCCTTATGATGTAATTTAAATCTGAAAAAACCTACAGACAGAGTGAAGCTCAGTCTGTCTTTGAAGGAATATGAAAACAGAGGAATCCAAACAAATCTCTGAGCAGTAAACATGGTTCTGCTTCAAGGCGATCCAGCTCCCTGCTCAGCATGCGCCGAAGAGCTTTGAGCTATGAAACTATGCTGCATCTAATTTTCTCTGCCATGCAGGAAAGTTCTGACTTCTTTAAATTCAGATTTTGGCAAAAAATTATGTGAATAATCTAACAACTCAATCAATTCAGTTTCAGTAGTGCATCATCCCGTCTGAAGAATAGAATTACTGCTTCCATAGCCCATTCCCTTGGTTTGGACTGACTTCATTTATGTCAACATATTGTGTATATCAGTCCCTCCAGGATTTCAGAATTGCTTTTGAGATTTTTTGCAAACAAAGTCACTGATTTTGAGGTGCTACATTAGAAATATTAGCAAGGAATTATGTGATGTTATTTCCTCATTAAATTTTCTCTAGTATTTAAATATAGAAAAAATGTAAGCCAACAGATTTGATACAAATATTTAAATTCTTTAAGCTCTTTAGATAATTTTTATCAAGTAAACAAGTACCAGTAAAGAAGTACCAGAGGAGTACGCTGGTACTATAGAGTACTAGTATCAGTATTCTTCTACATCCAGGCTTGTTTATATGCAGCTTCCCATTTCTGTTTATACCGACTTGAAAAAGGAAATTCATAATTTTTTATGTAATTTTTTTATGTAAGAGAAAAATACTGCAGATAGCAATATTTTTTGGGGATCTTTTTTTGAGTCCCTCAAAAAAATTGAGGGAGTGATTTTTTTATTTATTTATTGTGTGTGTGTGTGTGTCTGCATGTGTGTGCGTGTGTGTGGGGGTGTGTGTGCGTGCGCACGTGCGTGTGTGTGTGTGTGATTGTACTACATACAATTACAGGGGTTGGACAACGAAACTGAAACACCTCTCATTTTAGTGTGGGAGGTTTCATGGCTAAATTTGACCAGCCTGGTGGCCAATCTTCATTAATTGCACATTGCACCAGTAAGAGCAGAGTGTAAAGGTCCAATTAGCAGGGTAAGAGCACAGTTTTGCTCAAAATATTGCAATGCACACAACATTATGGGTGACATACCAGAGTTCAAAAGCGGACAAATTGTTGGTACACGTCTTGCTGGCGCATCTGTGACCAAGACAGCAAATCTTTGTGATGTATCAAGAGCCACGGCATCCAGGATAATGTCATCATACCACCAAGAAGGACGAAGCACATCCAACAGGACTAACTGTAGACGCAAGAGGAAGCTGTCTGGAAGGGATGTTCAGGTGCTAACCCAGATTGAATCCAAAAAACATAAAACCACGGTGCCCAAATCACGGCAGGATTAAATGTGCACCTCAACTCTCTTGTTTCCACCAAAACTGTCCGTCGGAGCTCCACAGGGTCAATATACACGGCCGGGCTGCTATAGCCAAACCTTTGGTCACTCGTGCCAATGCCAAACGTCGGTTTCAATGGTGCAAGGAGTGAAAATCTTGGGCTGTGAACAATGTGAAACATGTATTGTTCTCTGATGAGTCCACCTTTACTGTTTTCCCCACATCCGGGAGAGTTACGGTGTGGAGAAGCCCCAAAGATGCGTACCACCCAGACTGTTGCATGCCCAGAGTGAAGCATGGGGATGGATCAGTGATGGTTTGGACTGCAATATCATGGCATTCCCCTGGCCCCATACTTGTCCAAGACGAATTGACGCTGTATTGGCCGCAAAAGGAGGCCCTACACCACACTAATAAGTTATTGTGGTCTAAAACCAGGTGTTTCAGTTTCATTGTCTAGTTCACTCCAATAAATGGTGTGCACTAGATGACAAAACATCCAAGCATCAGGATAAGTTGCAGATGAAAAATGGGTTGACTGAATACAGAAAACCAATGTCAGTCATTCAGTCTTTTGATTCACCAAGATCTGATCTGAGGGTGTGTTCATGTCTTCACAATTTATGCCGTTGAACTAAACTCGTGAACTAAGGCAGAGATCTTTCACATTATTTATCAAATATGTCTGGAATCAAACAAACATCCAGGAGATCCTTAAAGACTTCTAGTGCAAACCATCTGACACTTCTTCAGATGTAAGTCTTAACTAGACTGTATTCTGTATTACACAGAAACACGGGGAATTCGAAATGGTTTGTGAACTTTCAAGCAACAGAGTTTGTCCTATTTGATTCAACCGCATAATAAACTCTCCTTTTATATGAGTCAACTTACAGTCTGTGTATTGGAAGTGAACTCAGTTTGAACAGGAACAGCAAAGAAGAACAAGCCTCATGCGACTCGGCTTCAGACAAAACAGCTTATTGACCCACTGCGATTTGAATACAGGCCTTGTAGCTGAAAATTATGTGGTCACTTTATTAAATGTCCTGTATCGTCCTCTGGATTGTGTCAAACCCAATGCTTGCTCCAGTTTATTGACTTTTTTTAGCTTTTAATGCTATCCAGGCACATTGTTCAGCTGATAATCTTCTTAAACTGTTTAAACTTCGACAGATCTCGGCGTGTGAGAATCAATGGCTGTTTTTCCAATTACTTCAACTCTTCTATTGGTTCACAACATGGTTTTGTTGTCTCTCCTTATTTTCTCTACTAACGATTGTTGTACTTTATATAGACTACTAGTCATTTGAGATTACTAGTAATCTTGAGAGTTTCAAATAAAAGCAAATGGATTTCTCAGTACCTTGAAGATGTTTCGTCTTTCATCCAAGAGGCTTCCTCAGGTTTGAAACTTCAATTTGATGTTCCAGGTTGATTATTCTAAAGCTGCAAATCAGTTCCCCATTGGGGACAGCTGAGTTTTCATTGACAATACAGAAATAAGGTGAAAGGAAAACCAGATTTCTAAGCAGAAAATGTTGACATACCAGGTTTGATATAAATCATATTCCTAGATAAATGGGAAATGCCCTCAGAGGGTCCAATTTCTTACTCCACTGCCTCTGAATATGTGTACAGATCAGGATTTCCCCAGAAAACTTGCTAAGCCCAGTGGTCAGGGCACCGAGGTGGTCCATTGTGTTTTTGTATTAAAATATGTTAAGTAGACAGGAAAAGTAAAAATATTACTAATTATATGTTATGGGAAAACATAGCCAGTGAAATGCCACAACTAGTCTTAAAAACAACTAATTAAAAACTACAATTAAAATTAATATCAATTATTTGCACTTCTGTTTAATCCAAATTAAATCAGCAGCTCCATCAGGCCCCGAGGGCTTCAGGGCTCCATAAATGCTATTTTAACACAGACCATAGATACATGAATGTAACATTGTTTATTGAGATTATCAATGCTG
Organism: Poeciliopsis turneri; assembly: GCA_922788865.1. Lineage (NCBI taxonomy): Eukaryota > Metazoa > Chordata > Actinopteri > Cyprinodontiformes > Poeciliidae > Poeciliopsis > Poeciliopsis turneri. The sequence continues at coordinate 413,167 of CAKLNU010000484.1, read as the reverse complement.
CTAAATTTTATTTAATGGTTTCAGCATATATAGATTAAAATATTTTAAATTAATTAATATTTAAATATAAGATTTTAAGGAGCTGGCAAGTTTACTTTATAAAAGTTCAAAGAGCAATCTTAATAGTTAGATTGTTTTGTTGCCATAGCTACAATCTGATGCTATGAGTTTAATCTTTGATTTTGAGCTCTGTTTGTTCACAAACACAAATTAGTAAATTGCAATTATAACTGATTGCTTTACAGGTTGGCCAATTAAACTACTCTCTTCTCCCAGATAAAATCTAACACAAAAGCTGTTTGAATTGCTGATGTTCTGAGCAGCAAGAGGGGCCCCTAAGTCAAATTCTGCTCCAGGCTTCAAATGCATAAGCTACATAAACATATCTTTTAGGAATAAATTTGCTCCACCAGTGAAACACTCTGAGCAACAGAGATGCTTTCAAAACTGATTAAATTAGTAAAAATATATATATTTATTTTATAAATTTTTCGAAAGTCAAAAAGAAGCAACACTTGGCCTGGTGGGGTGGGGGGGCTAGTAAAGCATGGCGGGCCGTCAGGCTTATAATACACTGGGGGAAACCCTGCAGATACAGATACACACACTCACACACATGTCCTCATTGTGGACAGTCCAGTCTGTCTGAGTCATTTAGAAGAAAGGATAGATCGGGAAAATATTAGTGAACAAAGCTTATCTGTTTCTACAAATGGCTTTCTTCTTTTCAGGAGCTTTGCTGTTACAAACATCCCACACCTAATGTAAAGGGCTGTGTGAGTTAAACTCAAAAAAAGCAAGGAACCTAGAGCAATAGCTAAAATAATTGAATCCTTTTATGCTGATATTAGTTCTTAATGCATTGTTTCAAGACACGTAAACAGAACAATGTTTTCTTGTGTCTTTATGTGTTTTTTGTTCAGCAGCTACATTTTATGCCTCTCTAACTAAATGGCATTGCAGACATAATTAATACTGATTGGATGTTATTCAGTGCATGACAAAGGGGAAAAGATCTTAGACACAATAACATCAAATAAGAAGTAATATAATGATGACAGTCTTTCATTTCAGGTTGAAAAAAAAAATGTGAAGACAAAATGTCAGATTTCAATGACTTAGCTGTTAGATCCTAGCAACCTCGAACCAAAGCTACAGAAGAGTTGCTGGTGTTCATTGGTCATGCCCAACCGAACATGGTCCGTGGATGGAAACTGTTAAAGCAGTGGCCAAGGGGTGGTTCATGGTGGCCAAAATTTCTCAACCATGTAGCAAAACTTGAAAACTGAATGAGGAAAATTGCAATACGAAAAGAGAAGACAAAGAAGGTCAAGATGGCTCATCCATGTATAATGATGAGTATCATTATACTGTTGTGTGAAGTTCATTTGTGTCATAGAAATGGTAATGTTATTGTATAATATTGGTATTAGATACTTAGGGACCTAAAAATCATTTGTCTTTATGTCTCTAATTGGCAGAGACCTGTGTGAAATAGCAACATGGTGCTGTTTTCTGTGTACTGTCACAATACACTTCAAAACTGTCACTGTTTTAGCCAAGTTTTTGTTGAAAACATTTAAGACACTAAACATTGTTCAACATACTCTTGCTTTAGTAGTGAATACACATAGCATTACAATGGTTCTAAATAGCTAGCTAGATGAACAGATAACTAGCCCGATAAACAGATAGACAGAAAGATAGCTATATAGCTAGCAATCAGAAAACCACCCTTAAAGAAGCCCTAATTTCTCCCCTTTGCTATAAGATTCAGTGGTTCTGATTTAGGTAACAAGCATGTGACACTCTTACAGTGCAAAGTGACCCTAAGTGGTAAAATTAGAAGGTAAAATTATTGCATTAGTTACAAGAGTGAAAAAAGTTGTCATGTTAGTTGGACTAAAACAAAGAGCGCGTTGCTTAACTTGAGTGCTTGTCATATGTGATGACACCTAAGTTAATTTACTAAATGCATGTCAGCTAATGTCAGTCTGCATTGATTAGCATACACTGTGAGTCACAAATAAAAGCATAGAGCAGAGAAAGCAGTCATTTTGTTTTTTGTTGGGATTTTTATTTAAATGAGACGTGAGTCACAGCTGTGGAAAGAGCTCAAACTCACCATTTAATCCGACTGGCGATCAAACAGGATTTAAAAAGCCATAGAAATCATGTTTATTGAAATGTTTTCATGCCTCACGTGGTTTTGTTGTGTTGCTGCACTTGTGAGGATAAATTTCAGTGTGTTGACCAGTTGGAAGGGGAGGAATAGATAAGCCAGAGGGAAGATGACTAGATACCGCAAAGGATGCTGGGAAGTTCAAAATTTTGCCACAGGGGTCTAAAGGTACAAAGAGCATGTTTAAAAGCATGAGTATGAACACACATACATGCACACACACGTGCACAAACGTACGCATATTTCACACATCAGTCAAAAGTAAATTTGTCAGCTTGTATACTAAAAAAAGAAGTCTGAAACCAGATTTATAGCTTGGTTTTAGTGTGCTGACTCTCGAGCTTTGTTGAGCTGCAGCTTCTTTGCGTATATAACTTACTTTATTTGTATGTTTCATCAAATCAACAATCTGTAATAAGCTGTTTTAATATAATACACACCCCAAATTTGGTCAATATGTAGATCAATCGTTTCACATGGGTGTTAACTGTGAAGCTCTGTGTTTTGCTTTTCCCTTTGCTTTTGACATGCAGTAGCATGTCAAAAGCCAAATGCTAATGCTAAGTCTACTTTAAAATGGGTTCTACTTCGAAATGGGTTTGTTGTCTAACAAACCCATTTCGAGTCAAAAGACCCACTAAGAGTTTTCTGAGCTAGCTGGTGTTGGTATGAGATGCTCGCCACTTAATCTTCCAGCAGCTGGGGCTGTTGGATAACAGTTTGGAGGTAGAATTTCACTAAAGCAAACGCTGTAGTTCACAGCAAGCTGGTTAAATGTTTACTCATTTCCCAACTTTTGTTAAACGCCAGCTGAGAAACTTCCAGTCAAGAGGTTCTTGCTTAAGTCCTACACTAAACAATGAAAATCTTTTTTAAATTCTTTGATGGAACTAAATTGAACAAGTTAGGCTTCACCCATTAGAAGTGGATTTTTTAAAAATTCAATGCATGGCCCCAATTTTTCTCCCATTGTCACTTGTGCTTGTGTTTAGTTTTCACCACTCCACCTATTTTACGCAAAGGGCAAATTTTGCTCTCATTTGACAAAAGCACCTTCTTCCACACATTGAACCCTCCGTGGCTTGTGGTCAACTGTAAATAAGCGTATGGTTTTTCTTTTTACTTTTTTTTCATATAAATGCCAGATGAAGATGACACTATGCGTAATTCCCTTCTTCACAAAATGTAAACAGAAATGGAGTAGCATCCGATTTTAGTGGTTGTAGGATTTCTCTTTTGTCTTTGGCAGAGATTACTTCAAACGAACCAAGGTTGAAGAAGCGCGCTTTCTCAGCCAACAAACTGGAGTTTGATTGAAGTGGAATAAACAGGACTGGTGTGAATGCACCTTTAGAGGTATCATAGTAAATGGGGTAAAATCAAATGTGCACCACACTTTTTAGATTTTCCTTTGTAAGACACTGTCAAGTACCATGTTTAATTGTCTTCCACTTCACACTTATTAAACTGCTTAGTGACAAATCTGCCTTTCACACCAGTATGAGCCTCGGAGAGGTGCTTGAGACATGACTTTTTCATTTATGTACATTTTTATTACGTAATGCAAGTGGACTCACTAAACAGCTGTTACCCATTCAACAACTAGACCACTATCATGTCATAGAGGCGTAAAAGCTTAAATAATTTGTTTATTCTGTATTCCTATAACACGGATAATGTTGTCATTGGATCTGAGATCCACTCAGTCTCTCTGGAGCGGATTATCTTGGCAGTCAGGACTACAATGAGGAACTCAAAGAGGTGGAGTGGGGCTTAGGCTCACACTCTCTCATCAATACAGCTGGATTACCAGTTTCTTGGAGAGATACTACTCTATTCAGCTTTCCAGGCAATCTGCACAAAAATATGCCTCAGAGACAGATCTCTCTTTGATTGAAGCTTAGCATCACAAACAAATCAGAAACAACTTTTTACCAGTTCCTATTTTCAACTTCTCCAGCTGTTATTGGACAGCAGAGTTATGTTAAAGGTAGAGTTCATATTTTAGCAAAAGAAAAAAGTAACAGAGTTAATAAATTATGAAAATGATTGAGTGCATAATAAATGGTTATTATGTATTTCTCTATGAGCCTTCATGGAGAAATGCATTCATAGAGCAAAGCACTCTTTTGATGGTGCAGCGAGAGAGAAATTGAGTACCACACCAAGACTGGGACAGTAAACTACTGATGTGAATAATGCAAAAAAATTATGGCAGCAATAAAGCCACTCAGTGATAGATCCTCATGGCAGAGGAGTGTTGTGTGGTGTAGCACAAAACATAACGAGTGTAAGATGAGATCATTTAAGTCAAGACGTTTCCCTGAAGAAGATGAAAAAAGAGGACAAGAGGACATAGGCATGTTTGTTGGGAGGGGGAGTTAACTGAGCTTCACTTATCCTCAGTACTTCGGTGAAATATATTTTCTACAGAATGGGGTGGACAATATGGACTTGGAATTTTACTGTGATATTATGTGGTGTTTTATTGTTATAACAACAAAAGTGACAGTAAAAAAAAATTCATATTTAATTATGTTTTCTAATCTGTTGATGCTCTCATGAAACAGATGGTGGAAAAAATAGTGGAAACATAGTCAAACTAATAATGCTGACAAAACAGTTTTGAGGTTTACAAACATCATACACTGCAGTTTATCACAGTCAGGATACATATAAATTATCATGATAAGAGCTGTTTCATAATAAGAATAAATTGTGCAATAAATGCCCACTTCTACTTCAAAAAGCAAAAAAAAGGTTGAGTCAAAGTTTATTTAACCTAAAAACCTTTATTAGCATTAAGGAGCCAAGAAATCAAAGTATGTGAGCACATTAGTGTATATCCTCAGCAGATTTGTTCTGAGGAACCAGTTTTGTTTCATCCATCACCCTGAAGAATAAAAAAAAATATTCTAAAATTGTATATCAAAAATTCTGAAAATTAGAAAGCGCTGATTAAAGTTTCTGACTCTGAAGATGGCTAAAAGGTTATTCCACCTGTATTTCATTTCTTATTCATGTTAACATGATACAATGAATATCAAAATAGGTACCACAAAGTGTACAATAAATAAATAAACTCCAGACTTACAGTACAAAGAACACATAAAAAAAGAAAACAGAAAAAATAAAAAACTTAGGATGGCAGATCATGTATCATTTATGCACAACATAATATTCAGGAAAAATTTTTAAAATACTAATATTTTAAACGAGAAAGACTCGTAAAACAAATTTAACTTATTTTTCCAGTGTTGAAATTTTGGGATGGTATTAAAGAGATGACATTCAAGAATGAAATGTTGGGCTAAAAAGCAAATATTATTTATACCATATAATCAGTTTCAGGGGGGCCACATTAGTTATGGCAAGTTATGACAATTTCAAGGGCCCCAGCATTAATTAATTAATTTATTTATTTACTTATTGTTCATAGAAATTTAAATAAAATGGGGCTCTGCCAATTAAAAAATTTATCATATTGTGTTTTCTAAAATTGTTTTAAGCAATAAAACATAAATGTTATCCCTCCCAGATCAAAAAGCACACATTTGCTCTACCTTGTTCCTGTACCTTTTACCACACTAAACAGGTGAGTCAGTCAGAAGCAGCTCTAACCCACGTCCCTCCTGACCTGCCCTCTCCAAAGTGAAATTAAAGCTGCAGTATGTAACTTTTATAAAAAAAAAAGTATTTTTTACATATTTGTTAAAACTGTCATTATGTTGTGACAGTATGGTATGAGTGATAATCTGTGAAAAACCTATTTCCTCTCCTTTCTCCCAGTGCTCTCTGAAAGCAACTAATCAGAGGCAGGAGAGTTTCAGTGCTGTCAATCACAATCTCATGTGGCTGCTCATCCCTAAGCTAACACAGCTCGTTGTGAATGCTCAGTCTAGTTAGCATAGCTACCAATGACAGCAGATAAAGATTTTTCTGGTAGTGATAAGTTGTTTTTAGCACATTTAGCAGTGAGTGAATGATGTTGATTGACAGTGCTAAGACCCTCCTTCTGGTTTTGATTGGTTGTTATGGTTAGAATGTTGCATTACTTTAGCCAGCAATAGTAGCTTAGGGAGGAGGTAGAGGAGATTGATTGTTTTCACAGATTATCTGTCTCATAACAAACTGTCACGACATGGTGACAGCTTTGACAAATATGGAGAAAACATTTTTTTTAAGTTAAATACTATTATATATGTTAAAGTCATATACTGCAGCTTCAATAAAATGCAACAACACAGCATTTGTTGAGAAGTCTGGATTGCTTCATGTATATTTTGCATGTTGCCTATGACTGTTGTTCGTGGGGAGAGACATTTCAGTAAACTAAAACTAATAGAAAAAATTTAAGCAAACGACTTGCACTCTGTATGCAGACTGTTGCATGTAAATTTCACTAGCAGTAAATAATGTGCTAGTTATCAGTATTGGACCAAAGAAAGCAAGGCAGTTGCAAGCCTTTAAAACTTTTGATGGATCAGATAGACGCAAGAAATTGTAACAGCAGCTGTGTGGGGGGTTAATTACATTTTTTGTCATGGGGCCCAAGATTCCTGGCAGCACCCCTGATCAGTATGGTTATCACTAATAAGTAGCTGGATTCAAGATTGAATAGAACCTCCTGCTACAAGGAAGTAGTCACTACTGGATGTGCAAAAGTCTTAATTATGGCCTTTATACCACATCATGGTATTTAAGCCCATGGATTTGCAATTGTTTGTTGATGGATCCTTGTTGCCTACAAACATGCTGATCAATTTGATCCTTCTGAACCGAAAACATGACCAAGCAGAGATTCATTCTTTTACTTGGAGCCTTCTGGCACACAGATATGACTACATATATTAAGTTAAATAAAAGAAGGTATCAATAAGACTTGCACATAAAGAAAACAAAAGGTTACTGACTTACCTCTCCATTTTTATAGAGTTCCTTTAATAAAAACTAACAGCCGTCTTGAGATTTAATACCTCTGCTCAGGGACAAGCCATCAAGTGAGAGATTTGTGACAAACTGTTACAGGCTTTTGTTTTTATTGTTACAAGGTGCAGAAGTCTCTACCTGCCAGGCCTGACTCCAAGAGGAAACCTTCAAACTCACACTTGGGTCGATCCAAAACCATTGGTGTGTGTTCTTCACGTAGGATATTTATTCTCCACTTACATTTAAAATATTTTAGAAAATTTTAATTGTTAACTACATTTTGAAAATAAATGTTCATGTATGGGGGTCATTGTCTATTTGGGAGACCCATTTCTGCTCAAGCTTTAAATTTCTTAATGATATCTTATGATGTTTCTAACTATTTACCCACAAAATTCTTCCTTTACAATCTTATCTATTTCGTAAAGGGCACCAGTCTCTCATCCAGCAAAACAACATGCAGCTTGATGGCGCCACCCTCGTATTTGACATCTGAAGTTGGCGTTTTGAGGCTTTGTTCTTTATATTCCTTGTTTATTCCTTTATCTTTCTTCTTCAAATACAACAAAAGCTGCTTCCATAACAAATGTGCACAAAACTTTGCAGATATTTTGCTCACGCCGCAAAAAGACATTTTTGTAATTGCGGTGTTTACATTAAATAAGAAATGCCATTAAAAATTACAGATGAATACGTTTGTTTAAGTGATAAGTCATGAAAAATTATGGCAGCAATGGATGTAAACAGATATATTTATATTTCAGCCACAGCGCTAGCTCATCATCTATCAGCCATAAGAGACTCTGGCGTCTTAAGATGTTGGAGTGACAAGCTTCTTATGCTAGAAAGCTGCGACGTATATCTACGCTGTGTTTAAAGGAATTTGTGAAAGACGATTTTCAGAAAAGTTGTGGATTCCACACTTTCAAATGAGAAACTCAGCTTTTGATTAACTGTGTGATGGTGTGAGCCTGTGGTGAAGCCAGCTGCTGCTGCTGTACATGAACTGGTGTGAGTCATGTCATGTGAAAAAAATGTGTATCCACTGCTCAAACACTTTGCAAAGTACACAAATTTCAACATGGATGAAAAACCAACTTATTGTAGAACAAAAACTTTTTATCAAAAAACCTTTTTTTTTTTTTAATTGGTATGTTTCCATTTTGCAAATTTATGTTTGTAATTACAATTTATGCAAATTGAGGTGCATTGAAACCCAGCTAATGGTCATTTTGGTCAAACACTTCCAGTTTTATTTTGTCAAACAACAAAAGCATTCAATAATTAATACATTAGCCCCGCAGATTGTAATCTGGATATTGCCTGATTAAAAACACCCACAGCTGGCTTTTCATTCTACTGAAATGGGGTGAAAGCAATCTTTATGGTAAACTCCTGACTTTGAAGAAAGTCATTTAAATAATCTCATTATTCTGACACTTAGCTAACAGAAATAATCTTCAAAATCATAACCGGCCTAAAACAGGAAATGTTAATTCCAACCTACTGATGATACACCATATGTTCTCTTTTTATATAATGTATGTAAATATCTCATTCCGAGCGTGATCCACAGCGTACACCACCATAACATATGTGTTCTGACTATGTGGGACAGGTGCAGTCAAACAGGCGGTGGGCTCCGGCATCATGTTTCCACCTGTGACTGCATACTACCAGATGTGGACATGGTCTATCTGCAAAACTAACACAGCCTGGCACAACCGTTTCGCGTGAAAAATATGTTTTTCAAAATGGTCCTGTAACGTAATGAAAATGAGACGAGAGATCAGTCAAACACAATGAGCCGGGAGGTGCTTGAAACATTTACAGGTTTCTGTCTGGGGTCTAAAGTCTATGATCTGAGGGGCCAAACAGACATCCACCTGGTTATTGGCTCTAATGGTCGGTTTGATTTTGTAAGTGTGCAGGACGAAGTGAATGATCCAGTCAAAGAGAAAGGACATTAATGCCCTGCACACACACACTCAGACACACTTCATCCAGATTTGACAAGGTTAGTTAATCATCTATCACAGGGACAGAGAAGGGACAAACTCCCCTCTCCTCTGTCTTTCGTTTATCTCTCCCACTCCATTCCGCCCTCCATCTCTTCCGTCATGTCCTCAAACCAAGGACATCTGTCCTTTTCCACCCACATTAACCCTGCTTTGTGTCCTTCCTCTCCCGCCCCTTCCCCTCTTCTTATCCCAGCTCCCTTCTATCCTCTATTCACAATCCGATTCCCCTTTTCCTCTCCTCTCTGGCAGGGAGAGAGCTGTCTCTCCATCATTCAGTGCGCTAATCGGCCACACGTCATTTACTCCAGGCCGTTTAGCTCAAGGTAAATCTAAAGAATGGAGACAGAAAAAAGGATGAATAGCTTGGTGGAACGGGGAACCGAGGATGGGAGATGGAGTCAGTGTAAACTGAGGCAGGAAATGATTGTGTTGCAGACAGAGGTAGAAGATGGAGATGCGAGGATGTGAAAGCAGATGGAGTTCAGTAGTGATATACTGACCAACTTGACTTTGTGTGTATTCAACACTGCTAATGTCAAAAGGTAAAGAATCCAATGAGAGTTTGAAATCAACTTGGATTTGAATCAAGCAAAGTTAGTTTCTGACTTGGGACATACGGGGGTTCTCCCTGTGCATCCACATGCTATACAACCCTCCAGGATTGTTCTGAGGCTACAGACTGGATTGCTCTTTGTCAGCAACATGGAGAGGACAACAATTCCATGATTGTGTGATGGACTTCTATAAACGTCGGTCTGAACAACACTATCTCCAACTGAACAGTGAGAAGTTTCCCTAATAATAAACGTTCTCTTTCTTAAAACCATGAAAAACTGAAAGAATATAGTTAGTATGTAAACAAAAAGTCACTGTTGCATTTTTTGTTTTGAAATTAATAGAAAAAAGAAAACATTGCAAAAACAATACGTTTTCATCAATATCAAGAAACAACTTAAAACAAGCTCCTATGAGAAGCGTCTTCTAAGTTAGTTTTCTCTTATTTCAAGTGTAATAAGATATTTGCACAGGAAACTGGACCAAAAATACTTTGGAAGATTTTGTGTTTTTACAGTGAAGCAAAAAAATGTAAGTAAGCAAAAACTAAATATAGAATGATAAAATTAAGAAGGAAATGCAAGAATAGGACAGAAGAGCAGAATGAAGTACTGATGGCAACAGGGACATAATTCTATAAATGAAGTCAACAAAAGATTGAATAGACAACAAAATGAGGCCAAAGTAGCAGGGAAAGCCACTGGCTGTTCAGCCCAGAGGGGAAAGGTGGGGCCTGATATGCATCCATCAGAGCGATACTAACTGTGAAAATCCACCAGGGACAGAGACACCAGTCAAGTCAGGAAATAAGAAAATGATTAAGAGCAATTTAATGTCATGCCGCCACCAAGCCAAAACAAACATCAGTCACAGGGAAACAAATGTGACTGCACTTCTGTCTCACTTCACCAGCACTCGCTTGCTCACGCATTCATTCACTCCTTTCTCTCTGGTCATTGCTGATTCATCCCCGACTGAGATAAAACCATTCAAACAGTCGCACCTAACCCAAATGACCACACACAATTTCACATTGTGTAACTGTTTCCATATGACACCAAAACATGCAGGACGGTCTGAACTGCTGCGTCTCTTCTAAGCTGCAGCACACTCTCTGCACTCCTGCTTCAAACTACATGCGATTTCTTGTTCTAAAACACCACTTATTAGCATCCTAAAGCTTTTAAACACTGCCCCCATCAGGCTGTAGGCAACCATTACAACATTGTCTTAGAATGAATGCTTCAAGACGTAAAAGCTGTAAAGACAGAAAGCAAGGGCTTTAAAGAGTTCTAGAGGAGTAGTATTACCATTACACTTCCCTCCATTGGTGGGGTCTCCATAGTAACCAGGGATGCAGGTCTGACAGTGCGTCCCTGCTGTCAGGTTCCCACAGTGCTCACACACACTGCTGTTCACACACCTGCTGTGGCCGTTACATTGACATGCTGGAAGGAAGCGAAATGCAGCGTTGGTGGATTCAATAGTTGCAAAATGACGGAAATGAAGATGCTTGCATTGCATTTTTATTTTCGATTGTGGCTAAAACTGTTTGCAACTTTAACTTTGGTTTACATTACACTTTAACACATTGAATAGCGAGTTTTTAAGTTTGTAGTTGTAAAAATGTCAAAACATCAATGTAATCACACCTGTTGAACAACAACAATTTGGTGCAAATGTTCACTCACCAGGACACTCGATAAAGGCCCAATTGTAGCCTCTGTCCGAAGAGCAGAGGCTCTGGTCCACCACCATATCCCTGTCCTGCAGTCTGGATCCAGACCTGGTGCTTGAAGGCTTCAGGGGCCCACGATAGGAACCTTCCATGCATACACCTTTGCCGGTGTTGCTGGGGTCGCCACACCAGCCGCACTCAACTCTGTCCAGGCATTCACCGCAGGTCCTGAGACCCAAACAGTTCTGAGCTGGTGGGTGTGGACAAACAGAAGAGAAAGATTAAAAATAAGTTCAGAAATTATGCAATAATAGAAATTGTACATGTTGTATAACAGCAAGCAGCCAATCTAACAGTAGAGATTCCAGATGAATAGAATCAGATTTCATGTCACTATGCCAAAATGTTTGAGATGCTGCAATGACTAGATAAAATGCAATATCTCCAGAGATTTTAAAGGGAACCCAATGTGAATGTCAAGCGGACGGGAGACTGCTCTAAAAAGAAGAAAGTGGACTGTAGCACAGGGCATTCTGGGTAAATACAGCCTAAAACAACGTGTGAGTCTAGCCCCTAAAGCCATTTCTCCAGCAAGCGCTAGACTGTAGCCACACCTACAAAGTTTAAAAAAAAACCTGGAAACGTACAAATGTAAGCTGCACCAGGCTATAAGTCACTGGTAGCTCCGCTCTAGGTTTTTTAAAATAAATCTGCTATTAAGGGCGCAACAATCCATCTCCACGCCACACCAAGGATTCGTTCACTCCGAGCTTACGTGCTAATATGCAGCAGCTCTATTTCTCTCCTATACTGCCAGATTAATAACCCTCAACTTAAAAGCTGCATCATTTGAACTTCTTTGTGTGGTTTCCATGATGATGGGATATGAGTTTGAAGAAATTTATCTATTGTACTTGCTGCTAGCATGTGCATATTCTAAATGAAAATTAGCGCTTTCTTCTTTGATTTCCAATTTTGACTTCCAATGATTCACTTCCTGCAAAAGAGCCCTGTGGCAGTTGAAGAAAAATCCACAGAAAAGCTGCACCGGGCCACAGGCCACATGGTTCAAAGTGTGGGAATAAAATAGTGTCTTATCGTCCGAAAAATACCGTACATCAGTTAACAAATGCTCCTTTCAGCAAAGAACAGAAATCTCACAGAATTCCCACATCATCAAAATCAGACAATAGCAGCTTGTCTGGTTAGTCCTTTTTCAGCTGCAATATTAAGATGGTCGAAACTTGGAAAAGAAAACACAGAAATATGGATTCCTCTTGCCTTGTGTTAAGGATCCTGACGGCAGGTGGAGGTGTTTAATGATATGGGGTTAGCTTCTCAGCATGTTGATGATGTTTATTCATTTTTGACCAGAAGTGCAATCAAAGTGTAATCCTGTCATATCCATTCTAAATGTATTCCCAGATTTTTGCTTTACATGGGCTAATATTCATAAATTAGATTTGGCTGTAATCACAATATTAGACTAACAAAGAAGAGTCACCTTCCCAAAAACGTTTTGTGCATTTCTTTACTTCTGAGCATTTATAGAGAAATGGACTTTCCATTTCACCACCTTCCAACATTTGGAGAGGCATTTGTATTCATGAAGTGGATGTAACATTCAAAAAGCACTTCAGAGGTGAAAATTAAAAAATGACATGTTGTTTTATGGTATGGCATTCAAAGCTACTCCACAAAAAAAACAACAAAAAACATCTCCATATTGAGATACTGGCATAGGTAGGAAAACAGGCAAAAGGTGACACGCATAAGAAATCAAGTGTTTGTTTTATGCATGCGTTTTCTGGAAATATGCCACTCCAAACTTAACTTTACAGCTTGTTTTTTTTTTTTTTTTTTTTGTCAGCTTTGCTTTGCTCTCACTCGGAGCGTCGACTTGTTTTCCTGTTGAGAGAAGTTTTCCTCCACAAAGACAGGGTGCGCAGCATACACTCGTATAAACACAAAGGGGAAGGTGAGACTTTGTAGGGTTGTTGGTGTGAACATGACAACAGACAGAACTTATCAAGAGGTTGTCTCTTGCAGGCCAGTGAGATTATTCAAATGCAGCAGCAGGTAAAATTTGCATTTTCACAAGAAGTCTGTTTCCTCTTTCAGTGAGAGCCATTTCCAAAAGCCCACAGATGTTCCAGCTTCACAAGCATCTCGTATTGTTTGTCCCAGCTCAGAATGTGGACCCCATCCTCTATTTGTGTGTTTCCTGCAGTTGCATTATTCAACACACAACACTGATTCATTTCCTCTTTCCCTGCCTGAATAACCAAACTCATGCTTGATTTTTCCATCTATGTTTCTCATCTACATTTTTATTTTTCCTTCACTCACCCTACTAACTAAGCCGTCATCCACTGCTTCTTTTTCAGTATCATATCCCCTTTAGGCATAAATGGAATAAGAGAGGAAGAAATCAACCCTTTGATTATCTCTCCTACTGTGCTCTTCCCTCTAAATTTAACTTTCACTTATTTCCATCCCCTCTCTGACAGCTCTCACTGAATTTTGCACCTCTGTCAATACTTCAAAGACAATGACGGAAGTTTCAATCAGATAAAACTAATCCACACAAAGCCAAGTCTTCTTTTGCGCAAAGATAAACATTTACTTTGCTTAAAGAGACTTGGTTGTTCATAAAATAAATTTGTTTTAACACAAAAGCGGTATTACTTTAATTTTTGAGTCAGTAATTAAACAAAATTAAGACAAAGATGAAAGGTCTTTGTTGAGCCCAGGAAGTACAACACTGACTGGGTATTAAAAATATGAAAATAGCCAGTGATATAACTGACAGAACTTTTTTTCTAGTTGAGCACCTTTGCCCCCAAAAGCCTGAGCCCGCCACTGTTGATTTAGTTGGGCATTAATTCTGATGAACTGGAATCTCATTAGACATGATCTGACAAAAGACTTCACTGTCAGTATGTAATTTCATAACTAGAGGATTGATAAGTTGTTTTTTAAAACATCTCAAGTAGAATAACTGTCAGAAACCTCACCTCACCAGGGAGGCGTCCAAGAGGCATCCTGACCAGATGCCCGAGCCACCTCAACTGGCTCCTCTTGATGAGGAGGAGCAGCGGCTCTACTCTGAGTCCCTCCTGGATGACCGAGCTTCTCATCCTATCTCTAAGAGAGAGCCCAGCCACCCTATGGAGGAAACCCATTTTGGCCGCTTGTATCCGCAATCTCGTTCTTTCGGTCACGACCCATAGATGAGGGTAGGAACGTAGATCGACTGGTTAATCAAGAGCTTCAGTTTTTGACTCAGCTCTCTCTTCCCCACAATGGACCGGTACAGTGCCCGCTTCACGGCAGACGCTCCACCAATCCGCCTGTCGATCTCCTACTCCTTTCTTTCCTCATTCGTGAACAAGATCCCAAGATACTTGAACTCCAGGAGTATGGGGTACTGGGCCCTTTGATATGGGCTGTCAGGGTAGCGTGCCTTCTCCGGGTCAGGGAGGGACGGTGTCCTGCCTCAAATGAGGACAACCTCAGTTCTGGAAACAGGGATTGTCCTAGCTTTGTCAATATTCTTGTAATTTTGAAAAAAACACAATTCCCATTTAATAAGAAATGCAATTAAAATCACACATGACCAAGTTTGTTTATGTAATAAGTCACTAAAAAACATTCTGCACCATGACCCTTTGAAATGTCAAATCGCACAATTATATGGTCAATGGAAACACATTTGTTCAGGAGTTTCAAAGATGAGCTGACTGAGGTCTTGCCACTTGTGTACTGATAGAAAGGGAATGGGAAGATGACAAGACGCAGATAAAGTCAGTGAGGTCACTCAGTAAATCAGGCTTGGTGTCCTTACTGAGTATGATTGGTGAACCTCACACTCAGACCATATGAGGATGATGTTGCTCCTGAAAGCAGTATTTGTCTTCTCTCTTGGGCGGTTTTCTCAGGATGTTCTCAGGAGAGAAGATGAAAGAGAGACAGAGAGAAAGGGAAAGAGAGAGAGAGAGAGAGAGAGGGAGAGAGAATGAGAAGATGCTTCAGTGCAGATACCCAGGCTCAGGAGTAAAGGTAAAACACCATGTCTGGCTGGCCTTGACAATGGAGCATGGAGGCTCACGGACAGTGTTGTATAAAGTACTGAAATCTCGGAGTCAAGTAAAAGTATAGGTACCGCTCCAAAATATGACTTTGGTAAAAGTAAAAGTCACTGATTGAAATGTTACTTGAGTCAAAGTCTTAAAGTATCTGAAACGTCTTCTACTTAAGTATGGAAATTACTGTAAAAATGGATGAACTCAAGTAATGTAATGAAAAGTATCAGTAAAAAGTAAAACAAGGCAAATGCAGTTTGAATGACATTTTTTATATTTTGGTAAACTTGCCAAATACACTTAAAATAATGTACACAACCAAGTGCAGGCAAAATTAAACCTGCTAATAGATATACCTGCAGGCATCATTTAGTTAAGAAAATTAAGTGCTTTACCGAAACCACAAGGTTAACTTAACCTGCTTTACAACTGAACCAGCTTCTTAGTAAACCCTCCAGGACAGAAAATACAAAGTTTTTGTAAGCCTTAAGTTTTCCCTTTCAGTAAGGTCAGTGCTGAAAATGAGAAAAATAAATAGTCAGTACAGAAAATGAGGCCAACATGAAGAAAAAGAGCCGTTACGATTACTCTACTTCACAAACTATAGGGGCACACAACTGGTCATTATGCAAAAGAATAGGGAGGGAAATGCAGCTTATTTGGCATCTGAAGAGGGAGAGCTTTTTTTGTTAACTTGGTGTTTAATGGGAAAAAGGTACCAGACCTCCGTGAAGCTGACACCCCACCTACTCAAATAATCCAGCAAATAGTCTGATTTGTTAGTGCTCTGTTTCCGAGATATTAAAAATAATTTTTTTAGGCCATCCAAAATATATACTTTTTAAGATTAAAATTACTGAAAATATTGAGAATGACTAAAAATTCACTAGAGAACAGTGTGTCTCGTGTAACAGCATGAATTTTGTGTCAGTTGGTCACAAGGCAAGAAATCTATTTCCATTCATCTGTGTCAAACTCCAGTCCTCAAGGGCGACTGTCCTGCAGTTTTTAAATGTGCCACAGGTACAAAAACGCTGGAATGAAATGGCTTAATTACCTCCTACTTGTGTAGATCAGTTCTCCAGAGTCTTGCTAACGACCCAATTATTCTATTCAGGTGTGGTGCAGCAGAGGCACATCTAAAAGTTGGAGGACACCAGCCCTTGAGGACTGGAGCTTGACACCCATGTTTCTCAGGAGAGTTTGGATGTAAAATTTGTTGACTCTCCCTTAGTGAAACTCCCAGCGCTTGAGGAAGGGGGAGACCTAGAAAACGGCTGGCCCAAATTAGCGTTAATGAATCGGATCAACCTTGAGCTAGACGCCGCTCATACCGGATATTGGAAGAGCCAAAATCCAAATTGAAAACAACTTTGCTGCGTTTGTTTTAACGGCACAAACCTGCACAAATGGAGCACTAACAAACCAGCCCACTTTGGTTTGTTTTGGAGCAAAATGGGGGGATGGTGAACTCTGGATGGCCTAAAAAAATCATTTTTAATATCTCGGAAACCAAAGCTGCACAAACAAAAATTTTAATGGCACAAACCTACACAAACGGAGCACTAACCAATCAGACTGTTTGCTGGACTTTTTGACGTAGCTGGGGAGGTGCGAAACCTGTGTATGCTATTGGTGGTGATGAACAAGCCCAGGCAAGCAGGCTTTGTTACAGTAAGTCAGTAGGTGGTGTAAAAACACTTGTGTTTCTCTCTCTATTTTTGTAACGAGTAACTAAACCACACATTGAAAATGTATCGGAGTAAAATATGCAGTTAAGATCGGAAATATAGGGAAGTAAAAGTGAAAGTTATCAAACATTTTCATACCCGAGGAAAGTATGAAGTACTCCAAAATATACTTAAGTAAATTAGTGAAGTATTTTTACTTCGTTACTATACAACACTGGTGTTTACTGTTTGCTGTGTTTACTGTGTTTTCTGTGTATACTGTGTTTACTGTGTATACTCTGTTTCTGTGTATATCTGTTTACTGTGTTTGCTGTTTACTGTTTACTGTGTTTGCTATGTATACTCTGTTTGCTGTGTATACTGTGTTTGGTATTTGTGGTTTAGAAGGACATTTCATCAGAATACACACCACACTAGAAGGACATTTTGAATTAGCAGGACATGAGCCGAGTCCTGCTAATTTTGACAAAAAACTAAAAACGTAGAAAGGTTTCTATTGGTCCATTAAGCCCAAAAATGCAAAAAAAAAACGAGATGTCCGTTTAATTCACATAAACCTGATTTTGTGTATAATCTGTGTATCACCACAGTGCCTCGTGTGGCACTTCTGTGTAATAGCAGGACCTCATGAATATTCACACAAGCTCTTATTCTGATTGGTTGTTTGCCGGAAGGTCCTGCTAATTCTTAAAATGTCCTTCTAATTCATGTGTGTGCTCATTACACTGGAGATGAGTTGGCAATATGAGTACTTTGTGATATAAGATTGCATATTTTATAAAAGTTAGTTGGATTCCTAAACCCAACCTTTTGACCAACCTTGGAATGTATGTGCCTCCTAAAAATATACAGAAATTAATATATATTTTGATCAAATATTGTTAATTTGAAATATTATGAATAATAAATGTGTGGAATACGTGCATGGATTAAAAGAAATATAAACCATAAGAGAGCCATTTTTTCACCAAACTATTTTCACACTCCTCTGCTAATATTTTGTTGATTCTGGTCTGCTCTGCATCCCCAGAACCAGAATCAAGCATTTTAAAGCAAAATTTAGCTTCAATGCACACCAAATCTTGAAGAAACTTCCAGAAAACTGCAAAACAGCTGAAACACTGAATTCCTTTAATTCAAGAATAAACACCCACCTATTTAAAGTTGTTTCTGAATCTTAATCAATGGCACACGTATCCATGTATTTAATATATGATTTTAATTTAGATTTTACTTTGAATTTAATTTATTTTCTTTTTCAAGGTAAATGTGTTATTTTATGACTTTAGTTCTGTGTTTCTTTGACGTAAAGCACTCTCAATTGCCTTGCAGCTGAAATGTGCTATACAAATAAACCTGACTTACACAGTTTTCAGATCTTGCCAAAGATTCGCCATTGAGACTATGTCTAGACTTTGACTTTGCCATTCTAACACATAAATATGTTTTAATTTAAACCATTCCATTGTAGATCTGGCTTTATGTTTAAGGTCATTGTCCTGCTGGAAGGTAAACCTCTGCCCCAGCCTCAAATCATTTGCAGACTCCAGAAGGCTTTCTTCAAAGACTGCCCTGTATATGGCTCAATTCATCTTACAATCAACTCTTAACAATCTTCCCTGTCCTTGAAGAAAAACAACCCCAGAGCATAATGCTGCCACCACCATGTTTGTCAGTGGGGAAGGTGTTTTCAGAGTGATGTGCAATGTCAATTCTCCACCACAAGTAGTGCTTTCCATTTTTGCCAAAAAGTTACACTTTGGCCTTGTCTTATCGTTTTTGCTGTGTCCCAACATGGCTTCTGGCAAACTGACAATGGGACGTCTGATGGTTTTCTTTATACAATGGCTTTTTTTATTGCTACTCTTCCATAAAAACCACATTTGTGCAGTGCATGACCAATAGTTGTACTGTGAACAGATTCCCCCACCTGGGGTGTGGATATCTCTGCATTTGGTCCACAGCAACCTTGGACCTCTTTGCTGCATCGCTGATCATTGCATCTCTGATCATTGCTTTTTTTCTTCAGCCTGTAAGTTTAGGTGGATGGCCTTGTCTTGGTAGGTTCACAGCTGTGCCATGCTTATTCAATTTCCAGATGATTCATGGAACAGTACTGTGAGATGTTCAAAGCTTGGAAAACCTGTTTATAGCCTTAACCTGTCATGTTCCGTGTTTTTCTGTGTTTGATTTTGAGTTTTGTGTCCTGAGTTCTCCTTGTTGTCCTGTCTTCCCTTGATTGGTCCCAGGTGTGTCTTGTTCCCTTGATTACCCTCAGTGTATTTAATCCCTCCTGTGACCTTTGTTCTTCGTCGGGTCCTTGTCGCAGTTTGTCTCACTGTCGTCGTTTGTTGTTCGCCTGTTTGACCAGTTGCTACCGGTGTGAGCCCCGGCTTCCGCTCAGCCGTGCTGCCTGGTCACGGACTACTGTGTTGACTTTGTTTTTTTGGACTGTTCTTGCATTAAATATTCACCATTCACCTTACCTGGGCCTCCAGCGTCTGCCTCACCACCTCACCACCACCACTCTTCTTGACAGAAGGACCCGACCAGAAAAACGGAATACGGTGAGGCACAGTTTCATCATGGACTCCAGTAGGTTGATCAGGAACATCGAGGATTTTAGAGAGATTATGGCAGAGCCCTATTTTGCTTACCGGCGCCTCGGGATGGCCATCAGGCTACTCATGGAGCTGGAGTATTGGTCCACTCACCTCCATCAGCTGGGTCTGGTGGAGCTGCAGCGGGAGGCAGAATGGGAGCGTCAGGCCGCTTATGCCTTCATGGCTGGCAACCCTCTGCCTCCCAAGCCAGATTTTCGCTCCACCAGCCCAGCTCCAGCTCCAGCCCCAGCTGGCCTCCGTTCCTGTTCCGGCGGACTCCGTGCCAGCCTCCGTTCCTGTTCTGGCGGACTCCGTGCCGGCCTCCGTTCCTGATCTGGCGGACTCCGTGCCGGCCTCCGCGCCTGCTCTGCCGGCCTCCGCGCCTGCTCTGCTGGCCTCCGCTCCTGCTTTGCCGGCCTCCGCTCCGGCCCCTGCGGACCCAACTCAGGCAGCCTCAGCTCCTCGTGCCGCTGCTCCGGCAGCCTCAGCTCCTCGTGCTCCTCGTGCCACTGCTCCGGCAGCCTCAGCTTCCCCAGAGACTCCTAGAGCTCCTCCAGAGTCCCCCTGCTAGTGCTCCTCCAGAGTCGACCCCTGCTAGTGCTCCTCCAGAGTCGACCCCTGCTAGTGCTCCTCCAGAGTCCCCTAGTGCTCCTCCAGAGTCCCCTCGCCGTTGTCTCCTGGTGGCCCCTCGCCGTCGCCTTCTGGCGACCCCTAAAGCTCCTCGTCGCCACGGACGGCCACCGGACCTTCCCTGTGGGGTCTGCCTCTGGCACCGAGGATGCCCACCGGACCTTCCTCGATGCCTCCGCCCAATCTGTGGGTAGTTTTCTGTTTTTTGGACTCTTGGGCCCTTTTTGTGTTTTCGTCCACCTTTTGTGAGTAGTTTTCTTTTTCTGGACTGTTGTTGCAGTTTGTCTCACTGTCGTCGTTTGTTGTTCGCCTGTTTGACCAGTTGCTACCGGTGTGAGCCCTGGCTTCCTCTCAGCTGTGCTGCCTGGCCGCGGACTACTGTGTTGACTGTGTTTGTTTTGTTTTTTTTTGGACTGTTTTTCCATTAAATATTCCCCATTCACCTTACCTGGGCCTCCAGCGTCTGCCTCACCACCTCACCACCACCACTCTTCTTGAAAAAGTCTGCTTCAAGCTTCTCCACAACTTTATCCTTAACCTGTCTGGTGTGTTCCTTGGACTTCATGATGCTCTTGCATACTAATATTTTCTTACCCAACATTTGAGACAGTCATAGAGGAGTTTAGTTTAATCTGGAATTAGATTACACACAGGTGGACTATATTTAGTCATTAGCAGTCATCAGGCAACTTCTTAAGGCAACAGGATGCACTCAGCAAAAGGGGACTCAACACTTTTGCCACTTTTCAGCTTTTATTTGTGAAAATGTTTTGAATCATGTATAATTTAGTTTCTACTTCACAACTATATACCACTTTGTGTTTGTCTTTATCATAAAATTCTGAAAATATGTTTGAGATTATAATGTCAGTATCAAATTCATTTATATAGCACTTTAAAAACAGGTAATAAAATATGGAAAAGTTCAAGGGCTATGGATATTTTTGCAAGCCACTCTACTTACAAATTGTAAGGCAAGTCCAATGAGAGAAACAAGGTCCAGACCATCAACAGTTATGTATATAGATACCATATACCCTGCTGGGATAATAAGATTGAAAATTCAGTCCACTGATATACTAAAGCTGCTGATGATGCATGGAAAATTGTGCCACTCAAGATTGTAGCACATTGGAGTAGCTCTGTTCTTTAATTGAACATTTTATTTTTTACACTTTTATTGCTGTCTTTCTGGAGAAAAAATAGCTTTTGTTTGGACAAAAGTTCATTTTTGTTTTGGATCATGTGTATTTGGACTGATTTTTGGACATTTTTTAATACTTCGCTGTTTAGTTATGATGGATAACAATAGCAACAGGATGTTTTACAACAGAGCAAACAAAGCTACCAATGGAAAGAAAGGCTTAGACTGAAACACAGCACAGAGGCAGTATTCATGGTGGCACATAATTAGGTCCCTAGTACCAGAGCAATAGCAGCCCAGATCTATAACACCAAGCAAGATCTTGGGTGCGTGCTATGCAGAGAGTCCCCTTGTATCCAACACCAGGATGTAAGATGGTAGCATGTTACATTCTGGTGTAACATGCTACAACCAAGTACCCGGAATAAAGTAAAGAAACATCTGAAGGGAATACAACCTTGAACACACCTTGTTAAAATGGGAAATACCACACAAGGTGGTAGAAAATGAACAAGCAAAAATCCTGTGGTATTTCCAGACACAGAAGGACAAAATGGGAAAAGTAAACCAACTAGACAGCCCCTCTACTCAGTGACCACATGATCACATGGTGATCACTGAGCAGCAGAGAAAAGCAGTTGTAATAATATAGCTATCCTGAACTTAACAGAAGGAGAAAAAAAATAGAGAAATACCAAAGGCTAAAAAAAAAGCCTCTTACTCCTAGGACCTAAGAAAAATTGTGTCCACATAAGTGGATGACTTCTTTTGGGTTGTGTATTCCACAATACTAAATTTTGCCCAACATGGGGTTTGGTGTCCACATGTTAGGTCATTATTTTATGACTCAGTGGTGGTAGAAGATATAACAAATTACAAGTAAGACCCAAAATGGTCAGTATTTACTGTAGAGATTTACCATGGTGCTAAACATGGTGATTTAAAATGAATAAATATTTTTCTGAGAAAAATAATGTCCACATATCATGTAAAAAGATAATTCTTTGCTGTTTGAATTATTAGGTCCCATTCAGCCCAAATATCAAAGATGAATTAATAATGCATGTCATACAAGAGTTTGGGTCTTAAGAGGTTAAAAAGAGTGTGGAATGTGAAGGCAACAATAGTGCCTGTGGTCACTGAAACCCTTGGGGTAATGACCCCTAAACTGGAAGAGTGGCTCAAACAAATACCTGGAGATACATCAGACCAATGTTCCCTCAGACCAATGTTCCCTCTATATTTTCATGTGACTGGGCACACACACAAGCTTCCTGAGTACACTGAGGACCACTGTGATCATCAGTGTGCACGGCGTGGCCACATAGAAAGTTGCATAGTTTATAAAAAGAATCAGATTACGTCAGCAATTTTCATTTGTTTGCTTTTGATAAAAGTGATTTGCCCAATTAAAATGAAAAAAAAGAAAACATTGCTGTTCATGAGATGCATAGTATAAGTAAAAGTCCTGCTTTAGCCAGGGTGAGAAATGAGACATTACACCTTTCAGACATAACTTTTTGTTCATATTAAAATATTCACATTTTGCACAATGAAATGTTTTCTGTAGCTTGTGATACAGTATAAATTCTTTTAAAATATTCAATTACACAGTTTTTTCATGTCTGCCCTTCTCACTTCTCCAGTGGTTGTACACTTTGCCCAGGTTGATGGGTCAGTCTGCTTCTTGCCTTAAGTACTTGAATTCAGCATATTGATTGTTAATGGCCTCCATAATCTGTGGGTGGAGGAGAATGGCCTCATATGTCTCTGCCAGTGTACAAATGTCTGCTTATCCATAGTCAAAGGTCTGAATGCAAAGCTCCAATATCAAATGCAGACCATTCCTTTAATTCATGCTCTGAAAAACGAGCATCAATGTGATCACAGAGCTTACTAATAAAAAGAATAATCTCATCAGTATTTCTGCCATCACCTGATCACCTGCCATCACCTGATGAGGTGATGGCAGAAATGGGGCAGCTTAGAGGGAACATTGCATCTAAAAGGAAAAAGAATTTATTTAAAAAAATATTTAAAGTGTCAAAAATATTATGATCACTTATGTTACTGTTAGCACAAAACTTTAGAGATTAATATTTTGCCATTATCTCAATGTCTAGGTAGTCTAAATTGTGTATAGGTGCATTAGACAATAGTTTTTGGTTTTATGATATAAAGTGTTTTGAACTGCCCTGCTGCTGAAATGTGCAGGGCAGTTCTAAATAAACTTGATTAATTGATTGAACAGAAATGATTAAAAGAAGTGACCTTTCTGATAAAGGATTAAACATCACTGGTGGGAGATACCATCTGACTGTTGCCTCCTAATTAAAGAAAAATTTTATGATAAACTTTTTAACTTTGGAATATTAAATGAAAGTCACAAAATATTACTCAAATAAATTTGTTTTCTTGTTCCTGAAAAAAATCAGACCTTATGTGCTTCAGAAAGAAAATGGAATTCTTTTGCACTACCCCTCCTCCTCTATCAACGTGGTGCAGTCCGTCAAGTCCAGGTGCAAGTCATTAGTGTTAATTGAACTTGTTTCATTTTGTTGCACAGGAGGAAGAGGTAAGACTCATACAGAATCTCTTAAGACATTTAAGTACATATTGTTTTGTAATTCTGCAGAATGTAGTAGGTTAGCTGATGTTTGGAAATACCAAAACATCTGATTTGCAGCAGTTTAGCTAGTTATTGTCAACCATGTTAGTCAGTGTGCCAGAGTTTAAAGGGAAGGTGGTCTCACGCTACAATAGACAAAACTGTATTTGGTCATTTTCTGTGTATTATTGAGTGATATTCTTTCACAGCCACAAATTATCCTAGATGATAATCACTAGTATTAAGATAATGTTTTATATTTGAGGGTTTTGAGAACCTGTCAATAGAAAGTCAATTATGTAATACTGTGTACTTCAGTACAGCATTTTCACATACAATAACATCAAATCATATTGTGTACAGCAGGGGTGTCAAACTCAAGGTCTTGAGGGATGGTGTACAGCAGCTTTTAGATGTGTCTCTGATACCAAATGGCTGGATCAAATAGGGTGGTCATCAACTTGCACTGAGAAGCTAATTTTGTCATATCATTCAGGTGTTTTGAACCAAAGGAACATCTAAAAGTTGCAGTACACTGGCCCTAGGCATAGTTTTACACCCTTGGTGTAGAGCAGGGGTGGGCAAGCCTGGTCCTCGAGGTCTGGTGTCCTGTAACTCTTAGACATCTTCCTGGTCCAACACAGCTGAATCAAATCGCTGAATCACTTCCTAAGTGCAGTTAAGTTCTTCAGAGTCCTGATAATGACCTCATTATTTGACTCAGGTGTGTTGAAGTGGAGACACATCTAAAAGTTGCAGGAGACCAGGCCTCGAGGCCTGGAGTTGCCCATCCCTGGTTTAGAGTATCATGTTGACACGCAACATATCACTCTGATCTTTGCAGGAAATGTCAGCGACAAGGTCCAAGAGAGCAAAAAGAACTCCCAAGCATGATGCCACTTATTATTGCTCCTTGGGTGTATTGGGGTGTGTTCAGCTGTCGGTGCTTTCAAAAAGGAGATTTCCTTATTGAGTACAGAGGGGAAGTCATAAGTAGAAAGGAACAAGAAAACCGATTGAAAATTTAGCATGATGCACTCAAGGTTTTTATGTTCGATTTCAAATTCAATGGACAACAACTTTGGTATGTGACCGTTTAAAGTTTTTTTCATTTCATATCTAAAAACAGTGATGTAAACATTTTCAGCTTCATCAGTAAAAGTAGTTTTAGTTGGTATTCAGAATACTAATATTCTTCTGACATGCAAACACCAAATTCCGTTGCATGGTATAATAATTCTTATTGGATACTTCATATTTTAGTGTTGATGCTGCCAGAGAGGATGGATCATTGGGGAGGCTGGTAAATGATGATGAGATGAACCCAAACAGCAAAATGAAAGTTACAAGGGTGGATGGAAGACCTCATCTCTGTTTATTTGCACTGAAAGACATTGGTCCAGGGGAAGAAATCACTTATAACTATGGTGATTCTGACTGGCCATGGAGAAGAAAGGTACTTCTAAGTGTATTAATACTGTCACAAATCATTCTACTAGTATTGAAGACATTTTTTTAAGGATATGTGAAGTTGTAGTACAGTTTCAAATTAGTTGAAAAGAAGTGATTAGCAGAGTGCCTAAAAAAACGATTTTTGTGAAAGACTTATTGAGAACACTATTTAAACTTGTTCAGTGAAACCCAAAATGTTAAAAAATGTCACATGTAAATAAATGAATCCTGACCTTATATTTATGAACATTTTCTGTCAGGTGATATATGTTGCAGTGTAAATATGCAAATTAAATGTTAAACAATGAGGTGGACATGTTCATGCAGTAGATGATCTTTCCAATATAAAGTCACTGAAATGATATTAAGTACTATTCAAACACAGAGGTCTTGTGTAATGCTCATCACATAAGGTGCAGGAAAAAGAGGACTGTTTTCTACATTGAGAGCAAACATATTCAGTGACTGTTCTTTACATTTCAGACTTCCAAAGACAAACTCTATGAGGCTGGTGATGAGGATGCAGTTGGATCCTGTTCAACCAACCCTCCAGTGGTAATTATGGTCTCCAACAATCAACTTAGTTTCTAATATAAAGTAATTGAAATGATATTAAATACTGTTCAAACACAGATGTCTTGTGTAATGCTCATCACGTAAGGTGCAGGAATAAGGACTGTTTTCTACATTAGGAACAAACATATTCAGTGAGTGTTCTTTATTTTTAATTAAAGTAAGCAGAATTATATTAAATACTATTCTAACACGCAGGTTTTGTGTAATACTCATCACGTAAGGTGCAGGAATGAGGTGGACTAAGTCTTGAAATTATAAGTTCAAAAGAATGAAAGTTACATTTAGAAGCACAGAGACACAGAAGTCCTCTGTATTACTCATCATGTAAGATGCATGAATAAGGAGGACTCTTTTTTTATATTGGGAACAAACTTACATTCAGTGACTGTTCTTTACATTTCAGATATCCAAAGATGAGCCGTGTCACGTTGGTAATGTGGATGTATGTGCATCCAGTTCAACCAACCCTCCAAAGGTAATTTTGATTTACAATGACAAACATGTTTTCTAAAATATATATTCAGCAGTATTCTGTTACAGTTCCAATGTAACCTTAACACATAAGATACAGAAATTTGGAGAACTGCGTTTTGAAATTACAGGTAGAAAAGAATGAAAGTTGCATTTAGAAGCACATGCAAAAAGGTCTTGTGTAATATTCAAGTGGAGAGGGTCTTACATTAGGTGGACATTGTTTATTTTTATTTTTTTAAAACACTCATTCAGTGTCCATCTCTTCATTTTAGCTCTCCATAGCGATCCCTTATCAGGCTGCTGATTTGGATCCATGCGAATTCTCTTCAGGCAACTCTCCTGAAGTAAGTTTAATCTCTAGTTACCTTTTAATTTTTTAATATAGTCATAAGAATATTAAGTACTGTTTAAACACATGGTAATACTCAACTGGACTGGTTCATACTTTAGGTGAACATTGTTGTTTTGTTAATTTTTTAGAAACATGTACTCAGTCAGTGTCCATCCCTTCATTTTAGCTCTCCATAGGAATGCCTTGGCAGGCTGCTTATTTGGATGCATCAGAATCATTTCCAGGCAACTCACTAGAGGTAAGTTTCATCGCTAGTGTTTTTTTTTACTTATTTAGACATGAACTCATTAGAATCGTATATATTCAGAGGTTTTGTGAATAGTTAAGTTTCATAAGTTAATACTTAAAAAAAAACAATTCAGTCTTCTGAAGCTTTGCATGCTCAGATGTTTTCTTTTGGTTGAAATATCTGCTCACAATATTTCTTAGAAAACCAACAGAGATTTTTCACATAACTGTGTGGCTACTTTGTAGGGTGTTGCAACAATCACATTTCAAAAGTATGACTTATCTGTACAAGTCTTGACAGACATGCTCTTTGTTTGTTCTCTGCAATACCTTTCAAACCTGTCAAACGTTTGGGCCCACCTACTCATCTTAATGGGAATGAGATGGTGGATTTAAGCTTTGACTGCTGATGTAAGTTCTCAGTGACATGTTTTTGTTTTAGTTCTGCTGAAGAACAAGCTGTGTTGTGAGTGGATCTTTTTTTAAATTACAGGCATATAAAGTTTCCTCTGAATTTTATATAGCAAACAGTTATTGTAGATTTAAGGTAATTTTAAAATTTTCTTCCCAACAGGGATGATGCATACAAATCATGTCACTAATTCTTACATCATGTTCAAATGTTCAAGAATGTGATTCTTAAATATTTGGATCATTATTATGATTCAAAACCAATGAGTCATAATAACGATTCATTGATTTTGATACTCTACACTACACAAATGTCAGGATCAAATTCCTAACTTACAATTACACTTTTTTCTGTTCAACAGGACTGTGATCATGATGTCATCCCTGATGAAATGTCAAGTTTAGAAAAATGTGTTTCATGTCAAGGACCTTTTTCGCCTCTGAAATGGAGTGGTGTGAGATGTAAAGGTAATTATTTTGAGAATAGGAATTGGGTTAATCTTTAAATATGATCCCACAAGAACACTTTTAAAAAATTGTTCCATGTGTAGCTGTGCTGTATGTTGAAACATGCAGCACAGCATTGAGTTATGCTACAGCACAGCACTGACTTTTTAAATACTTACTATGCCACGTCCCTTTGTCAATTTTTTTTCTGTCTAGTTTGCTACCAATCCTGGCACAAAAAGTGTTATGCTAAACAAAAGGAGGACATCACTGAACTTCAAGTGGTAAGCTTTTAGTAGAAATATTCTTGTTGAAATGCTTTAAGTGAATACAATATATATATGTATATATATGTTTTTAATCATTAATAGGTCTGTGCAGAAGAAAGTTCAAGTGAGGAGACATCATCAGAAGAGGAGTATGTTCCTGATTCTGTAGAGGATTCAAGCCTCTCATCGGATGACAGATCAGAGCCTTTAAAAATCAGTCACAAACAACTACAGAATTGTGAGGTCTCCACCAGCAAGTCTACTTCCAAAAAGGAAAGACACAACCAAGAAGATTCTGTAGAGGAAGTCAGAGAGTCCATTTATGAAGCTGCGGAATCATCTAAAGATGTGATCAGTTCAAGTCAGCTTGAAGTATCAAGAGTTACTGCCCAAGTACTAAACACTGATGCTGAAGACATAATTGGTAATGATGGTGCTGATGATAGGGCTGAAAAGGTCTCAAACACATCATCTTTACTCAGAAATAAAACTTACTGCTACATTTGTGGAAAACTACAGACAAAGTTTACGCGTCACTTAAAAATGCACGAAAAAACACATGCAGATGTTGCTCAAATTTTAAGTCTTCCCAAGAAGTCTAAACAACGTATGAAAATGCTTACAAAGCTTCGCAACAAGGGAAACCACAGTCATAACTCGGAAGTCTTGGAGAGTGAAGTTGGATCACTAAAGCTAAAGCGCACATCAAAGAAAAAGTACAACGAAAAAGACTACATTCACTGCATATATTGCCACG
The DNA here is from genome assembly GCA_922788865.1 of Poeciliopsis turneri. Lineage (NCBI taxonomy): Eukaryota > Metazoa > Chordata > Actinopteri > Cyprinodontiformes > Poeciliidae > Poeciliopsis > Poeciliopsis turneri. Next base: position 384,075 of record CAKLNU010000484.1, on the reverse strand, counting down.
GATTATATCTCCGACGAGATCTGTGGCGACATGTTCGAAAATGTTCTTTAAAACCAGAAGAAGCTGCTTCAGAGATTGGAAGAAAAAAGGTTTTGTCTTTGGCCTCTATGAATGAGTCAGCTCTGTGTCAACAGATATCACCAGGTGTTTGGAACATATTAGTTGTTATGAGAGATGATGAGATCACTTCTACTGTGCGAAGTGACTTCTGTATACTTCAGCTGGCCCAATCATTCTTTAACAAATATGGACAGGATCCCACCAAATATGACTACATTCGCCAGAGACTCCGAGAATCTGGAAGACTTCTGCTTACGCTACGCAAGGAATTCTCGATACATACTCTTGAGGATGCTGTGAGACCTGCAAATTTTGATGTGGTTGTCAAAGCAGTCAAAATTGTATCTGGATATGATGAAGAAAAGTACCACTACCGTGCTCCAAGCCTTGCTCTAAAGTTAGGTCACTCACTGCAGAAAGTCAGTGATATTTTACATTGCAGAGCACTGATGGCACAAGACAGTATGCTGATGAAGTCAACGCAGAGTTTCAAAACGCTCTATTCTACAAAGTGGTCTGAACTCATCTCTCATACTGCTTTGACTACATTGAACGAGCGGCACTTTAACAAGCCTTTCACTCTTCCTTTCACAGAAGATGTTCAACGTCTTCACAGACATCTGGAAAAGACTACAGAACAAGCACTGAAGGACTTGAAAGACCATAGTTCACCAAAAGTATATAGTGAACTGTGTAAAGCCACCATGGCAAATGTAATACTTTTTAACAGGAGAAGAGGGGGAGAAATTTCAAAGATGACGATGAATGGCTTTCTGGAGAGAGACACAAGTCCCCTGCATAAGGATGTCGCATTTGGACTTACAGAGTTTGAACTTCACCTTTGTCAACACTTCAGTCGTGTTGAAATAAGGGGTAAAAAAGGCCGCAAAGTTGCAGTGTTACTTTCACCAGACATGGTGAATGCCATAACACTACTAATAGAAAAGAGAGAAGACTGTGGAGTTCTGCCAGATAACCTGTTCCTGTTTGCCAGACCTCATTGTCTGACTCCTTACAGAGGACAGGACTGTTTGAGAGTTTATGCCAGTGAATGTGGGGCTGAAAACCCTGAGTTTCTCAGGTCAACACAATTGCGCAAACATGTTGCAACTTTGTCTCAGATCTTAAATCTCAAGAATCATGAGTTGGACCAAGTTGCTAACTTCTTAGGCCATGATATTTGTGTTCATCGTGAATATTACAGGCTTCCTGAGGCTACTACCCAGCTGGCCAAGATATCAAAACTGCTGCTTGCCATGGAGAAAGGATCTCTCAGAAGCCTTCAAGGCAAAACACTTGATGAGATTGGAATTGAAGGTAAAGACATTTAAAGTTCAAATAAAAAATTAGACCTGTTTCTAGGAAACGTGTGGTAGAAAATTGGAACAAACACTGTGTAGGCAATCTATAGCACTTTAACCTTATAATTAATTAAGGCAATGCTATTTGTAGACAACTTACAGTTGACTGATTCAGATGCTGAGAGTGAGGTCGATGATGAAGAAGAGGTTGATGCTGACCATGAGGTTGAGGGAAACTTCACAGATCCACAGACTGGTAAGAACAATATTTTATGTATATCCATCCACCCATTTTCTGTAAACCCTTGTCCCTTGTGGGTTTGGGAGGGTCTGGACAAGTTGACAGTCTATCGCAGGTTTTACATATATGTCAAGTCAAAATTCTTAATATAGCACTTTTCAGAAACAAAGTGATACAAAGTGTCTTGCATGATTAAAAACATCAATATTTTGTAGCTAAACAACTAAACAAGAAATACACATTACATTTTGTCATAATAGAGTAGCTAAACAAGCACTATACAGTATATTTTTCAGGTAAATCAATGAGTTTGTGGCTTAAGAATATGACAGCATCTAAGTAGATATTTTTTTTCTGTGATTTATTGTGCATCAACCTCTCTAATACTTATACTCATCTTTTGCCATTTCTGTTTGTAATGAAGTATATTATATTTTATGACAGATTCTGCAGGACTGTTAACTAGGCAACCTGTAGAGGAACCTCCAGGCATGTCTGCATCATTATCACAAGGTTAGCCCTTATCTTTGGTCTACTAACATGTTACCTTATTTAATTAATTTTAGGCTATGAAATAATGCACAGTGTAATCAGACCTTAACTTGTTTGTAATGGCAACAGTTACAATAAATTTGGTGGAATGTCTCTTCTTTTTTTTTTTTTTTGTAGTTACCTGTTTGCTTGGCTCTTTCTATGCTCTCCTCCTTGGTCTTGCAGAGCCTGGTTAACTTTCCACTCACTGCTCGAGTCTTATTTTAGTTAATATCTCAGGTCAATGACTCTTGTTATAAGCCGTAGTAACACTTGGCATATCACACAAACATATGCGTCACTGTAAACTACAAGTGTAAACTGTACATCTTGATTTCATCATTAAGAGAATAAAATATTCATCTATTGGTTGCTTAACCTCATAAAGGGGTGTATTGGACTTGAGAGTTTAAGGAACCTACCAACAACAAATAAATTCTCATCCAGACCATTGTTTTTTTTTTCTGTTCTTTTCAGCACAAAGTAAACAAGGAGATCCTAAGAGCAAAGAACTCAAAAGAAAACTGAAACAGAAGGACATGGAGCCCTGCAAAAAAAGAGTACAAATAAAAATTCTGGTAAATCACCACACCTACACAAGTCATGAAACACCAAGCTACTTAAGGTCAAAAGCACAATTGAAGCATGGTCAAAAGTAATGATCCAGACCACTAAAAGGCAATAGCGTGACCATTTTCTTCTTTAAGCATGATATTGTGAGCTGACATTATTCAATATGTCATCTGGCTTAAGGTACCATGTAAAACTACCTTGTATTAAATTGATAAACTTTCACACAATGTTCAGATGCTAGAAAATCTAATTTAGTGATGAGTAATGGGACTGTTTATACTACTTTCTCTATGCCAATCTTAATCTGAAATACATTTGCATAGTTGTTTTTTTCAAAATAGCAAAACACCACAAAACTGTAATAAGCAAAGTAATGGGAATATATCTTTAAATTTGGTTAAGTTAGATTTAGAAAACCAGAGATCTCAATCAATGGGGCCTTTGCTGAAGCTTTGCCTGCACAGAAATGTCTTGGTGAACTCAGTGAGACTGTTCTGAGAGGGATCTCCTTCACTGGAAAAAAAGACTAGGGACCAGCATGAGAAGGACGAACAAGTCTTTTGGCTTTGGGTGGTTCTTCACCAGCTTCTGAGGCTTGTCAAACAAATACAATTTTAAATGATGAAAAATCCTTTTTTTCAGAAATCAGTTAATCAACCATACATATAAAGCAAGTGTTCACAGCAGAATATGCTGTTTGGCATCGGCAGAAATACATTTTCATCTGTGCAATCTACATGCTAATTTCTATAGCTTGTCCCACTACTGTATGTTCTTTATAAATGCACATTTTAAAAGGGGAATAAACAGGCATTACATAATTTATAACCAAGAAAAACTAACAATTAATATACCAAACACATGTTACACAACTGCATAAGTGCAGTTGGTTTTCAATAATGATTTATTTATCTTTTCTCTAGCATCTCTGGAAAGTGCTAGGAGGGCAAAAAAGCACCCATGGTCTCCCATAGAGGTCGCTGCGGTCATGAGGCACTTTGGAGATCACATGAAAAATGGACGACTGGCCACAATGATAGAATGCCAGCAATGCAAAGAGGCTGAGGATCCTGCTCTTGCTCATCGTTCTATCCAAAACATAAGAGATTTTGTGAGAAATCGAGGTGTAAGTTTGAAAAGAAAGGAAAATCCTGCATAGTTTATGCTCGTTTATGCATCCATCAGTGATATCGGACATTGAGAACCAGACCACAGGTAATCTGTAGTGTGTATACTGTGTTTGCTGTGTATACTCTGTTTACTGTGTATGCTGTGTATACTGTGTTTACTGTGTATACTCTGTTTACTGTGTTTCTGTTATCTTGTTTCTGTGTATCTGTGTTTACTGTGTATACAGTGTATACTCTGTATTCTGTGTTTGCTGTGTATATCTGTATTGTGTTTCAGTGTTGTATAAAGTACTGAAATCTCAGAGTCAAGTAAAAGTATAGGTACCACTCCAAAATATGACTTTGGTAAAAGTAAAATTCACTGATTGAAATGTTACTTGTGTTAAAGTCTTAAAGTATCTCAAACGTATTCTACTTAAGTATGGAAATTACTGTAAAATTGGATGTACTCAAGTAATGTAATAAAAAGTACAAGAAAAAAGTAAAACATGGCAAATGCAGTTAGAATGACTTTTTTTATAGTTTGGTAAACTTGTCAAATATACTTAAAATAATGTACATGACCAAATGCAGGCAAAATGAAACCTGCTAATAGATATAACTTTACCTGCTTTACAACTGAATCAGCTTCTTAGTAAACCCTCCAGGACAGAAGTTTCTATATGCCTTAAGTTTTCCCTTTTAAGTATGGTCAGTGCTGAAAATGAGAAAAATAGTCAGTACAGAAAATGCGGCCAACATGAAGAAAAAAAGCCGTTACGATTACTCTACTTCACAAACTATAGGTGCACACAGCTGGTCATTATGCAAAAGAATTGCGAGGGAAATGCAGCTTATTTGGCATCTGAAGAGGGAGAGCTTTTTTGTTAACTTGGTGTTTAATGGGAGAAAGGTAACAGACCTCTGTGAAGCTGACACCCCACCTACTCAAATAATCCAGCAAATAGTCTGATTGGTTAGTGCTCCGTTTGAGCAGCTTTGGTTTCCGAGATATTAAAAATTATTTTTTAGGCAATCCAAAATAAATACTTCTTAAGATTACAATTACTGAAAATATTGAGTATGACTAAAAATTCACTAGAGAACAGTGTGTCTCGTGTAACAGCGTGAATTTTGTGTCAGTTGGTCACAAGGCAAGAAATCTTTTTACATTACTTTCTCAGGAGAGTTTGGATGTAAAATTTGTTGACTCTCCCTGAGTGAAACTCCGAGCACTTGAGGAAGGGGGAGACCTAGAGAAAGGCTGGCCCAAATTAGCGTTAATGAATCGGATCAACCTTGAGATAGACACCGCTTACACCGGATATTGGAAGAGCCAAAGTCCAAACTGAAAACAACTTTGCTGCGTTTGATTTAACGGCACAAACCTGCACAAACGGAGCACTAACAAACCAGCCCACTTTGGTTTGTTTTGGAGCAAAATGGGGGGATGGTGAACTCTGGATGGCCTAAAAAATAATTTTTAATATCTCGGAAACCAAAGCTACACAAACGAAAATTTTAACGGCACAAACTTACACAAACGGAGCACTATCTGCTGGACTTTTTGACGTAGGAGGGGAGGTGCGACACCTGTGCATCCTAATGGTGGTGATGAACAAGCCCAGGCAAGCAGGCTTTGTTGCAGTCAATCAGTAGGTGGGATCAAAATACTTACGTTTCTCTCTCGCTTTTTTGTAACGGGTAACTAAACCACACATTGAAAATATACCAGAGTAAAAGTATGCAATTAAGTTCGGAAATGTAGTGAAGTAAAAGTGAAAATTATCAAAAATTTTCTTACTCGAGGAAAGTATGAAGTACTCCAAAATATACTTAAGTAAAGTAGTGAAGTATTTTTATTTCGTTACTATACAACACTGCTCACGGATATGTAAAGTGCCAACTTCAGAGACTCTTGCCATCAAATACTGACTATACAAGATGAATTCAAGTATATGCTTTCCAGGGATCATCAGATCACGGTGTGGCACCAAGGTGATTGTGCAGAAAGAATGTTTTCATAAAAGATTAATTGACTCTTTTTGGTAATGACTAATGTCCTGGTTCAACTGGCCTGTGTCAATTTAAAAGTACAATAAAAAGAACAGAGATCTAAATTCTGCAAATTACCAGATAAAGAATGGGTTGTTGTTAAAGATTTGAACACTGAAGGCACTATCCTTAGTGTCTAATGTTCATAATGGGCTCTACACATGGCAGACAACATCACTCTTTCCATGCAGTTCTTATGGAACTTGCATGATGAGGCGACAATTGCTTGTCTGTCTCCAGCCAAGCAACCGGCAAAATTTGTGCTTGTAAAACTTTTAGCTCATACATGTCGATGTGAACATGCAGGCTTGCGACATGACAACAGAAAGTTGAAAACTGTTCAACATTTGTCGCATTGTCTCTCCTATGTTGGCTTACTCAAGAGTGCCAGAAAACTTTCACCTTTCATTATCATGCATTTTTCTAGATCTTTCTACTTTGAACATAGCCATCTTTACCATCAATTCCTCCCAACCAGGTTGACAGAAGTTTTATTCTTGCTCAATCCTTTGATGTTGTCACCCATCCGTTTGGTTAACATAAGCGCCACAAACAATGTCAAGTCTCTCTACTTTGTCTGGGCCCTGTTTGTTAAGTCTGCTGTATTTTCCCCCAGATCTTTAATTGTTAATGATGTTTCTGATTTTTAATCATGAACCAATACAACACCCAACATCTCTGAAACGCTTAGCTGGCTAGATCTCAAATTACTTCTCTGCCAAGTCCAAGTATCTTTTCAATTGTACTGTTTCCTTCCTAGTAACACTTTTTGCTTTAAGGGTGAGTTAACTTTTGATATAAGTTGAGGTTTTCTCTGAGGGGAAAGGAAACATTGAGAGAATTTTCAACATAGATTTATTATGTTCTGCAAAGCTAAAGCAAAACATATGAATGCTAAGCCACTCATGTTCAGGTTTGATTTGGTAAAGTGATGATTGATCATACTGACTGATCTAACTGGATGCAGCCTGAATGAGTTATCCTCCCTCATATTAACTGCCACGTCCCTGGAAGCTCAAACCCAAAAGGCATCAGTCTTCAACACAACAATATTAATAAGACTAAAACTGGCAAGTCTTTTTTGAAGACTGTCACATCCAAGCTAAAAACATCCATCCATCCATCCATCCATCTTCTGCCGCTTATCCGGGGTCGGGTCGCGGGGGTAGCAGCTTAAGAAGGGAATAGCTAAAAACAGAATAAGATTTATGTCTTCCACCTGTCACTGACTGAGAAGAAAATATTACAAGGTGGTTACTTTCTTGGTGTAATTTATTGATACATCTGTTAGAGATATTTTGTTGTTTTCAGGACAAATCCCATTTTTAACCAACTGACACCGAGTTTTTCACCAACTGACACTGTTGTTTTACTGTCTTTTGCACAGTAAAATAAAAGACGAACTAAGGCAATGGATCAAACATATCAGTGCTTTTGCTAGTTGGTAGATTTTTTTACTCTTTCATGTTAAAACTATAAATGTCAACATATAGTATCTGTCCATAACTATACCATAACTACGGTGTAGTTATGGTATAGTTGTGTACTCTACAAAACAGATGAAACAATGGCATTAAGAATGCCATTTTAAAAATGAAAGCCATTTCATTTTACAACAAGACAGATAAGTAAGAAAAACCATGGACTGTCAAACTGCCAGAAGGCAGAAATGCCAGAAGGCAGTTTGACAGTCCATGGAAAGACAAAGAAGAAGATACTCAAGAGGGATTCATCAAAAATCCCTCTTGACAATGGGATTTTCGGTGACAATGGTGCAATGGAAAGCTAACACTGCACATCATCTTGAACACAACACCTCTATAATGAAATACTGAGCTGATGGTCAGAGTTGATAGGCAGAAGGAAGGAGCTAAATAAAAAACAATCCTGGAGGAAAACCTGTTGGATGCAGTAGAAGACGTCCAGACTAGTAAATTAGGAGAACTAATGAAAACATACAACTGGAGCTACAATAGAATGGCTTAGATTGAAGAATGCTCAAGTATTAGAATTGCCTGGTTAAAATCTACATCCAATTTAGAATCTGTAGAAAGAATGAAAATGAGATTTTCACATTTGCTTTCCACTGACTCTGACTGGGCTTAAGTTATTTTCCAAACAAGAAAGAAATCTCAATTTCAAGGTATGCAAAGCTGTTAAGAATATAATCAAAATGACCTGCAGCTGTGGCTGTAGTGGGATGTGAATTTGCGTTGTGCTGACTCTAATCTTGTTTAGTACAAGTGCATGCTATACCTTTTGGGGTTTACAAACTGTTGTATTATTTCACTTTCACGCAACAAGGCAATACTTTACGTTAGTCTCTCCCATAACATTCCAATAAAACACATTGTAGTTTGTGGTCATAAAGAGATAAAAAGTGGTATGAACTGAGACTGTTACTACTAAACTTCATGTCATACTGAAAACCTTTGAAAGAATGTATTTGGATATAAACTACTGAACTGATTTTCATGACATTTTGCTTGATTTACATACAGAACAAATCAGTGCCTTGTTCTGTTGTTGCTAGGCCTATCACAATAACACATTTTGCTGAGCTATTAATTGACTCAAGAATTATTGTGATAAATGATAATATCGTTTGAAGACCAGTTTAAACTGATGTAATGGTAATGACATTATAATGCAAGTGCATCCTGCCAAAAATAAAATACATTTCATTTTCAAAAGAACACTTAACTCTGGAACTAGTAAACAAAATAAAACAACCAAAAACAGAAATCAAATGGACTCTCAATTTCTGTTAACAAAAAAACTAAACACAACATAAAACCAAAGTGGAAATAAAAACTGCGTTCAACCAAAAGAATACAGATTATGAAGTTTGTATGCTATATTGCCCTTCAATAATCATTAGATTTATACAGAGAAGACAGACATATCCGACTACCAGACTACCAGATGAAATACGATAAGGAAATAAGGAAGGCAGGGGACAGTGTAGAGCACCGAACTTGAGCTCTTTTTCATCCAATGTCAACTATAGAAACAGATAAATTAAAACGAGGTTGATAATTTTCATTTATCGTGGGATTGATTGATTTAAGATTTATTGTGACAGGCCTAATTGTTGCATCTAAGTTTTGATACTGTCTGTAATCTAAGCATTTTATTTTAACACGGAGACCTACTTACAGCATTTAGAAAGAATAGTTCAATTTGGGGGCAAAAAATAGGATGCCTATGTTACCTTACATCAGGAAATTGCATCATTGCAGAATTTTTAGCAGCTAAGAATGAAAATCCGACTTCTGTGATCTGCACCATCAGAGGTGTCTAAAGCTACGTGAATTCAGATTTCTTCAAAAATTGTTCAACATGTTGACAAAATGTTTTCATTTATGCTGCTACAACCTTAGCTAATTTAGTATTAAACAAACAGACATCTATATACCTAACTAAAGTGCTATTTGAAGCCAAATAATAGCAAGTACAGGACCAGAGGCAGTGCGCACAAATGGAAGGTGAACGCTAGTGGCGTTCACAGTTTGTGCTACAAGCTAAAAGCACCAATTTCTTCTTCAATTAAAAATGCATTATATTATGATTTGTTTTCTTTTTAGCCAATAAATTAAAGATGCAACACTGTAATAAAAATAAATCAGAAAAGAACAAATTATAGTAGGTCTGAAAAAAGTTCTCAGACAGCTGCCTTAATAAAAGAAATCTCTATAGTTTTATCTATTTTCAATGTTGTTGGTCTAGAAAGTATACTTAGTCTGTTCTGAGCAACAAAATTAAGAACTTTCTGTAATAACCCTTGCTGAGTTTTGCCAAGTTTAAAGAGTGACTAAAATGCTGCTGGATATATCTATGATATTAAAATGAAAGCAAAAATCCATGGCAAAAGAGGAAATACTTTGGCTATTTACCAAGCCTAACATGAACATGAACTTAACATTTTCCTAATATTTTCTCATCTAAGAAAATTGTTCGTATAACTATTTTTATACAATATTGCAGAAAATGTTCATCTGAATCAACCCGATTTTCTAATGGAAGTGAATCGGAAAAGTTTTCCGAAACATTCCAACATCTGACAATTATTTTAGTGTGCAAAGATAAGGCAATGCTGCAGCCAATCGAATATTTTTTTAAGATAAAATTCTTAGACAAATGTCAAGAATATTGTATTCAATTATAACACGACATTAATAGTCCATAAAACAAAAAGTTGAAGCAGAAGGTTAGAAAACAATAAGGCTGATAGACTTTAAATGAACAATGTCATATCAGAGGTAATAAATCGAAAATTTGTTATATTTTATGCAAAGCAGTGCACTCTGAGCAACAAAGATAAAAAAGTAGCAGAACAAAAACCTCCTACGCACCATCTGGCACCAAGCCTCAGATGAATACAGAAAGAGAAGGAATTGATGAAGGAATAAAGTTAGCACAAAAGACGGGAAAACAATCATGGCTTCAAACTGCAGACAGGAACGGTGTCTACACTCAACTCCAGGAAAGAGAGAGAAAAAAACAAATCATCAACAAAAGACAAAAGATCTGACTTTGAAGCTGTGTCTTTAAATTAAGAAACAAGAACATTTTACAGAGAAGTGCCTGTTTGTCTAACAAATGAAAAATCATAAGAAGTTTTGCTTCAGAATACTTTGACAAAAATATACTGAAGGCAAAAAAAGAGTGCAGGTTTTTTCTTACTTATCTGTCTTGTTGTATTATGAAAATAATAAAAACATTAAGCAAATAAAATCCTATTTTAAAGTCTATTAAAACAAAATAAAAAATGAGTTATATGAGGGGAGCCACTGAATTTGCAGTGAACTGCTACAAAATATGAACCTGAGGTAGAGAATAGCTCAGATTATGTCACCTCTATCACAGTACAACATTCTTTTTCTGCCCTGTGGTTACAGGAGTTGCGGCCCTGCCTCCAGGCTGGACTGTGTGTTAATCTGTGTGTGTAACTCTTAATAATAAGGATCACTATTGCCTACAATCATTATTCATATACTGCATTGAAGCTAAATTCCAGTGGTAGCAACTATTGAATAATAATGCAAATACTTATGCTAAAGTAAAAATCTTATATAAAATCTTATTTTTTATAAGCCTTAACAAATTAATCGCATGACAAATTAAAACGCCATTGATAACTTTTATTCTGATGATTAATCTTTTTTAAAGAGAAACTTTGTGTAGAGACATCATGTTTTATTTATTGGTTTCAGTCATTTTTTTTTATTTTGGACAATTAAAATATTTTCTAGTTCCAATGTTCAGTCTTCTTTACAAAATTAAAACTTATTGCTCTTTAAGAGAATGAACGTGCATTATTATCCCATTATCAATATGTCACTTGAAAATGGTCTCAAAAAAGATGTTTATCACAGTAATTATTGGGACAATATATTGTCCAGCAAAATTTATTGTGAGAGGTTTAAGAACTGTTCTCAAAATCATGGAGAAACATATTCAAAATGGTAAGTGACGTTAGTTCAGACATTTTGCAGCTGACTGATTGGTTTTTTGAGCAAAAGTTCAAAGTAGAACCTACAGAAGGCATCTATTACTTGATCTATGGATACTTGCCAACTTAATCAAACTCTTTTTTTTTTATTCTGGAGCAAATAAAAGTTTTTAAACACATTCATTTAAGAAAAAATGAACCTTACCAGAACATTCCTGAGTCTGCCACTCCATACACTGGCCGTATGGGAAAGAGATGACGTACGCCGAGGAGTCCACGCACCGCTGGGTACTCTCACACCACATGCACTCCATGGCCTGGCTGGTGCAGTTGGCACAGCTGGTCCGCAGGGCGCATGGCATCTTGCAGGGACGAGTGTTTTGACTCTGCAAACTCCCTGAGCAGTGGGAAACAAGGACAGACGTGGACGGAGACAGAAAATCTCAATCAGTTATAAGTTTGTTTTAAGAATCACAGAAAACTGAAGCAGAAAACAGATTTTAAAGACACATGATGATCCAAATGACCAATTTTCACACCCTGAAGTCATGAAGTTGGCATATGAGTACGTCATTAAAATATTTCATATTTTAATCACTTCTTATTTAATCCAAAACCCATAGTTTCAGCCCTTAGAGTCTAGTCCTTTGATCTGAACCAGTTCTTCTACCTCCTCCACCATTTTGTCTCATTAATTCCTCCTCACCAGCAGGTTTTTCACAGATCAGGCCGTCAGTGGTGGCGGTGCAGGGATTGGCTTTAAGTCCGGCCGGCTCCGTTCTCTCCAAAAAGGCGCAAAAGCCTGAGTCACTGGGTTCCCCTGGCAACCATTGTAGAGTGCTGTTGGTGAATGGGGACGCATCCTCCCAGCCCCAGTAGGACACGTTGATTTTCCGCAGACCCACCCATGGAGATAACTTCTGTGGAAGAACAGCTTTATCTTATTAATCTGCAGTCTCTGTTGAAAACTCTCAATATATGTAGATATGACCAATATATGTTTGATCAAACAGTCAACAGTCAACTTGCTAACAAATACTAACACATTCAAATGTGCAACAGCATATGAGATCATCTCACATAAACAGGGAACCAGTACTGTATGAACGGCCTGCTCCTTTTATGTCACTTTCTCTAGGAAAACATTTTAAGTGTCAAATACTGACACTTCTCATAGTCTGTCTTTATTGCTCTCTAAATTATTTGCTTCATAACAACTATGAAAAATGTCCTCAGTTTGGTGGAGTTCTTGTGGCAAAAAAATGTGGAGCAAATTTCAAAATAAAAAGTTTAGGGGTTGAGAAAAACTCCAACAATAATAGGTAAAAACCAAATAAAACTTTAAATGTTCAAGAAGGACTGGAAACAGGAATTAATATCAACATTAGTTAAGTAAAATACCTGATTAGAGCGGCAGGTATAGAACCTAAATATGTCAGATGGTGAAAAATTTATATGTTGAGCTTAAATAAACCAAAAAAAGAGTTTTTTGTTAGTTTTGAAACAAAAGAACAAAACAAGAGCAAAAGAGGTAGAGAAAAATAAAAAAAATGTAAAAAACTGGAACGACTGGAAAAGCAAGTGCTGCTTCACGCCAGCACTTTCTTCTCAATCGCCCTCCGCCCTCCAATCTCAATCACAGGACTATTACATTCATTTGAACTTTGCAAATTTGGAAGAAAAAAAAAGCTTCAGTGGGAAGACTGATGATTGGTAGTTTCGCCATAGCTACCACAGCTGGGCTATTTCTTTTCAATCTGGAGGATTTTACAGAAAAGATGGGAGGTTTCTGAACTTCTGCCATAAGTTGTGACATTATAAATGAAGAATAAAGGGTTTTTTGTTTTTCTTTTCAGCTATTGAAAGTTTTTCTTTTTAGCTATTGAAAGGATGTAGGTCAGGAGGTTTCCTTGTACAGAGTCAAGCACACTGCTGAGCATGTCATTTGAGGCAGTAATTTTATCCTATGCATTTTTTTTTGGTGAAAGAAAACCGTGTGGATTAATAAAAATATATATTTTTTGTTACAAATCATACAGAAGTATTTTCTGAGTTTGTTTAGCTTGTTGTTCATTTTAGCTTTGTGAAATCTGGATCATGGTTTTTTTACTGGACCCAAGTATGCCAGTTTTGTGCAAGTTCCAAACAGAATGATTTCATCAGGCCTAATAAGGCACAAATTCATACTTTGCTTGCTTATTCCTCAGAAGATCTCTCCAAATACCTGTTGTGGTTCCATCTTAAGATGGAACTTTTTTTCAACTTGCAAGTCACGTATAAACTGGTTAATGTTCAGTTGTAACCCAGACAGCGAGCTTCAACATTATATGCTCTCTTCCTCACTATGGTGGGAAGGACATGAGCAGCAGCTTTGGTCAACTCTCCACTGATGTCAACAAAAAGCTGACCAGCTGCACAGTTTTTCTCTTCTTTATCACAGTCAGTTCTTCAAAGCAACTAAATCACGGTCATTCTGCAGCAAAACTTATCACAGGTGTTCCTGCCACTACTAGTGATTAAACTCTTACTGCTCCTCTCTATCAGCTCTCTGATAGCAGACGGATGCCCATGATCCACAACTAATAATGTAGTTTGGAGTTGTCAGTGATGTAAATCACAAGTCAATCAATGGATGCAAACAAATGGTTTCTGTGCCATATCTCGATCGGTGCTGTTAGTGTTACCCCTGAAGTAGGTACAAAAATCTGAGAACAGTTGGGCTGAGTCGCCTCGGACCTGCTAACATAAAATGAATCTGGTTAAGGTGAACCAAACCAAACCATTTAGAGGAAGTCTGGTGGAAAAGTGCCTTAAATCAGACTTAACACTAATTATTAAAATAAGTTTGCAATGTCTTCATAAGAAGGCATTACAAAAGCAAAAACTGATTCCAGATGTTCAGCATGTCTGGTATTTACTGCAGGTGACTAAAGTTAAAATTTTGAACACTTTATTGTGAGAAATCAAATGTGATTTGTTGATAATGGCCAGTAATGATTTGCAATCTTTTCCCACAGCTGTAACTTATAATAAAACACTTGTAGTTCAGGGAAAAGAAGTGAATCTTACAACCCTACCTTAAGCTTGAATTCAAACATAAACTACATAGAGTTGAAGCAATTTTATCTTCAGTTGTTAAAGGTGTGGCTGAGATCAGAAGTACTGTGTGAGGTAAAACAAGTCCCAGAGCTTCTTAATTTACATCTACGTAAACATTACAGGAAGAAAGCATGTTAAACATTCCTTTCCAAGCTGCCAGATGTTTTGCACACATCTGGATTTACTGACACAAATGAACTTTGTGCTCTGTGATGGGCCGAGATAAAAAAAAAAAAAAAAAGTTTTTTAACTCCTCAGGGAAGTAAAAATCAGAAATATGAAACTGAAAAGACATATCTCTCCTTTTCTCAGAACTGAGAATCCAGAGGAGCTGTGTGGTACAAGCTCAAACATTTGAGCATTCATCATACAAAGTCAGTAATGCTGAATTATGCAAGACAGAAAAATAATCCACCCAGACTGGTTTATTATTTATCGGTTCCCGCTACATGATCATTTGAAATAAGTGTTTATATAATCTCTGGACTAAACATTCCTTGGCATCTAATTATAAAACATTACAAATGTATGATGTTAGCATAACAGGCGGTGTAACTGTTAGCAATGAATCAAACAGCTGGGTGTGCAACGTTTTAAAGAATAAACGCCAAGGTACACATGAGATCTGTTCACACTAATCAAACACTTTCTTTTCAAAAATGAACTAAAATGATTAGCAATTGTTTCTCTCACTAACTATGTATACACCAAACTTTTTTCCCACGCCGAAAGGATTTGAGCTTTCAAAACTGAGACATTTAAATTCAAAAGACATCTTTAAAAATGTTATTTGAGGAAGAGTAGATCTCAAAGAAATATTTACCTTTTCTAATATGATTAAGAAAAGGTAAACAGGTAAACATAAAAAACAAAAACAAATAAAGTTCTAATATACTTCATCTTTTCAGACAAAAATATTTGCCAAATACATTCTATTTAGAAGTAAACAAAATTCGGTCTCAACACAATTAACGCTGACAGATAAAATGGATTTGCAACAGGCCGCACCAGCAAAAATAATGGCCAGGTCCTGGTGCATTATTTGTTGGATTTAAAACAAGCACTCACCTGATTTTCCAGCTCATACTTGTGTAGCTCCTCCAGAACAAAACCAACTTGGTTGTCTGTGAGCAGAGAGGCTATATTTCCTCCCAGGTTTTTGCAGTAGTGCTGTGCGTTATCATAGCTCTCCTTGCTGGAGTTGATCCTCAGGCAAACGTCACCGACGTGGTACCAGCCATTCCCACAAAGCTGCCCTAGGCACACAAAGAAACACACCTCTACTGCTTTTACTTTCTACATCTAAAAAGAGCATGAAAAATGGCTGTCTAACCCCTGACTTTTTCACCAAAGCTGAAGCTAACTACTAGTTCAAGCTTGGCCTAAACCATATTAAATGGTCTAAATGATTTGGTTAGGTCATTTAATGTTCAAACAACACAAATCTCACAAAAACCAGCCAGATTTGTACAAAGTGTTTGAAAAAGATATAAAATAGTTGAAAGAAAAAATAAGGGCAGTTTACATGACAACTTTCTGAGGGCTAGCATGCATATATGCAAACCTTTCGCATGTTGCCCTACAAACTGCTTGCAAATGTCACTTGTTCACACATTTGTGAAATTTCTGCAACATATCAGTATGACATAGCATTCGATTTACTGTAATATAAAAACCTTAACAGTAACATTTGGTAGTTCATCATGCCACAGAATGCTGTATAATTTCCTGTGTAATTTCCAAAGCCACATTTAGTTACGCCCCAATCCACAGTAATGGTACAAATTTTAATTACATTAAAATGATATTACTTGAAAAACAGCATTGAAACGATTATAGACCCATCTAAAAAGTCTGATTTCATATTTAGGTATTAAGACAAAAGTGATCTGCAATCAAGCAAATTAGCGAAGAACAATTTCCTAGTGGGGTACTTCTCAAAACTTTAGAATATCGCAAAGTTTTATACTTTTTGTCACTTCTTTCAAAAACGGAAACACATACCACACAGAGTAAAATATTTCAAGCTTTTATTTCTTTTCAGAATTTGGTGTCTCAAAAATTCCGACAAGAATTTTTGAGACACCAAAAATGAACTTTTTTGGTGTCTACTTGAAATGATTCAGTTAGAAATCAATCATTTCTAATTGATTAAGAAATCAATTAGAAATGACTATTTAAAAATGTCAAGCTTTTAAAAAATATGTTTATTCTTATGCAATAGGTCATGAACTAATTCCTCTTGCATAAATTACTGTAACCAGTGTTTTCAATACTGGTTACAGTAATAGGCCAAAAATCATAAAAATTACAATAAAAATAAACTTGAAATATTTCACTCACAAATCACAGCATCATACTAATGGTTTCACACACAAAGACATTTTCATTTAATTTGTGAAGTCAATGAGCCATCAAAAGGTTCCTTACTATATGATGCTATAAGTTCTGGTTACAAGTGTAGATTCCAGAGATATGACAGGAGGTTAGTCATGGGTGTACAGAGGCTGTCCCACACTCACTGTGGCAGAAACGACTAAGTACTCTACATACACAACAAAACAACAAAGTTAAGCAATCTGATGATAAGAAGCTGAAGGGACAAAAACTTTAACACCATCACAAATAATGGATGCTGACTTCTGCCCACTGGTCTTTTAAACATAGAAAGCATATGAGAAATGTCAACAAACCATAGTACCAAAACTTGAAATGCCCTTGGATTTTCAATAAGAATCTAAAACAAATTTGCAACTGGATAGATTACATCTCCTCCAAACTCCAACGACAATAGTTCCAATCCTGTAGCAAAACGAAATGATGTCACAGTGAGATTATTGGAGAGTCCTCAAAGGTGGTAGAAGCTAACAAGTTAGTCAGATGTACGCAGCTTCAGCCCACCGACTGAGGGTCCATCACAACTTTTTAAAACCACTGTAAGACCTGAAAAGCACAGGACCGTTCTGTCTCCAGTGAAGCTGAACAACCAATCCAAGTGTATATTTTGTTCTTAGCAGAGATAGAAAAGACTGATGAGTCGAAGCTGGTCTGGCGGACTGAGAGGCTCAACCAATATAACTTCACATAGAAACAGGGACATTGTTTGACTGTTGCAGCAAATCCTTCACAAGGGGATTGCTTTTTGTGGAAAAAAGTTTTTTTTTTATTTCTCCTTTTTTTATGTACATTAAAAAATGTAATGACTCAGAGCAAAAGGTAAAGAGTATCAAAGAGAACACCGGCTACAATTACTCTGAGGCAATCTTTAGCCTAACACTGCATTTGCCATCCTCAAGATTTTTTTAAAATTTTTTTTATTTAGAGGCAAATGTTGACATTGGTGCTACCTGCTGGTATGGGATATAAATTACATGTTTAATTTTTTTGGTTTTTTGTTTGAGTCCTAGAGTGTCGAGTCACATATATCAGTGCCAGGAAACAGACTTTTCTTGTTAAAATATTGCTTTATTTTGCTGAGATGTGTGACAGAAAAAGTTAGTTTTGTTAAATGGTAATATCTTGGTGAATGAAGCTAAAACTAGAGTGAATGTCAGTCTACAGCACTTATCACACCAACAAGAAGCCAACTGAGCACATCAACAAAATCTACCAGTAGGTGGTGGTACTGGATATCCTAAGAAGTGAACATATTAAAATCAATTCACAGGTGAATTTGATTTGGATACTGCTGATTTTATTCTTCTTTATCTGAGGTTGTAAGTTTATTTATAGGTTTTGTACGAAATTTCAAATGTTGGCTTTAATCTACACATGTTATTTCTATCTTAGAAAGCAATAATATTATATTAGGGATGGAATGAATGCTGCAAGTCAGTAACTCAATGCAATCTACTGGTTTTCCTAAAATAGAAACTTTTAATCTACTTTGAGTAGTAAACAGAGCTTACTGTACTGTTTGACAACTAGGATCAACTGGAACATATGTGTGATTGAATTGGAATTTTTTTTTTTTTTTTTTTTTTTGTGAATTGGTGCTTTATAAATAAACTGATTTAATAATGCCAAAAAGACATTAAAATTTATGATAGGTTGATTCAAAAGGGGAAATATCAGTGTGAAAAGTGCTTTTTTTTCTTAGTTTTTTTTCAAGTTTTTTTCCCACATTAAAACACAAATCACATGAATTTCTAGTCATTAATAAAATGTATTGATGAGTGTGCGTCCTCACCGGGCAGCACCTGGCACTCCTGCTGCTGCACCTCCCACTGACAGTTGCTGTTCAGGGAGCAGCTTCGGCAGTTGGTCAGTCGGAAACACTCCTGCTCCTCCCGTCGCTTGCACCTGGACGAGTCTCTCACCGACTTCTCACAAAAACAGAAAGAGAGAATGAGGAAACAATATTAGTTCACTTCCAAGTTTTTCATTTTCAAGTAAATACAATAAACCCAGAGAAATCAATACAGTGTGCCGCAACCCACTGAAAAATGAATAAAGAGTGATGGGCGTGGTGAATGAGAAGTCAAACAGAGCATGCAGAGTGAAAAATGAAATCAATATGAGCATTTTATACTGAGATGAAGTTTTTATTGAAGAATTCTTTCTGAAAGATGAGGCTGTTTCAATTCAGAGAGTAAAATATAAAGCTTCAGCAAACACAAGGGAAATTCTTTTTATTTAAACTGAAGTTAGAAAACCTAACATATACATTTATTGAAAATGTAAGTATTATCTGGTCTTTACCCAGCTCTAAAATTATTTAAATCTAAGCTTAAGGGGACAAAATTCTTGACAGATTAAACAGCACTGTGTGAAAAAACCAAGTGCACTTCATGACTAAACAGCAAGCAGAAAAACTTTGGTTGGGGATATAGCTCGTTTTTGAGGACTGCATGCTCTGTCCTTTGCATGACTTTGCTGGGGGAACTCATGACAAATATCATGTGTTAAATGTTTTCCACTTATGATGAATCATAAAATCCTTGTAAATGAGTTTATAACTTTGTCCAAATGGATGAACATCAGTGACTAAGGTCGCAGACGGTGTCCTTTCACCTTGGCATTGTGTTAGCGCTACCGCTAACAGTAGTCATGGACGCACATTGTCCTGTGTGTTTCAATGGCATAACAATAACATCATTTGAGTTAAGTAAAGTAGTGATTTTATTTGGTGATTTTAATAGATTTTTTATTTATGTAATGCCAATCATAATTTTGGCAGATTTCATCTTTGAAAATGTTTTGTTTACTAAAATGTTTTCCATTTAAATATCAGTCATGCCGAAATTACAATTATTCATTTTTTATATTAAATAAGTGTTTCCAGAAAATGGAATAACACTAATCTCCATATAAACTCCAATGATGTAAAACAGGCTGCAGCTGGACAGAAAAATAAATATTCTTTGTATTGTAAAATAATACACACATGTCCCCTCCTTTGCGCGCCGTGCTTCCACAAACTGAGCTGATGTTCAGACAACATGGATGGAGGTGGATACAGAGACAGAGCTTTGCGATGCTGCTGGGCCAGCTCCAGAATCAGCTATATGCACACACAAAATCAGAAACATTCATGGGTTCAAATTCATAAGCACCCAAGTAAACATTTAGAGAGAAAAACAACAGACACACATACAGAAAGACAAATAATTATTCAGATTAAAACCAGAGAAACAGCTAGAATGAATGAGTGAAATGCAAAAGATGAACACACAATCATTTAACAGTGGTATATCAATCTTTCATCTGTTTTAAGGCATTTTTAACATCCATTATTTTCTCAGATTTCTTCAACTGATAGAACTGATAGTACAACTTTCTGTACTATCAGAAAGTACAGCAAGATGTACTATTTTTAAAACTTTTAACTGATAATTTGTGTGAACTGACCACGGTGCAGTTGCTCGAGGCAGAGATGCACTTCCTGTCCTCACACCACTGGCAACCCCAGGTGTTGGATGTGCAGCTGGCGCAGTCTGAGAAGCGAATACACTGTTTGTCTATGCTATCTGCAAGAAGAGCAACACAGAGTCATCGGCATATAGTAATGTTTTGCCAGAGTAGAAAACCACTTTGCTTAGCGTTCTGACTGGAAGATTTTATGGGAATGTCAGTCAAAAAAGCAGGTTATGGATGGTTATTTTCTCACTTACCGGCCCGTTAAGCTATCATCTTTCGTAAAGAGTAAACATCCTGCGATAAAACTGTTAAAAACTAAAACTTGTCACTGTTAAGTATGTGCCTGTTATTGCAATGATGGCACAAAGACAACACAAGCCACAACTCCCTTACAGAATTGATGAAACTGTTGGTGACTTTCTTGTGCTATACTATGGTGTCTGCACAAATGATGTTTGACTTACCTTACTTTTAATCTAAAAATCCAACTGATATGTTTTAGGGATGGGCATTTATCATATTGTTTTTCATTGTAATTCAGTTGTTCTGGATCTGAGTTCTATTTTTTGATATAATTTTCAAAACACTTTTCATTTTAACCTGCAATGCGATGGAGCAAGTAGAACACAAAGAAGCAATGTTTAACTACATCTAGTTCAGGACTATCCTAATTAATTTAAACCAAGCTGATTGGGACATTGCTGGCCTCTGTTCTCATAATTACAATATGCAAACAATCTTGAAAATCAAAGGCTTTCAGAATAATTACAATCATCATGAAACAATCAGCCTACTGGAAGTGAAGCTCGTCTTAGACAGCAGAGTTTTATGGTTTTGGGAAGACGTGGATGAATAGAAACGGTAAGCAGATTGGACCTACCAGGTCGTGCGGGGCAGAAAGAAGCCGGGACAATGTGATTGTGCTGTTTGGACTCCCATTTGAGACATCTGCTTTTCACCCAGAGGCAGCGAACTCCAGGCCCAGCCGCCGAACACAGAGTCGGGGACGAGAAGGCTTGGCAGGACGGAGGGTTGTAGGCCAGCACGTCATTCAGAAGCAGACCCGAAAAGCCTCCAAAGATGTACATGGAGCTGGAAAACCCAAATAATAATAGAGTTTAGGAGAAATTTGTGAAAGAAGGAGGAAACACGGGCAATCTTAAACAGGCACAGATGAACAGGTAGAAAACATTAAAAGGCAGCACAAAGGACCTTCGGAAATCAAAAGAATTTTATGGTTTGAAGCTGGCCTTCTGAAGTTGAAAGCTGACATTTTTGTGGTCATAGTTGACTTTTTGGAGAATGAATGTTGTTAAAGGATCAGGTCACCGTTTCAAATGGAAGAAAGAACATCCCCTCATATTCTGATGGATTTCTTAAAGCAGACATCTAGTTTTTATTTAGAGCTGACATTTACAGGCAGCCCTACCCTAAGAACGAACCAGTTGACTTTGATCCCAGCCATCTGACATGAACACTTTTTCTCCCTATGAATTCTTGAAAGTTTGCAATTTGAATTCAAAATAAAATTGATCACCACCAAGGCTGTGTGTTCAGTCATGAAGGAAGCACCCACACAATGTAATGATGACATGAGTCAATGTTGAGAGCTAAAAGCAACCAAACCCTGAATTTCTGTATGGGAACTATGAAGCAGGAACTGTCTCTTCATATAGAGGCATTTCTAAACAAAGAGCTTCACAGGAGATAAAGAGCGGGAAGAGAAGCAGCTAAATATAATATACTAACAGGGATGAAGCCATAAAACAAGGAAAACCACAGAATTGAATAGGTTACTAAAAAGCTATGAGGACATCCTGAGGAAACATCAAGGAAACTGTAAAGATGAACACTGCTTTCAACATTCTTCAGGAAAGTACGAGAGACTCACCCATTGCTGACCACAGCAGAGTGTCCGAAGCGATTGACGTCTCTGTGTAGTCCTGGTCTAGGAAGGACTGTCCATTTATCACAAGCTAAAGACAACAACACATAAGGAGAAAAAAGGCGTTTCTATACATCAAGTCAAGTTTATTTGTACAGCAACAAGGCGGTTCAAACTGCTTTATATCAGAAAAAAACATGATACAGTCACCAATTATGAAACAAGAAATAGTCGTTACATTTTGTCAAATGCCATCATTAAATGCAATCTTTGTATTAGGATGTATTCACAATGGCCATGTTTAGTCCACTTTAATCCAACTCCAGTCTGTTTGCCTAAAAAGTCTGGTTTGCTTGGGAGAGAATTAATCAATCCAACTCTGATGCGAACCAAAAAAAGCAAACTCTGGTCCACCAATAAAATCAGGTATCAGTTCGGTTAAAATGAACTCTGATGTGGTTCTAATCCATATGTGTATACAAGTGGGCCTGAGAACGTTTCAAAAGCAGAAATTGGACTACAGCACCAGACATTCTGGGTAAATACCAGGGATAGAGGGCTTGAGGCCAGTCTTGGTTTGATTTTGTTCAATAAAATGGGTCAAGGTCAGTTCAAGACTCAAATGGGTGTGGTTATATTTATTAAATTAAATATTTGTTTATTATAATCATTATTAGTTTAATACCAATAAGTAGCTTTGGTTGAGTAAATAACCATTTGTCCAATAATTTTTCCATTTTATGGTGTAGATCTTCATACTTATGGCATAAAAGTTGCAAGTCTGATGTGTAATATTGACAGAGACTCTCATTGGGCAAAAGTTTAATCCTTAACAACTTGACTTGATTTGGGGCAAAACAAGCTATAATTCATCCGTGAAAGAGTTGTTTTTTTTTTTAAATATATATTTTAAAGGTCAAAAATTGGTGTTTCACCAGTAACTTCTGGTAATCTCAGGAGAGTACATAAGTCAAGCATACTTGATATCTACGCAGAGGTCAAACAGACCCTCATTTAGACTTATTTTCTTTCAGACTGTGTTGCTTGTGTCTAGCAGATCTTGGCAGAAACTGAAAAACATTACTAATGTCTGATTTAATACAATGATGGCAAAACGATACAGCAGCCAAATTTCTGTACTGCCTTCAAGAAGCTCAGTAATTTGGCTGCTTTTTATAACAGGTGAAAAATGGGAAGTGAACCCATGGAGGACAAAGCACTACCAGTTCCAATTAAAGTTCATAAACCAGAATCAAATTCTATTACACTGCAAAGGAGTCAGAACTTTCTGTGTCTGTGAACAAAAATGTCCAAAAACTCTTCAGATATCAGCAAACTACAAAAAGTTCAGTCAGTGTTTATAAGGACTACAGATACATACAAATAAGAAACATGAAGTTAATCAGTTGCTAAATTGACTTCAATCACCTACTAATAATGTTGGGAACATCCAGATCAAGTATATTTTTAAAATCCTCATGAATTTTGTTCCTCAGTGTTGCAGGGACATAGATGTTTTGTCAACTAATCCTTAATATAACCTGCAACGTCCTGAATCACACTGGCACATCTGCCATGATGATCATCGCTCAGCAGGATCTCTAGGTTTGCAGACAAAGCCCTTACCACTAATATCCAGCTGAAGCATGCAGTACGTGGTGCTAAAACTTCAGTCACTTTTAAGTGATGCCACTTGGAACTTGGGAGACCTAAAATAAGCATACTGGTTCCACAGGGAATGGATATCATGGGAGTTTCTTCCCTGAGAACAAGCAGCAGGTTTTTTTTTTTTTATAGCTGTGAATTTAAGGCAGATGACTTACTATCTAAATCTAGATGCGTTTTCTTCTTTGCAGTTTTTCATAATTTCACATACATATGTGAATGAAAATTACTTGTGGGAAGTCAAAATAGACAATATTTTCAACTGAAAATCCTTCTTGTTGCTTATTTATGAAGGAGACATGTGAGCTCAACAACAAAATATTTTTTATTGCATTTAAATTACTTAGGTTATTCAACCATAAGATTGGTGCATAGTGCTATTACACCCATTCAAGTGTTTAAGGAAGCTCTGATCATTCACCGAAGGTCTTTAGACTGTGGACCCTGGGGTTATCATCAGGGCTGTCTGTGCTGTGCTATGTATTTAGCATTGAGATGCTATTTCAGACTTGAATACTTTCACCAATAGGCTAATTTCTTTCATCATACCTTGAAGACAACAATAGTCTTATTGGGTTGTCTTTTGAAGCACAAAATAACCCTAACCCCTTGGGTCGATACGGTCTTGTCACCATTTGAAAAAGATGGTTGAGATGTTAATGCAAACCCATGAGCCAATCAACGAATGGAGTCTGCTGCCAATCAAATCAATTGTCTGCAATACCCAGTTAGGTCTGGCTTGTATCACCCCTGACGTGGTTCCAAAATATTAGGAGGAAACACAAAGGGAGAAGAATCTGGCCAGGGCTGACTGGGGAAGAACTAGGTTAAAACCATGGTCAGAGAAAAGGGGCTCTGGAGGGTTGAAGGGTTATTGTAAAGATGAAGAATAACATGAAATACCACATAAGCCTGTGGAAGAGTCCAGAAAAATCTGTTATGGTGACAAGCCTAATTTTACGATGCACATCAGAAATCACAATAAATTGAATGCTTATTGTAATATTACTTTTTAGGCAACAATTCCAACCGAATCAGATGTCATGAATTTACTTTCAAAGATTTTTGTCGTTATCAAAACCAAAAACATTTACATTTGTGAATCCAAACCCCACCCTCATTAGAAAGTTTCAGATGTATTCCAAACCTCATCTGACAGCAGCTGCAGCTAAAAACATTCAGTAACATTTCATCTTCAAGTTCCATTTTCGTTGCACTGGATACACCCAGTTTTACCAACATGATGTGGGTGTGAAGCTGCTAAACTGAAGACTTAACACACATTCCGTAAACCACACAAACACAGAAAGATATATATATAACCCACATTTCAACAAAGATTTTAATTTCCTCTCAGGATATGAGAAAATCTTTGTTAATAATGCATGGTGGGACAAAGAGTGTAATCGCCAGGCCAGATCGGAGCAGGCAGACATTCTGATTGACAGGTTGATCTGATATGCACTTGCACTAATAGGGGACTTGATGAAGAAAGCCAAGAGGAGGAATAAGAGGAGAACCAAACACCATCACCCCTCCCCCCAGCCCCTGTCATAAAAAAACAAGCTTTCAGAGAGTATTTGAGTTTGTGGCTGTTTGTGTGCAGCAAACAGTGTGTGGGTGTCAAGTTGGAGAGGGCCGTATTTTTTAATCAGAGTTCATTTTCCCCAAAATCTAATTAGATGCGTGAGGGTGGCAGGGTTGTTGTGGGGGAGTTGGAGGGGAGAAAGCTGAAGGGAGAGAGGGGAGAATTAAATCCAAATGATTTAAGTGCTTTCCATGTCAAGCAGAATCTAACGTGTGGCAGTGGAGGAGCAGGAGATGCTAATAACGTCATGTCGCCCCTCCAAGGTTAGTGCAGCGAAAGAGCAAAAAACAAATTAGCACGCCGATCCACCGCTTGCAGCGTGCACAGGAAGGCACAGAGGGAAAGAAAGAGTAAATGATGACGAAAGGAAGGATAGTAGGATGTGGCTTCTGCAGGTTCAGCTAATTAACCATGTTCTGCAGAGATGGTGCAGAGGCCAGAGGGTCTTCAGAAGAACTTCACGGAATTCAATAAAAGTCTTTTATATTATCATTATTCATCTTCTTGCTGGCAGCATCATGGGGGTGAAAATGTCGGACCACACGAGATGACAGGACTCCCTGAGCAAAAACAGGAGTTCAGGCCGGACAACAGACTGATGGGGAATAAAATGAAGAAACAAAGTACAATGAATTAATAAACAACATTATCATACTAGGGACTCATTATTTGGTCTGCTATTAGAACAAGACTTGTTATTGTGCTATTTTTACATGTACTTGTTTGATCAAACCCCTAAAACAACAAGAAGATCTGACTGGTTTTGTTTTCCTAAGGAAACTAACTAGGACAATCTTAACATCAGAAAATCCTCAAAGTCTGCAGAATGTTTTCATGTTAGTGTAAGACTGAAAATTGGAGTTGTGAAAATATAAAATGTTTTGGAAATCTTTTATTTTGAAAGGTTCCCCAGATGGGGAGGAAAGCAAATGTTGGGTGACAGCTGAGTGTGGTGACTGCTGATGTTTTTCATTTGTTTACACACACACAAGTGTTGCCTCAGGTGTGAATGTATGCATGGAAATTATGTTAATTAGAGGAACCTTACAGTTGCTCTAAGCACTGTCTTGAACTGGAGGAAATTAATATTTTTCATTTGTATAGATTGTATCTATTAACATACTTCACACATTTTCATTTAAATATGTCATTATAAATGAGTTTTCACAAGCCCGATTTTTCTTTGCCCTATGGCCACTTTGTGCCCTTTTTGAAATGTGAGATGGATTATTCATACCACTGACAGAAATAGAAACAGAAATAGATTTGTAAATATTTTTATTTATTTTACTTAACAAAAACTTGATTTATGACTGAAAGTAATAATGAATCAGAAGATGATACAATAATGTAAAAGGAGTATCAATTAAAAATAATTTAGGTGCTAAGTAAATAGTTATGTCTTCCTAGACAATCAATATTTAAAAAAAATATTGGCTTTACAGTAAAACATTTTAATAATTGCTGACAATTTATCTTTAGTGATGAGCTCCAAGTGGTTGAGGTTGGAGAGGGCCTCCTAGACTTTAGCTCACTTCATGACATCAGCCACCAGCCCTGTCATAAAGGTTGGACAAAATCTGCCTGGAGCCAATGTTTTTCTTTATTCCAACTGAAATTAAGTTTGAAATCAATTAAACTTTTCTTGTGTGTTTTCTTGCTACAAATGTTCCCTTTGCATATCTTTGTGTCACTTGCAAATGAATAATTCATGACATTTATAAAAACTGAGGAAGCTCATGCAAAAGTACAGGACATATAAACACATACATTTACGCTGAACCCTAACAAAAACACCATTGAAAAACACCTTAAGTCTATGAAGCTTTGTAATGTTTACCACTTTTAATTTAGCTTTTTATTCTCAGTCTTATTACTTGCCTCACCTTTATTGTCTCAAGGCGATTCTCTTTTGCAGCAGTGTGTGCTTTCTTTTCTCTCCCTAAATCCCTGCTTAATTTATTCTTTATTTCTACCTCTACACATTACTCCTACCCCCAAATACTCTTACTCCCTTATTTCATCTGCATCCTCACAATCAGAACTGTGTTTTGTGCTGCAGAGAATAGTAGGAAAAAATAGAAGACAAAACTAAAAGTGAGAGTCTGATTCAGAACAACAATGAGTCATTAGATATTACAATGTATAATATCAGTCTTCTCTGTCTGTCCTCCATACCACTTTATTGATCTCAAGATATTCAACTTGAGTTCAGTGATTAAAGCTTCCTCTTGCCTCAAAAATATACAAAACAATTCAACTCAGAAAAGAAAAATACTTTTCTTAGTTTTTTAAAAAAATGCATATGTCCAAGCAACCTAATAAACAACAGTGCACATATGCAAACAAATTCCTTTTTGAAGTAAACCAACAAAATACATGCTTTCTTGTTAAAGTATTGGTGACTACATATTTAAAGAAATACTAAATTGGGCCTCCAACCTCGAGTGACACTTACACTTTTAATCCAAAACATGTACTGTAGGTTTAATATGTACTGTAGGTGCGTAGGAGAGGTGGCAATAGACCTTTGGACAACAGCTTGAAGAGTGAGAAGATGCCAGGGGAACTGGAAGAAAAAAAAGTGTTCCAGTGTCAATTATCAAGAACAAGGAAGATGGACTGAATTGGGGGCAATTACAGAGGAATAAAGTTAATGAGTCTTACAATGAAGCTGTAGGAAGCCATCACTTCTGGCTAATATCAGAAGTGAGCATTTGTGAGGAGCAGCATGGTTTTATGCCAAAGTAGAAGAGTACTACAGACACAGGTTTTTGCTTGAAGTGTGTTTTTGTAATTTTAGAGAAAGTGTATGAAAGGGCACAACAGAGAAAAGCTGTGGTATTGCTTGAAAAGGTCTGGTGTGACACAGAAGTACATCAGAGTGGTGCAGGACATGGTGAGACAGCAGTGAGGTGTGCTGTAAGAGTGACTGAGAAGTTCAAGCTGAAAATGGAACTTTATCAAGGATTGGTTCTAGGCCTCTTCTTGTTTGTTTTTGTGATGGACAGGTTGACAGATAAGGTTAGACAGGAATTTGGATTACGATGCTTACAGATGTACTCAGTGTGATCAACACTGAGAGGTGGAACTATGACTGGAAAAAAGGATTGAAGCTTCAGCTTGCAGCAAGAAGGAATACAATCATGTAAATAAGAGGGACTCAAGTAGACTGGTAGAAGAAAAGAAGTTAGAGGACCATAAGAAGTGAAGGTCAAAAGTCCAGATCAACGGAGAGTGTGGAAAAGCAGTGAAGGTGTTTGTTCAATCTGTGAAGGAGTGTGTTCAATCTGGTTGGAATGGGTGGAGAAAAGTGTCAGGTGGGATGTGTGATTAAGGGGTATGAGAACGAATAAAAGGGAAGGATCTGACTGTGTAAGAGACAGTAGTGAGACTAACATTTTTTTTTTTCATTTAGGGACAATACCAATGAGGCCTTCAAACTGAAGCCATAGAGATACAATAGTCATAGTCTCTCTATGACTACTGAGATAGTCATAGAGAGACTATGACTATAGTCTCTCTATGACTATAGTCATAGAGAGACTTGCTGTACCTTTTCGAGGTACAGCAAGTAAAACAAATTTAAAAAACAGTTTTTATGATTTTTCTTTGGTATTGGGGCAGACCAAAGGTACATTATGACCAATACAGTAGAATTTGGACCTTAACTGTACACCAGATCTCTTAAGTGGAAACTAACATAACCAACTAAACCGTCAATTGAAAAAGTTAAGAGATCATAATTCCTGGGCATAAATCTGATTAATCCCTCTCTAGTGTCAGCATATTAACTCACTCTGTATTTTATAACAAATCTCCAGCATTGCAAGAACTGAAGGCTCATTGCCAGAATTCTCCTCCATTGTCAGGACCTTCAGTAGCTTCAGTTTCAGAGGGGCTACAGCTTCAGTAGCCCCTCTGGTTCATTTCTAGATGGCGTTCATGAGCTTGGTGGGCTTAGTTTTCTCCACAGGTGTGTTTTTGCCCACCTGTGGATCATCAGCAGGAGTTTAAGAGGAGCAGGTCCCCGGCACTTCGTCGCCAGAGTGTTTTCACCTTTGTGATAACATCTAGCCCAGATGTTCCTGGAAGCAATCTTGTCTGTTTTGCATTCTTACCTGTCCTGTGCCTTTCTTTTGAGATTACCAGATCCCAACTGCTTTACACTCAACCTGAGGTCCGGGTTCACTACTTTCCCACATCAGGCCGACCATCCCTCTCAGACAAACCGCCCTGCTCCTACAAGTAAGACCTATCTAATTAAGGTCATTTTTCTCCCTACAGATCGCTGACTGACCCGGCCCGCTTCCGCTTGATTCCAGACCAGATACTCCTGCACACCCCTTCATTGAACATTCCTTTGTCTGTCTGTAAATAAATCTTTAATCAGATCTCCCGAAAGTGTCTTTGCATGTGGGTTCGGAAAGTTCAGAACAAAATGACATCCATGTTTTGTTGTGCTCAGGCATGTTTTACTCTGCAGTATTGGGCCACTTTCTGAATAAATAAGCATTCATCTTTCTTGAGTTGATTTCTGTTCCCTGCTGCTTTGCTCATGTACAGAAATGCTGTAATCCCTGTCGTCCTCTCACAGTGTTTTCCTCGTCTTTCTCTTCTCTGTCTTGACAAGACATGCAAACACTCTTGCCATCTGCTCTATGATGCAACTGGGTTTTACGTAATGAGATCTTTAATCATCCATACCATTCCTGAGATGCACGGTCTGCAGCCCCTACACTCTGTTTATTTGCAGTATGTCCTGTCTGAATGTATTTTTGTTTGTTTTGTTTTACGAGGGACTAAATTTGCACTACAGTCCTTTTATTTCTTTCTCTTTCAGTGGTTGAATTACCACTTTGGGTAATTCAACTACCTCTAAATATGTGTGATAAAAACATTGTTTTTTTTTTCTGAAAAATCCTAACATCCTATATAGGACATAAATTAAAGAAATGAACTGGTTCATAACCAGTTCTTCCACTGTCCAGCAAGTTCATCTCCATTAGCAGATCGTCCCTGCTTCTTGTACTTTCTTCAGGTATGGGACAAGTGGTGTGGCATTGATCAAAAATTGCATGTTGACTGTCCAGAAACTTATGTCACTGGGTGAATTATGTGACTCCTTGAACAACGACATCTCAACCACGTGTCAACTTTTGGACCAGAATAAACGTGATTTCGCAGTCTTGCAAGCAGTGGTGTAGATCTGGTCAGCATTCTGTCAAATCCAGTTACAGTTTGGCATTGGCCGATGTGTAACCCATGTGTTGTTCATTTTATTCTTTTCAACAAGATTCATGTATGGTTATTAGTGTATATTTTTGAACACATTATCTAAATCCAAAATATTGCACTTGCTTAAAAAAAATACTATTGTATAAGGAGATTTTTAGAAATTGAATCTGGTACTTCGTCTTTTACCAAAGACAAAAAAAAAATCTGACAACCTCTGAAATCTGATGCCACTCCATTTTTGTTTACATTTTGTGACGAAGATAGTTAAGCTCAGTTTCTTCTTCAGAGGTTTTCTTTCAGTGGTCCTAAGCACAGTGCCACTACATGCAAGGATGGGAACAAGTTTTTCAAGGGATTTGGATCATTTAACACAGTGCAACATAAAAGAGAACTGGATCAGCTGAAAATGGAAGAAATTGAACCCCAATTGTGCCAAGTCTACTGGACTATCAGGTGTGAAAATAGTTGTAGGTTGTTTTAACAAAGGTTCTACCAACTGACTCTGAGGGACTAAACAGAAATCCACATCACACTGTTGTCATAATTACTTGTAAAAAACTTTTTTCTTTCCTTTCACTTTACAAATATGCACCACTCTGTGTTGGTCCATCAGATAAAAGCCCAATAACATACTTATCAGTCATTGGCCATAACGTGAAAGAATTGAATGATTAGCAAGGCTGTGAATGCCTTTTGTAAGGCTGTGTAATACTTGCTGTGTCCCCACACCTTCAGTGTTGCTCCTGGTAGATGCTGACAGTTCACCCTTAAAAAGACTGCAGCAACCAACATCCCAGAAGCTGCAAATGGAGGAGGGAAAAGATCCTGCTTATTATACCTCCAGGAATTGTTCTTACCTATATCGTATGCCAAGAAGTCAGCAGAAAAGCACTTGGCTCCGTTGCTTAGAGATGTGTCATTGTGAGTGTTTCCTCCAAACACCAGCATTGAGCCACTCAACAGCACCGCTGAGTGGAGGTACCGCGGCAACCCGCTCTCCCTGAGAATCAACCTGCACACACACATAGAGAGGCGAGATTATACTCAGAAGATGGCGAGTGCTAGTTTGTCAAGAACTTGCATCTCTTTCTCTATGTGTGTGTGCGCTTATGTTGATGAAGGTAGCTCTCTGGTTGTGTGACCCGGCCTACGGTAACTGCCCTTTGTGCCAGCTGTTCGGTCATTAGAGCCAAGAACACACACTCAGAAACACACTCACAGGCAACATAAGGAGGACTCGTTCTGCTGTGTGTGTTTTCTCCAAGATTTAGGGTCACATAGATGACAACTGTGGCTTCTTAAGTTACTGCAGATGCTCTCGGTGCTATCTAGAATCTATGTCTCAGAGAACACGCTGATGAGCTTTAATGATGATAAATATACTGAAAAAACATTGCAATATTACTCAGTCTGATGCATTTGTTGAGTGTCCTGCTGGGTAAAGGTCTTCCAGTTGGCTAGAGGGTCTTCAAGATCTTCAAACTTCACTAAAGTGATACTAGGAGTCATTTTCTTCGTTTGGCTTAATTTCCCTTCAAAGTTGACATTAGAATCCGTCTTGTACTGCATGATTACAAATGAGAATTGCTTAATACTGGTCTGAACACACTCAGTTTGGCCCAGATCACCTTCTTAAGGGTTATGTGGATTAGTTTAGCAGCTGATTTACAGTACATGTTTGGACATAGTTAAAGAATCAAGTATTTACCTGACTTTACTTCAACTAACTGCAGAATTATTTTCTCAATCTCATTCTTGGTTAGTTTAAAAAATGATCAAACATCTATAAAAATAGATACACATACAATTTTTACAATTAACTCACTGTTGGGAACTATTTTTGGTATTCTGTGTCACAAAAAAGTGCTAATATAAACATTTTGATAAACTGGTTCAGCTGAAAGACATTCTGTTGTCACCATCTTGTTGCTACTTCTTCCTTTTTGTCCACAAGAGAGAACTATTTCAAAAATGTGAACATAAACACTGCATCTCAGTTTATCTGTCTTGGTCAATAAGTATTTTAATGAATTCTGCAAATAAAAATATTTATTTGATTGTACTACCCAATTTTGGGACCTTTTCCAACTCAGCATTCAATGATTCAGTATTCATAGCTTTTCTGCATAGATTTTTTTGTGAACATAGCTGAAATATTCCAAGGAAAATGTATCTTGGGGAGGTGTACTACATTTTACCACCATTTTTGTTCAAGATTTGGGCCCTTTCTTTCTACAAACATGACAAGTCATAACCCACATTGTTAAAACATGAATTAACCACCATTATTTATATTTTGTATTGATTTATTTTTGTTTAATTTCACTGGATAAAAGGAACACAAAAGTTTCACATTTGCCAAAACAAAGCCTTATAATATTCTCATAGACTTTAAGGAAGATATCCGATTATTGAAATCAAATTGGAACTGTTTGGAAGGTGTGCATTTAACTGCATCTAGTGTAACACTAACAATTCAGTTCAATATCACACTGAGATTTGATACGTTGGTGGTTGACGATCTGAGGCTGCTGCTTTGCTGCTTTAGGACGTGAACAATCTGCCATTTCTAATGAAACAATAAATTCTGCTCCCTAATCAGAAATCCATGAACAAGAATGTCCAAATGTTGGTTCAGTGGACTGAGGTGATGCAAAAGAGAATTGAGTAATTTATGCAAAATTTAAAACTATTAAATTTGACACTTTTTAAGGACCCACAGAGCATAAAACAAAATAAACTCATCGTTTGAAAGAGAATCATTTCAGAGCAATCAGAGAAGTAGAAGAAGAGAATCAGACAGGAAGTTTAACCTCAAGTTACTTTAAGCAGATGGATGGCTGAAAAGGGAAGCTCAGCTCCATTAGTCTTGCTCCTTTCACTTTGAGCATATGCGCAAGTGTAACAGTCACCACCATGAATGCACTGCTGCACCCGAACAACCTGCTGTGGCTCTCACTTTCCAACAGAAAATAAATGCTGCTCCCTTGTGTCATTTGAGATGACGGACTTTGGAAAATGTTCTTGAAATGCAGCAGCGGGAGGCTGGTTCATGAAAAGTTCTGACTTATTTAATAAATTTCAAACAGCTGTTGTTGTGACTTCTTTACACTTATTTGTTAAGTATAGTTTGCATAAGTGACTGATTTACAATATTATGTTAAGCATAATTTACATAATGACTATCATTAATTGTATTTAACATGATTGTATATAATT
Source organism: Poeciliopsis turneri (assembly GCA_922788865.1). Classification (NCBI taxonomy): domain Eukaryota; kingdom Metazoa; phylum Chordata; class Actinopteri; order Cyprinodontiformes; family Poeciliidae; genus Poeciliopsis; species Poeciliopsis turneri. Next base: position 350,197 of record CAKLNU010000484.1, on the reverse strand, counting down.
ACAAAAGCTTAAGTAAAACATATTTAAATGTGAGGCATGATTTATTTGGATAGAGGAAGTGTTTTATTTTTAAGAATGCTTAACAGAATCTGACTCTGTATTTTGTCACTGTCTTGCTTTTGTTGATTTTGGTTGCTAGGTAGCAAACAGCTGTCGCTGTTTTCTCATTAAAGCCCCATTCTGCTAACTCCAGTTGTTGTTTTTTCCTCCGAAGAGTTTTTGCAGCGCTAGTGGCTCGTATTTTTTACAGTAGGCAGACAGGAAAGAGGGCGAGGAGAGGGGGAAGACATGCGGCAAAGGTCACCGGGACCGGGAGTCGAGGACTGAGGCCTCCCAACGTGGGGCGTGCTAACCCTCTGCGCCACCACAGCACGCCCCAACTCCAGTTATTTTATGCTAAGAAATCACAACAGTGGAGAAGCTGTTATTGATTCTTCTAAAACCTGTCTTACTTTGTCCTAAGTCTGTTTCAAGTAAACATCCAATATAATCTGAAGAAATTACTAACTGAGAACAAAGATGAAACAGTATTAAAGAAAACATGTATTGTTTCTGTGATCCCAGCTGATATGGGAGAATCTTTAGCTTAGCATTTCTTGCTCGTCAATGTTGATAATAATGTTAACTACTAGCATGACAGGTATTAAATTTGTGAATCTTTAAGTGTCTAGTGATTCATTAAATAATTAATTCATAAAAAATATATATATATTTAACAATTCTACAAGGCTCCATACCGTATTAAATTAGTTTACATTTAACCAAAAATAGATTTGTACATTTCATCCATCCATCCATCCATTTTCTGTTCACCCTTATCCCTTATGGGGTTGGGAGATGCTGGTGCCTGTCTCCCAACTATATACCAGGTGAGGGGGTCAGGTTGCCAGCCTGTCGCAGGATTTATACATTTCTGAAACTTAAATTGTTACAGAATTTAAGCTCTGTACGCTATCCATCCATACATCCATTTTCCGTCACCCTTCTCCCTAACGGGGTCGGGAGGCGGTGGTGCCTATCTCCAGCTGCGTTCCGGGCGAGAGGCAGGGTACACCCTGGACAGGTCGCAGTCTGTCGCAGGGCAACACAGAGAGACAAACAGGACAAACAACCATGCACACACACTCACACCTAGGGAGAATTTGGGAAGGCCAATTAACCTGACAGTCATATTTTTGGACTGTGGGAGGAAGCCGGAGAACCCGGAGAGAACCCTCGCATGCACAGGGAGAACATGCAAACTCCGTGCACTCTGTAAGCTAACCTAACAGTAATAGGTTAGCTTAGGTACCTGGCCTTTTCTACATATATAAATATAGAAAAGGCTAAAATATAATTTGACAAAAAATTAAACGTACTACAATTAATTTTTTAGCAAGACAAGGAATTAAAATTCATTATGCAATATATTGTTTCTACACCCACAGATTTTGTCAAACTATTGGGACCTGAAATTTTGAAATATTGTGGCAGTTGTGGTTAATTTTAGTATTTACTAAAGTTATCTGTGTCCAACGTTGAAATTTGGACACAGATAACATTTAAGCCTGTGTTTTTTAGAAAGGTAAATTTTAGAGAGGAAAAAATGTGTATTTAGCTCCAAAGTCATCAGGGTGTCAGAAACCTATGCTTCTTTCTCTCACCATGTTCTGGTGGCGACGCTGTAGCGGTACATGTGATCCACAAGGCCGTATTTATTGTGGCTCAGCGGCATGTATCCCCCATGGACGAACACACAGTCACCGGCCTGGTCATACACGCTGCTGTGGCCGTAACCTCCCTGAACCACGGCGCCTCCGACAGACACAACCTGCCACAAGTTCGACCCTGAAACACAAAAACAGGAGGCGACGGATGCAGCTGATTAATAAATACACACTCCAACCTGCAGGCTGAAGCTGATTACTTAGAAGGTTTTTGATGTCTTGGCAAGTTTAGCTTTTTACGCTCAAGTCATAATGAAAAGAAAAAACAGAATCAATTTTAATTTTAGAGGTGAGTCTAAAAAGTAAAAAGTAAAAAATGTGGAAACAAAATGACCAAAACTCTGTGATAAGCAAAATGGTTTATAGTAAGATGGTAGGACAATAGATCAATGGAATACATTGTGAATAATTCATGGACACAAAGAATAAGTAAAACATGCTGTCGTCCAGAAACCCGACCCCCAAATAGAAACAAAACTGTGGAACCAAATTTAAAAAAGCCTTGAATTTTATTATGCATCAAAACACTTATAAGCTACATGGTGTGCCTGTAGGCTACACGGTGTATCTGTGGAACTATGGGGGGAGGTTTGTAAATCAAAACCTCTTGCCTTAGTTGCTTGTTAGATGTGGTGTAGACTTTCTGTGTATGCAGATTCATTCAGATTTATGCTGATTGTCTGATGGAGGCTGAAGAGCAGCAACCCCATTGGACCATCAGAAGGTCACCAAGCCAATTAGACAATGATGGGACCCAGCAGCACACTATAAAAGGCTCCTAGATGTGTTTCTTCAGGTGGGCAGATTTAGGAATAGGCTCTGCACAGCTGACCCCCACTTTGTTTGGAGAAAACTAACACATAGCATTCACGAACATCATGTAGGGCTTTAGCGATACATTAATCTCATGATACAATACAGTACATGATATTCTCCTCACGATATAATATATATCATGATATTCAGCAAACAATACTACTTAAATGTTAATTTTTGTGTATTTGGTTATTCGGAAAATTAACTTTTTTGTCTTATTCACTTATATTAGATAATGTAATTTATCTACTTCATTATTTAAGTAATTGTAACTGGTTGTTTCATTGTATGTGATTTTTAATGTACAGGGTATAAAATTACATGTGATAGCTGTCATTTAATTCATGTGGATTTGACATAAAACTAAGATTTAATGAATCGTTACACGCAGATGAAAAATCAATAAATAAAAATATTGTAGAATCAATAAAATTATGCAACTCTAACATCATGCTTGGGGTGGATTTTATTCAGTAGGAAAGACTTGACACTTGCTGTCGATTGACAAATTTCGCAAGTTGGATTTATGAAAATAAATTTGGTAACGAAAAATGCAGCAATTTTGGGAATAAAAAAACAATCACGTTTTTTAATAGAAATTTTTGCGCTAGGATGAGGTGATACCAAAATTGGTGGGTTTCACAAAATTAAAATGGAAACGTTTCTTTTTTGCATCACGCGAGTCACCCTAGCCCGGTTTTCACTAGCTTTTCTACTGAGAAATGATTGGTTGCTGGAGATGTAGACTCTGTTGAAATAAAATTTTACCCAGTTGCTAACATTTAGCCATGACCAAAGAAATTGCCTGCGATGTACACAACCATCCTCCACTGTGAAGAGAGAAGTGCCAAGCTGAAGGGCATCTTTGGTAAAAATAAAATGTTTTCATCATTCCTCTTGCTCCAAATTTAATTGGTCAGTATTTGGAAACATGCCCTGAATGACTGTTTTTTTTAACAAATGCTAAACTAAAACAGCCAGAAAATTGACATTATCATTCACAAGTTGTCCTTCTGTTGTCTGATTGGCCCTGTGGAAATTCTAATGGAGAATGGGAGAAAACCCAGACTGAGGCCTCAAAGGAATGAGAATCTAAAGGAACTTTCTGGAAAAAAGTTGCCCAGGCTACAGTCATGGCAGTTAGCATGCAGCAGCTTAAATGTAGGCACTGGCATTCTTGTACAATGTGCAGTTGGCTCCACTAGAGGCCCCACTGCATCACAAAGTTCATCAAAAGAGGAGTTTGTCATCCAAAAGTGAAATCAATGACTGTAATTTCCCCAAAACATAACTGATCCCAAGTATAATAGGATTTTTTATTCCAATGCCTGAATAAGATGCCCACGTCTCCCTTGATTGCTGATAAATGAGCGTTAGTGCCGTGGCTGAAACACAGCCACGGCACTAAATTTTAATGACTTTTTACATGAACAAGCTTGTTCACATATGACTTTAATTGCATTTTGTATTTAATAAAAATACTACAATAGCAAAATAGTGTTTTCTCTTTTTTACATTAACAGGAATATTAAAAACAATTTGTACACATTTGTAATGGAGACGCTGCTAGTGGGGTGGAGATTCAGCTTCCAGCAGGACAACAGCAGAGCTATCAAGGAAAGGTTCAGATCAAATGTATTACAATGGCACAGTCAAAGTCCATACATAAATCCAACCAATGATGGATGCAAGACTTGAAAATTGATGTTCAGAGATGCCTTCTGTTCCACCTGAGATTATGCTGCAACAGAAAGTTCTCTCTTCACATGTCCAAAGGTTTTAGAGACATGCACCAAATCTCTTGCAGCTGTAACTACAGCAAAGGTGATTCTATGATTTACTAACACGGGGATGGGGGGTGACAGTGCAAAAGATAAAGAAAATGTTCATATTCACGAACAAAGGTAAATAATTTGTAGAAATTAAGGACATTTTCCCCGTCCTAACTTTTTTTGCAGCTCTGCTGTAGAGTTAAGTTTGAGGTATGAAGAAGTTAAGTTTTGATTAAAGTTAGGATTGGACTACTAATGGTTGGGCATGAACGCACTAAAATAAAGTCTCCCATTTGTATAAAAGTTAAAATTTTTCTGTGTGGTTTGAGAAGGGAGCATGCATATTTTCTTCTAATTTCAGCTGTTTGATGTCAACGCTGCAATACTGCCATCTAAGGGCTCAGATCTGACAAACAACTCATTTTAGCTGACAAATAAAAAGGACAGTCCTGGGGATGATTGTTGCACACAACAATAGTTAGTTGGTTTAAAATGTAGTTTTACAGATATTCTTGTACAGTACTAATTGTCTCATATATGTGTATGTGTGGAGTTGAAGGAAGTCCAAAGAACTTATCTTTTCCCCAAGATAAGTCACCTTAGAAGCAAGGAAAGCAAATGAGAGTCGGCTGATTTTGCCTGATTTAAGTATTCTGATGACATGTATGCTTCTTTAGTCAATTGTTCATGCCTGAACAATTGAAGTAAGATGTAAGAAGGATGCCAAAGGGCCAGGTCAGAAAAAAAAAAGTATGCAAGTAAAAATAAGAAATGGTGAAACAATGAGATAAAAAAAATACGTACAGAAGATACAAACATAAGCATCAGCATCTACATCTAAGCATTCCTCAGTAATTTGTCAATAATCAAACTGTTCCATAAAGGAAAAAACTTGAATACAACTCAAGTTGTAGCATTGCATAAAAATGCTATACTAAGATGGTATTACAAAAGACTATTTACAATGGAGATAAAGGAAGAAAAGAAAACAATACCAAATTCAACAGGTGCACATTGAATTGTGTTGTTGATTATATGTGTTATAAGAATAATACCTCAAATTTTTATAGCTCTTTTTTTTTGGAAACTCACAGACAATCATAAAGCCTACAAACAAAATTGACTTACTGATGTTGTACTCCTGAACTTTGTTGATGTAGCTGTAGATGGGCGAGTAGCCGAAGAAGACCAACATCACTGGGTCGCCGTTGGGCAGGATCACCACGTGAGCTGTGTGGCCCTCCAGGGCGTAAAGCGGTGCTGAAGCTGGTTTCTGTGGCAACCAGCTACGAGTGGGGATGTTGAACAACCACAACTCATCTGTGATGTTAGCAGGGCCTGTCTCCAGCTTTCCACCGAACATATAGATGCAATCCTAAGACAAGAGAAGAACATATTCTGAGCTGACAGCTGTGTTGTTGATGGAACTTTGAACTTCTTGTTGATACTCTGTACATATGCATTTTACAGAAGTTTTTTGGATGATTTTCAGGGACATTTTCCATAGTTTCTCTACTACTAATAGGTCTAAAACCCATAAAAGTTTTTATGATAATTTACACTCTAAAAATTATGTAAAGGTTTCTCTGAATGTGTTTTGTACTGTATATCTAAATTTAATTTAAAACAGTGGCATCATTTCAGGGATTGGGGAGCTTGTAATTGCATCTCCTGATGCATTTTAGTCACTGTCATCAAAAACATTTTTACCTACACCCCAAAGTCTACCCTGTATTTAAATGGTATAAGACTCAACACACTAAGTTTGTAAAGCAGGAGATCAAGTTCTCCAGGAAGCTTTATTTGAATATCATCAGCTGGAATCAACATGATAGAATGATAGAGTGCTAATGCTAGGCACTTCATCAAACTACTCTGTTCAAATTAGGAGTTTATTGAAACCTCTAATTGTAAGGATTGAGTCAGATGTGTCATTAGAAAACTAAACGCTGTCCTTCATTATCTCCCACTAGGGAAAGGTTCAGAGAAATTCAAATTGTGTCATCCAGAACTGCACTGGGAATGAGCTACAATCACATTACTAATACAGACCATGTTATACTGATGAAATGTTATCTGTTATTTTACTGGAAAGTAATGACACTGAATGGCATAGGTTGAAAGAGGATTCAAACAAACACAACATGCATACACTTTTATTTTTCTCTTATTTATTTATTTCAAATAAAATGGTTAAAACAACATCTGAGGAGAAGGTGTTCTGGTCATCAGCTTGGTCACACATTACAGTGGGATGGCGTTCCATTCTTCATCCAGTATTTATGAAGCAGGGAAGAGAAAATTAACAAGTCTTCCTTCTGGATGAACGTTAGTCATAATCAGTATCATTGTAGCAGAAGCAAAGAATCGACTCAACTTGAGTTTTTTTTTTTTTTTTTTTTTTCTTCCTGTGCTAAGTTCAGTGATTTACATAGACCAGAGGTGTCCAAAGTGGGTCCTCGAGGGCTGGCATAATGCATGTTTTTGTTCTCGCCCTGGTTTAATGCACCTGGATCAAATTATGGCTCATTAGAGGCCTTAGGAGAATACTGACATGATGAGAAGGTTGTTACCAGGGAAAAAACTAAAACATGCAGGATGCCGGCCCTCCAAGACCTACTTTGGACACCCCTGACATGGACACTTGTAGTTATTTAAGCACACGATTATATGCTGTTGGAAAGACCATCCCAGGTTTAACAGGTGCTGCATAAAGGGATGGCCTACCATTTACTATTTTGCACTATAATTTATACTCAAGACATACAGTGTCTAGTTAAATCAAGAAAATGTTTACTAATGTCAGAAACGTTCTTTTTATCTCTATCCTCTTTTTTAAACAGAATGTAAAAGCTGTCTCGGTTGTAACACTTGTCAGAGTTGTATCATTGAAAATTATTCAAAGATTTGTGTGTGTTTTACCTGGTAGAGAGCCAGAGAGTGTCCATATCTGTAGAGGGGTCCACTGGTGGCGGGCACCACGTCCCATGCGCTGGTATCTGGGTTGTAGCTGTGCAGTCAGAGAGAGAAACTTCAGCCATGAAAATCACTTTCAGTAAAACAGACCTTTACTTTAGCCAGTGGAGCTTACTTGAGCATCATGTGGTAGTTAGAGTAGTTGAAGGAGTAGCCTCCCACCACCCACATCAACCCAGAATGCACCAGGGCTCGGTGGGAGGCCCGGCCCAGAGACTGAGCAGACGGTTTGATGCTGGGCAGCATCCAGAAGGCCCCCATGGAGGGGACAGGGACGGTGCAGTCAGGACCTGACGGACAGAGATAAGAACACATTTCATTTACACAACAACCTGCAGCGCTAGAAACATAATCTCTATAAAATCTCTATAAAATATCATTCTTACTGGATGCTAAGGGTTTGTTTTTTATTTAAAACTATATCAAAGTAAAAAGGCATGTACAACGTTTTAAGTCTGAAGCAAACAGTTATTTTAGTAATCAATCATTTTATGGATTATTCTGATGATTAATCTTTTTTTTTTATCACAAATTCCACTGATTTTTTTTTTTACCTAGACTTATTTTATACATTATAAGAAATACATGATTAAAGTAAATACTTGAATTCCTTTAAAAAATAAGAAAATAAAAACATGTCAGTGCATGAAATGCAATAACAAGTTACTTTCAAGAAAGCATACCAGTTTTAACTGGTGAAGTTAAAACATATTCTACCCATAACTTCAGAAGTTATGGGTAGAATATATTTTCATAATATTTTAATACAAAGAAGGTTCCATTTTTTATTTTATATGCAAATTATGATGTTGATTATTTCAACAATTGATTAATCATGATAAATTGTTTCAGCCCTAAGTGTATATTTCAGTATTTTTTTCAATTGATCTTATTTACTGTAATGTTTCTGTTTCAAGAAGCTAAATTTGATGTTTTTCCTATCTACATACAACATTCACATCAGATATGGAACTGCGCAAAAGCAGTAGACTTTCTGTAATTTCATGATGCTTTGCTTCCAGGGACTCAAACTGAAAATAATTTGATCAGTAATTTTTGAGGTCTTTTAACAAATTTTTGAGTGGGGTTGACTTGTGATTCTCTGGATTTTTCACTTCTTGTCCAGTAAGAAATGTCAGGTGCAGATTATCTTCTACTGAACTCAGAGGGAAAAACAGAATGAAAAAGGTGAGGAAAAAAAACTAAACATTTTCAATTGTGTACATTTTACTTACCAATCCTATGATAAAACGAAACCATTTATTTTATTTTAAAAACAGAAAAGATCGAAGTTTAAGCAAGTGGTAGTGTTTGCAAAATGGTTTTATGCCCGGGTTGGCATAAAACAAGAGGGCTCCACCAGAAAAAAAAAGGAAAAGCGTTAGCTATCAAACACTCATTGAATGGGCTTCTATGTCCATTTGCATCATCTAATATACATATACATATATATCGCATTTTAAGAAACATATTTATTCTTCCTGCATTTCCGATATTAGCCCAGGAGAGGGCAGTGCACCATCACTGAATGGAACAAGTGTTTTAGACATGCTATGTTAAATTAAATAAGTTTAATCTGTTGTTTGAGATGAGAATTTAGATGAAGACAAATTAAATATGTATAGGCTAATTTAATAAAGTCTTGAATTCTGATTGAATTATTCAGTTATCTGTGGTCGTTGTATGATTTTCAAAAATATAATTTCCCTCCAAACTGGATCAGGTTTAGCAGACAGCTACCTGGAAAGAATATACTTTCAAATTGAGACAGTCCATCCCTTAAAAGTTTAAATGTTCCTATGTGTTACCAAGAACAAAAACAGCAATCCAACTTTAAACATTTTCCATAAAAATAATGTTTAAAATGATAATGTGCAGCAACTAAGCAGTGATGTTGTGTTGGTAATCCTCCTCCCAGTTTTTCCACATTAACGACGATCAAAACAAAGCAATCTGAATAAATCGCCTCTGTGCTTGACATTATGGGAAATGTGGTCTTTGTTCTGACAATAAAAACAAATGGATGTGTATTGATTTGAAGCGTTGCACCTTGCCAACTGTCGTTGCAGACGCAGAGCTTTTCTCCGGTGAGGTCGCAGTAGCCGTGGTCTGGGCTGCCACAGTCATCCCTGCAATACGGAACAGCGCAGGCCTCGCCTTTCCAGTACTCGTCACATTCACAATACACGCGGTCCGCCACTGAATTCCCCGCACTGCACCGACCGTGGGCCGAACAGTTGTTGGGACAGGAGTTTATCCTGAGGAAGCCGGACAGGAACCACATTTAGAACTATCCAGTGATACTAATTCATGAAATAAAAACTCAGAGGTAATGTGGATGTGGTGTAATAATGTTCAATATCAAGCAGCTCCAAAGCCATCAGAATGAAAGTTTATTTAAATCCTCTAATCAGCTTCCTTTAGTAAACAAACAGCTTTCTTTCTGTGTTTGGTTCTTTTTCTGTCATACATGAATATTTAATCAAATACATTTTCATTATCTGAAACAGTATTATAAAAACTGAATGTTAAATTTCACAAATATGAACATGTTTACATTAATTTGTTTTGCAGAATGAAAATATAAAGAATGATGGGAAAGAATAATCTATTTTTATTCAGGATGGGTAAGTATCCCATCCTGAAACAAATTTTCATCTTAGTTTTACATTGAAAGAGCTCTTTAGAAAACCACGGCATGTGTATTTTGAAAAATACAATTTGAACTAACTTACAGTGCAGCTCAGCAACACATCTTACCCTTTCATGCGTGAATTATGATCCTTTGTGTCAGAATTTTTTTTCCCATTTTTTATTTTCTTAAGGCATAAAAAAGGTAGGGAAAAAAATTGTAAAAAAGAAAAATAAATAAAAAATAAAAGAATAAAAAAAAATATACATATATATAAACTTCATAAACTATAAGACTGCTAACGATATCTGCAAAAAAAAATCCTGGTTATTCATTTCCGATGAACCCAATGCACTTAAAAACAGCTTTGAAAAGCTAAAACTGCTATTGTCAATCCATTTTCAACATGAAAGTTGTGCATTTTCAAACATCTTTTTTCGTTTTTTTTCTATTTTTCATTGTTTTATTAAACTTTCAAATTGCCACATAAGTCAGTGCCGTTTTGACTAGTCAAAATTATAATTCAAGATATATCTAGTTTAGTTTTTTCTAGTCATTATTTACTTTTAAGATATCTATAATTTAATTTCCACTAGTCAAAACTACATTTCTCCTATCCAAAAAATACATTAAAGATATCTTGAATTGTGAATCCAATAGAGATATCTTTATTTAGAATAATGACTAGTCAAAACTAAAATCGAGGTATCTGGAATTTACTTTTTGACTAGTCATAATTTAATTGTAGATATCTGAAATGTGTACTCAAAGCTCTGTGAAGGAAGGGGCGGGAGTGCAGTATAGGAGTAGGGTACATAGGGTGGAGTAACCTTTTTTTTTATTATTATTTTTTGTTTTGTATGGTACTATCGTCATCTTCCTAAAAAAATAATTTTGTGTTTCATTTTTGCCGAAAGTGATTTTTTTCTTCTTTTGTCTAAATCATCATTTCTGAAAAGGATACAGTTTTTTTTTTTTTCTTTTCTAAGGCAAAAAATGATTGAGACCATTTTTTTTAGGAAGGTAATGAAACTGATATTATGGTAGTTCCTTTAATACCCCGAAGGAACGTCTCTTTTAATTATTATTTCAGATAGTTTCTTAGAAAAGAATCTGATGTAGCTGGGTGGTACACTTTGGTTGAAGAAGCAATAATAAAATTGAAACATAATTGTTTCAAAGTCTTGGTTTTCTTTTATGTTACAGTATCAATGTTGTTGAATTACTTTGGTTCAACTATGTAATTTTATTTGTTTTTTTATCTTTAAATATGTTCAGGTGGTTGGTCTCGGGTGCTGCACATTTTGGCCGCCAGAGAGCGGTGTCTTGAGGTGATTGCTGTTTCCCAAGACGGGGCAGGAAGTGCATGTTGTTCTTCTTCCTGTTTTGCTGTGCTAGGTACTGAACTTGTGTGTGCTTGTACGTATTTTGTCTGTGGGAGATCGTTTTGGGCAGGAAATTGGCGAATATACACATCCCTTGTTAAAATATTTTGGTACATTCTCATTTATGTAATAAACAGTCAGTATTTTAATGAAATGATGTATTTCTGAAACGGATGGTTCAGGGAACCTGTAGGTTGGCCATTCCCTGCACGTGACAGTGAGATGCCTGATCATCAGTGTACTCCAGTATGAAGAGAGAACTGAGATGTTACTGTGGAATGTGAGTGTTGATAAAATAAGGCATATCACAATTCCATGTGCTTTAAATACATGTGTTGTAAGGCAGCTCTCTATATTTTGTTTGTGCAGCCTGAGGCCACTGTCGTATTTCTTTACTTGTCTTTTATCTATTGTATTTTCTTTTTTTTATGCATTTCCTATGTTACTTTGGAGACTGCCACATTCCATCAGTAGTTACCTTCTGCTCAATACACATATATTCTGATGGCTGAACAAAAGTAAGCAGCAAGACAGCTTTGTTTAATCTGTCTTAACTGAAAATAAAATATACTGCCCTTTAAGAACCCCAATTATTGTGTCCTGTGAGGCTAAGTATTTCCCGGGCTACACTAAGATTAGACAGATTTTCTGCAAATCAATTGGAATTACTTTCCACAGAAATATCCACAAATCTGTGAATCTCTGAATATCGAATCGCAATATCCACGGGTGGAGATGCTGTATTTGCAAAACTCATCAACATTCAATTGGCCAATGTGGTGTAGAAAATTAGGTGTATTACACTTTTACTAGCTTTGATTCAGTGTACTCCTCACTGTCTGACCTGCTTTATTTTGACTTTTACACGTCATCCATTTACTACAAAAAAAATATATTATTGAAAGGGACAGTTGCGACAGACTGGCAACCTGTCCAGGGTGTACCCCGCCTCTCGTCCGGAACGCAGCTGAAGATAGGCACCAGCAATACCCGACCCCACTAGGGATAAGGGTGAACAGAAAATGGATGGATGGATGGAAAGGGACAGTATTATGTTCAATTCACTTTTTTAGCTTTCCATCATGGTATAATGTTTTTCCCTTATCTAAAACATACCTGGAGTGTTACTTTCATTCTTGCATGCATGTTTGCGAAATGTCTGGCAACCATTCAGCTTTGTAAAATTTTCTGGTTGGGTTTAGCCCTATCTTTAAGGACAAAGCTCTGTCTTGGAGCTGCATTTTCCAAGCTACCAAACTTCCACCTCACAGAGCAGCCCTCCCACAATTCCCACAGTCTGCTCCTCAGACTAGTCAGCAGCAATTAGCAAACACCTGGGATAACTGCTGAGTTAATTAGAGGAGCTACTTCTCATTGTACCGTTGATAAAAACATTGTTAAAGGGTTAATAGATGACTTCCTGAAGTTTCAGAAAGAGCAGGGGGTTTTAAAGAGACAGAGGTCCAATGTCAAGGTGTTAAATGTTGCAGTCAAATTTCTTTTAAGTCATATTTGATATACAGTATGTAGCATTTTTATAACAACTGAAGTTAACATAGGTACTTGATTGTGCTATAAAACTGTGTCATATGCCTGTAAAACACCCAATACTGTCCCTTTAATTCAAGCCAAAGCTAATGTTGAATGTCTGAAAAACTCAAAGGCAAAATACCATGGCATGGATAGTCAAATCCAATTAAATCTTCAAAGACGTCTTCCCATATAAACCTTTCTTAATTGTTCCCAGAGAGGAGGTGACAGCAGTGAAATCTTCCTTGCACTTTACATTGTACAAAATTAATAATATCCTTTGTAAATATAAAAACATTTCTCACTATATAACAGCTGTTAGAAACTAGAAAAAGGAAATGTACCACCATTCAACTTGATTTATGTTCATCTTGAAACGATTCCATTTTCTGTATCCGTATAGAACATTATGTTCTGTAGTAGTGTTAAGAAAGTTTTCACTGTGTGTAATAATGCAAATTGAAATATATTTGGTGTTTAAACAATTAAAATATGTTACATGATTATTACAGACATTTTTAGAGGGAGTCTGACAGATTTTAATGAATTGTGAGCGGATGTGGTCCTTAAAAAATTAGGATTTTTGTTGACTTCTTTCAGGATCATGCTGTCTGTTGTACTTGGCTGAAAAGTTTTTTTCAATTACTTTCTCCTTAAAAGAACTGGATGTACAGGATCAGCTAATTTCATCTTCTAGACCGGTTTAAATCCTTTGCCAGGGCAGGTTCACACAATGCTAAAACCTCCTTTTGACAGCCAAGCTAAAGCAAATACTCACAATTGAATGGTCACCTTCACATTTACAGCTGATCAACAAAGGAGACACACATCAGTAAAAACAACATGTAGACATACGAGTAGGCGATGTTGAAACCGGTCAGGTTGTACGCGGCGTCGCTGAAGAAGTGAAGCAAGGCATACCCAGACGTCGTCACCACCTCAGGTACCGACTCCTTCCCTTTTGCCTCCGGCACCAATAAACCACTGAGTGAAACCCAACAAAGAAATTCAGACAGCTCAATATCAATAATGAATAATAAAAAGGTGTTTTTAAGTGTTGTTTCATTTTGTAAACTCTAGCTTTAAAAAGCATATCACTCCCAGAGGTTCAGGATGAAAGAAACATCAACTAAACGAATTGTGGTCCCTGTTGAAACGATGAGAGTGATTAGCTCAAAATTAAACCACGCTGTGATGCAGAGGCACAACCTATTTGTCATTTTGTTTGATGATGTTATTCCTCTGAGGACTGACAGCACTTTATTTGTTTGGCCTGTCACTTTTAATGTATACATTGCACTGCAGTACCATACCCTTACTAGACTTGGTCTGTAATAATAATAAATAATAGCAATAATAGTAAATTTAAAAAAATTATATATTGTGAAACCGAAATAATCTTGGAAAAAAAACTTACATTTACATTTTTTAATTATACTACCAGCAGTAATTCAATAAATCTTGGTTTGGAAAAGTTAGCTTTTTTTCTCCCAACTAAATTAACGATTGGACAGAAGCAATCTGGAAGGGGGCAAATACTTTTTCACTGTCCTGTACGTGGTAATGTCAATGTTTATACAATTACCTGATCTTATTTTTAAATCCAATTGTCAAAGTTTTCACATAGGAGGGAAAATTGCCTTCTAAATAAAGGTAAGTAAAGAGCAGGCGGTGGGTAAATTATTGTGGCATTGCTGTAGATAAGGAATGTGGGACATAAAAGAGGGCTGCCCTCATATTTGCTGGTCAGAAAAACAAAAAACTGGCAGTAAAATTTCATAAAAAGTTTGTGTAGCTTTCAGGGATAATGTGAATAACTTCTGTATATTCTCTCAATTACTGCCGCATTGTGGAATGGCTGCAATTATGAGCCACATTGTTTGGCTATATGTTGCCTGCAGGAGTTCACGTTTACAGGCTTAATAAGGAGGTAGCAAATGTTTCCCCAGTCATTTCCCTATCTCCTCCCTCACGCACTATGCCTATTCACAGCAGCAGGTGCTTACCTGAACACAGCAATCAAGGGGGCATAAATGGAGTCGCCGTCGTAGACATACATGTGGTCCCAGCTGCACTCTGTGGCAAAGTGATTGAAGCGCAGCCGGAGCGCTGCATTAGGGCTAGAACAGAGTGCACAAAAATATTTAGAAACAACACCAAGAAGGCGATAAATATATATTTCACGGATGCTTCATATTCTTCTCTCTTAAGGAGTCCATAGCTTTTGTAACATCCATAGGTTGTAAACTGTCTCCTCAGGGACTCGAGCTCAGACAGGTTTTTAGACATTTTGAATTCCTAGTGAAGTATGACATTGTTTTTTTAAAATGCAACTGGTATATTTTCAAAAGGCATGGTTCATATTATTTCATTGAACCCTGGTACAAGTGGAAACACAGGGCTGGAGTTAGGCCTATCACCACAGTTTTACAGGGCAATATATTGCCCCTAAAGTTATTGCAATAATGATAATATTGCCATTTTGAGACCCATCCATCCAGCCATCCATCCATCTTCTTCCTCTTATCCGGGGTCGGGTCGCGGGAATAACAGCCTAAGAAGGGAGGCCCAGACTTCCCTCTCCCCAGCCACTTGTTCCAGCTCCGCCAGGGGAATCCCAAGGTGTTCCCAGGCAGGCCAAGAAACATAGTCCCTGCAGCATGTCCTGTTTCTTCCCCTGGGCCTCAAACAAGTGAGATGTGCCTGAAACACCTCACCAGGGAGGCATCCAGAAATCATTCTAACCAGATGCCTGACAGCTCAATATCAATAATGATATTGAGCTGTCAACTGAAGGAGAAGCGGCTCCACTCTGAGTCCCTCCCGAATGACCAAGCTTCTCACCCTATATCTAAGTAAGGGAGAGCCCAAACATTTGCTGGTTCTATGAGTGAAGCAGCTCAACAGCTTTACTCATAAACACTGTTTAATTGTAATAAAGCTCCCTTATCTGGAGTACTCAAGTCAGATATAAACTATGGTTTTACACCAAGCAGAAACAGTTGGTTTAATCTTAATAGCAGAAATAAAAATAATAATAAAATATTAGTACTTACTATCCTTCTATTAGCCAAGTGCATTTGGTCTTGTACTTATAGTTAACTGGACCATCTGACAGAGAACCCGACAGGTCCGTTAATCTGCAGAGGAGAAAGAGAACAACAGAGATTGGTGGTTTAATAACAACACAGACAGATGGGATCCAAATCAAACCAAGACGGTCATGGATTTTCTCTGGTTCAGCTAACCTTGAGTCAATGCTTGATTTTGCCACGACTGGATCAAATCTTGCAGAGGACTGCAGGAAGGTCAAAAAAAGCAACAAGCAATGTGTTCTGACTTGCAGGTTCACCTCATACTGACCCAACATATTACTTTCTCATGCACTGTCTGAATTAGAACCAAATCAGCAAAGTGCAGGAGCTTTTCACTTTGCTCATCAAGAAATACAACACAAAAGGTCAAAGAGATAAAAATCAGACAAAAATCAATATTTTTCTTTATATAAAAGGAACCACATGTAATTTCTGGCGTTTCTGACATTTTCATTGCAAATGTCTGCAAATCTTAGTGATATTAGTGACACTCTGCTAATGTCAAAAAATACAATCTGCTATTGCTGTGTTTCCATTAAATGAGAAATTGAGGGTGTTTTCACACCGAATAGTATGGTAGACTCGGTGTGACCTATCTGGGACCTATTTTTAAACATGATTTCAGGTCTCCCAAAACGCCACATTTGTGTAGACACGCAGCCTTAACAAAAATGTATTTTTGCGGATGCAATTAATCTCATCTCAGAGTGAACGGGGCCTGAGTTTTATGGAGCATGGTCTGAAAAACAGAAAATATCCGGTAATCTACAGCTGTATAGACAGTGATGCAGCAAAAGAACTGTCAGATAAGAAACACAGGTTACAGTTTACACAGGCTCATTAAAACTGGAAGATAATGTACTAAAAAAGTCAGACAAGTCGAACCTCTAGCTGAAACATTCAGACAACAGAAAAAACTAGCATAAACAACATAAAGGCATGGATTCAATTTTGACTTGCATGAATGTTGCAGGCAGCTGGTGGTGGTGCAGCCTGGTGAAAACTGACTCCCTGTTCTACACTTCACTTCATGCAGACAGTCTGGACCCTCAGCTCTTGAGAAATTATTGTTAGCTGGAGGCGTGGATGGCTGACATTCAGCCGTGATGATATGCCAGTTTGAGATTACAAAGCTTAGTGGACATTTCCTGTGCTGTAAACAAACATCCTCCACTATGAAGAGAGTGTGTTGCTAACCATAAACTTTCCTTTCATTGGCTGCATCCAGCACTAATGCACCATTTCAAAAAGTTTAGAAATGTGCTGGATACTAAAGAAAGTTCAACCCTTTATAGCCAAAGTGTACCTAATAAGGTAGATGGTAAGTCTAAAATTTCTTATCTGACTCTTGTACATATTGACTAAAAATAAAAACTAATTCTCATCTGTTATATAATCATATGAAATGAAGACATTTCATCTACCTTGCATTTTTACCTCAATGTCAGACATTTTTGATAATATTTTTCATATTCATCATGAATAACAAGGGTCAGACATAGCCTTGATTCAAAAAACATAAGCATACTGCCTTTTGATAAAGTAAAGAATGACATTTAACTACTGTCACACAAAAAATGGCAAGTGATAGGATAACATATTTCTGTGGGGCAACATTGAGAAGCACTATGCAGAAGTCACTCAATCAATTTGACCTTAGAGGAAACAGATAGAAAGACGACACTCAGATGCATGAACACATGAAAAAAAAAAAAAAAAAAAAAAACAATGAAAATGTACAGTTACGTAGTGACACATAGTGAAGACATGACTGTATGTCCCTACTTGGACACACTCACGCTTGGACTCATTGTCCAAGCATGAGTGCTTATTTTCTGGGCCTGCAATAGCACTACGGAAACTCAGAAACATCTCTAGACACAAAAACACAGTAATGATAAGGTGTTGTTGACGAAAAGTAAATAGTATCTCGATTAAACTGAAGGTTTGCTACAAGACGGGTATGGAAAACAACCATCCGGAACTACATCAAGCATGGAAAACACTGCATGTAGTGAAAAGAGTGACAAGGTTCTTATGAAAACTGCAATAAGAAGTTCAATAAAATTTCCCCAACAGACATCCTATTTTTTCTATGTTGTCATAGTCAAGAACAGAATTTAGGAGATGTAATTTTAACTCTAAGAAGAAACAAACAAACAAAAAAAACAGTTATGAAAACAAAACATGGTTCACCCTGTTAAGGGGTGAACCACCCTGTTAAGGGGTGAAGAGACTATAGTCCTCCATCCAGTTGTCCAGGGTTCAGATGGCATTTGTACTGCCTGTCTTCCTCTTCTCACTCCACCCTCCTTCTTGTCATATTTCTGTTCAATAAAGGCCACTTGAAAAAGAAGTTGTTTTTCAGGCATGTAATTCCGTTTTACACCACTCACGAATAACTGTTACCTTCAGTTGTTATTAAAATACCATCTACATCAAAAACAACTAAGAAATTTGACATGACATCATAGCTATATATCTGAAACCTTGAAATTGACCCCTGTCTCTTTAAGAATCTCCCACATTGTTCCAACATGTCATGTCATGACAACAACACTTCTCCATTGATGCCATTGATGAATTTGTCAGGAACTCATCAGACTCGCAGTTTGCTAATAGTGAGTACAGGATTTTGGCTGAGGACTGAAATTTGGGAAAATGGGTGGGGCTTTGTGTGAGCAGGCACCCCTAAATGACTCAGATGAATACTGGTAAAAAAAAAAACATGGTTAAAGGGTTAATAGAGAAGCCAGGTTGGGATGACTTTCTGAAGGCGGAGTTTTAGAAAGAGCAGGAGTTTCTTAAAGAGGCAGAGGCCCATTCTAGGAGTAAAATTGCAACGTAAAATGTACTTTTAGTCATATTTGATACATGCAGCATTTTTACAACAACTGAATGCAGGATGACTACTGAGTTGTGACACTTTATGCCAGGAAAATACACAAAACTGCACCTTTAATAAAACACTCCAGGTATGTTTTTGATGAGGGGATTAACATTATAATAATGTAAAGCTTTAAAAAAGTAAATTTTCACCATGCTATGTATGGTGATTTTATGACCAGAAACATCTGTGTTTCTGGTCATAAAATCTTTTGAAATATTAAGATATATTTTAGTTTGCCTTGCAAAATGGTATCAATGTACTAAAAGAAGCTATTAAAACTGTAAAACAGGAATCCTGCTCTTCCATTGCTCCCTAATCATAAAATGTGTGAGTTTCTTTTTTTATCCAGTGAAAGTGAAACTGGCTGAGAAACACAGTTTTATCACAATCTGCACACATCAGCAAAAAATCTATCAGAGGAAGAAGAGAAAATAAGGAGAGAACACAGATTGTGGCACAGCAGGACAAAGTGAAAGACCCACCAATAAATCTCAAAGAACACATAAATGCATGACTGTAAGTTTAAAGAAAGCTCATAAGAATGGCAGGAGATACAAGGAGTCTTTGACTATATTCACCAGCCCTATTTTTCCTTAGTGGCTGCTGATCTCAGTTACAACCTTTGGCTATAACTCCAGATTAGACTAAGAGATGAATATTCATATCAAGAACCTGCTCCAGCTGATTTAAATGATGAGGATATTAATGATAAGAATAAGATTTTATTTTTCACAGAAAAAGACAAGAAAAAAAACAACTGAGGAACGATGTGCCTTTTTCTGAATTTCACTTCACTAAAAACATTTCAGAAACTGAAAGTATTTGGCCTGTGCAGATTTCTTTTTTGCTCCTCTGTCACATTTAATATATGCAATGTTTATTGCTTGTTTCACAATTGGTGACTGGATGATGTTTTTTATGATGCAAAGCACTTTGAACTCCCTTGTTGCCGAAATGTTCTGCATGTAAACTTTAGTTGAATTTCAACGTTTCAGATTTAAACCAAAAATACAAGACTGGTTTTCTTCTGAAAAAATTAAACTATCCACACTAACATGGCTCTAAGGGATAATTATTATTATTCGATATGCCTGATAACAGGACTAACTTAAAGCATTTGTGATAAAAAGTAAGTAGCCTAAAGGAATTTTAACTCACTTGTTTTCAGAACTGTTAAAATTACATAATGATATAGACCTACTAAAGAATGATTTGTTTGTTAAAGTTGAAAAAGGTTATGGTTAAAAATATTCACATTAAGCTATGAATTGTTGTATCTTTCTAGCCATGAATATATTACACACCAAAATATAGAGAAAGTAAACAAATATTTTCTAATAATAAGACCAAGGTTAGATATGTCTATGTACTTTTTTCTGTTACCAAAAGAAAAGGTGAACATATTCCAGCCATGTATAAAAACATGTAAAAGTAAAATTCCCATTCATAGTTAATATGAAATTGATAGATGGAGCCTCAACAAACTGTCACTCAAGCGACAGTTTGTTGACGCTGTTAACGCTAGCAAAAGAAAGGACACTCCCACAGGCAGGACAGCCAATCACAGCCACCTCAGCTGATAAATGATGAATAGGGACACAGAGTCTTCAAGACTCTAAGTAAAAAGATAAAAGTCCCAAATTTTTAGAGAAACCCTTCTATGGGGGACTTCACAAATATTGAAGGCTGTTAGAGGTAAAGGATGATGAAGAAGGGTATGGGGGTGTGTGGGGTTTGACTGACCAAGGAGATAAAAACAGAGACAGGAATGAAAGCATGAGGAAAAGAGTCCAACACTATCTGAAATATTCATTGCTTCTGTTGAATAATTGATGGTGTACAGGAGACCAGTGCTCCAAGGATGGACCAATAAATGGATGGAAAAAAAGAGCAAGAAGGGCAGACAGATGGATAATTCTATCTCTTTGGGGAGTTCAGGAACAAATCTCCTCTTTTGGGTTCACTGCCTCACCTTTAAACTTGCCATACTTCTGAATTACTCACTGTTTATTTCATACTGTCTGCCGTAAAACTCTGAACTCTGACAAACTTCTAGTCTTCCGGTAAATCTACATTTCACTCTGCTCTAATTATTTAATTAGCAAACATAACTAAAACAACATAAAATTTATCTTTGCAAGCATGTTTAGTACAGGCAGTGCAGGCAGTGCCTCTTGTGAGTGATACTATATATTTTGAACAATGAAAAAAAAAAAGCTTTTACTTTAACAAAATTCTAGGTGATGAGGACGTTTACCAGTTCAAACAATAACAAGCTAAGTTGACAAGCTAAATATTTAGTTTGAAACTGACTAATAAATGAATGACCACTGACGCTATAACTTCAAAATAAATAATTAGCTTTCTAATTAAATATTTATTTTCAAGCTAAATATTTTGTTTGGATAGGCACCAGCAACTCCCGACCCCGTTAGGGAGAAGGGTGACGGAAAATGGATGGATGGATGGATATTTTGTTTGTCAAGATATTTAGTTTACTGATTAAATGTTAAGTTCAAAACTGACATTTATAAACAAATAACAGTGAAAATATGAGTTTGAAAAATGGACACCCACTTTTTTTTCTTTTCTGAAAGACATGGGAACTAAATTGCTGTTCATTTTTCACTGTACAACTTTAAAAGCAGCACCTCATAAGAGACAACTTTAGACTAATTTACATGTAGTTCACCATATTTCACAAAAGCTTTTTACAGAAAACCCTGAACTTGTCCTTGTGCCTTCTGTAGCATCACCCTATACAGCTTCTGCTCAGGTAATGCATCACTAAGTTTAAGATTTAATGACTTTTGATTGCTCTGAGAAGAAAAATCATATGTCACTTGTGGCTGCTTGTGTACTGTAAATCCCTGCCTGACTGAATTCATAACGAAGCCACAGGAAGCTGTCTGGTCACGAAGCAGAGAGGAAAACAGAGGTCCGGGTTGATCTGACGCACTGAAATATCCCTGCTGGATCTGCTCAGCTGTTCAAAAACAAAAACTGTCTATGAAGAACATGTAGGTGACTCTAATTCAGCTAAGAATTACATTGTGTGGGCAACAGAAGAGACACATGGTTTTGCTTAACTCAACTGTTTTCATTCCTGAGCCACTGATCATCACTCCACACGCTTGTTTTCAACTTTGTTCCCTGTTGAGCTGGTCTTTGTTTTGAGGAAAATGACTTTTTTTTAAATAGAAGTTATAAAATTGCTTACACAGAGCCAGAAACTTAAAAATTATTCAAACTTAAATCCATAAAATTCAACTTGATCATTTAATACTGTAAGATAACCTCAGTGACTTCCTTCTGATCATTATGGAGTAATGTCTCAACATTTCCAGACCAGATGGGATTTATATATACAGTCATGTGAAAGTACATGAGAAACGCTGTGAGACATTCAGTTTTTGAAATGTCCAAAGACTGACATATTTTGAAAATATACTTATTTTAATATGCTGTCTTTGATTAAACACAGTTAATTAAATATGTATGTAGTGAGATATATATTTTATTTCAAACTAAATATTTTGCAAATTGCATAGTTTGCTTCAAGCTAAATATTTAGTTGCAAACTACTGTATTCAGTTAGCAAATTAAAGTATTTAGTTCCAACCAAATTATTTAGCATTATGCAAAGTAATTAACTGTTTTATTACTGCTAATAATAGCAATAACAGGGAAATCAGGGATAAAGTCAGAGACCCCTCACTTAATCTCTAAATTAAGTCCATTCATCCATCCATTTTCTGACCACCCTTCTCCCTAACGGGGTTGGGAGTTGCTGGTGCCCATCACCAGCTGCGTTCCGGGTGGACAGGTCGCCAGTCTGTCACAGGGCAACACAGAGACAAACAGGACAAACAACCACGCACACACACACTCACACCTAAGGAGAATCTGGAAAACCAATTAACCTAACAGTCATGTTTTTGGACTGTGGGAGGAAGCCGGAGAACCCGGAGAGAATCCACTCTAAATTAAGTCAGGTATATTTTAATTGACAAAGTTAACATTGTTTTACTCAACCAAAACAATAGGAATATATATCTTAACTTAAAAAAGTACCACATCCGCTTTTTGCCGTTTGTCTGAAATAACTTCAGTAAGATCCAACTTCTAGTCGCACACAACTTTTTATTAATTGTGATGCTGTGCGAGCTCTGATGGATGCAGCTGCACTTTATCTAAAAAAAACTTAAACCATCATCTTCTTGCTACTTTATCGTTTTCATGCCAGCTATTTATCATGTGACTCATCTAACGTTACAAAAGTGTTTCAATTGCAGCTTTGTGTAATAAATCTATATCAATATGGCCAAAAAAAATCACCACATTCTATTGAAAAAGTTGACTTTCAAATTGGCACGTTTCCATTAAGTAAAATCATTCAAATTCATTTCAATTTCCGCCATGTTAATGGTTGCCTCACATTTCCCACATTTCCCCTTAAGCATCCTGTGTTACAGAATTAATAAAGAGGCGTGGTCGGCAGGACAAACATACAAGGGTCAAACTCAAACTTGTCATTTTATTTTAACGAGGAAAGCTGCGGCGTAGGCCATCAGTTGTCAATCATGATGGCTGGCAGATCTCCATTTAACACTTTATAGTACGTAAAAAGATTAATGTCCATATACTTTATAAGTAAGTCTGATTAGAAAAATATCATATACCAGATTATGGAGAAGGTAGCATAATGGCATGGAAACAATGCCATACCATCATGTAGCCTATCATGTATGGGGAAAAAATTATTAATGTCTTATCTTCTGTTCGTTTTTAAGGCTCCTCTGGTTTAAAAGGAAATGCTGTTTATGACATTAATCATAGTGACATTAATCATGTGGTGTGAATTCAGGCAAAGTCGGTAATGTAATCAACACGTCAGGAAGGAGGAAGTATGGGTAAGTTTCTAAGCTAGCTGTTTCAATAGTCTATGACAGTCGTCCCTAAGATCCGAGGTGTGGACCAGTACCGGTCTGTGGACCAATTGGTACCAGGCCACAAAAGAGACAATTGAATACTTCAATCTCATATATTACCTGAGTCTGGAGGATCTTTTATTTTGAAAATCTTTTAACCGGATTCTCTTGGGTACATCTTGGCCGCCAACATTGAGCCACAAGCAGCAAAATGAGTAAGAAGCACATCAGATGTCTTAAGCAGGCTTCTTTGGGAAGGGGAAAAGGCCCAGAGACAGGAGAATGGATTTATGCCGGTAGGTGATTCCCACATTCAAACCGTGCTCTGACATAGGGCAACCAGCTCGATAATGAGACAATGAAACCTTCAAACTGCTTCACTACTTAGAGAACAAGAACCCTGTGCATATAGGCAACACCTATTGTCTCCCATCGCTCCCAGATGGGACCGTCTTTGCAGAGAAAACATTCAGGGCTCCCATTGATTTGTTTTACTTGTGTAACATTTTGCTTTTCGTGAAAGTAAAATCTTAGTTTTTTTTGTGGCACATCTTCATCTTATTTTGAAGGGTTGTATAAATGTTACCATAGCGACCAAAGTCAGAGAGTGTTAGGGGAGTGGTCGAGACAGATGAGTAGAGCTTGGCAGTCTATCCATCATTAATGATGGATAGTGTTACGTTCTGCTACTGCATGAAAATGACAGAAGGGGGAGCTCTCAATATATGTGATAAAATATGATGTATGTGGAGAAGAAGAGAAGAACCAAGAGCGTAAAGAGAGTACTGAAAATGAGTTACATCTAACGCTGCTTAATTTCCTATTTTAATAGTGACACCACAACAGGTAGCTGAAACGTCCCCAGGTTTATCAACTGATGTAGCAATTTCCCTCCAACTCCTCTCCTTATCATTTCTGTTGGTATTTTTTGTATAAAATGCTGAATAAAGATTCATGCTGTTTCCACCGGACTCTCAGTTGAGCCATATGAGCAGTTTGGGATTCATCTCTGTGCTTACGTCACCGCGCTTTCTGATTTGCTACCTGTCACATTCCACAGGCTGCTTTCTCGCTCCCAGGCAGGAAAAAACCCACACACTGACATAATCGGCCCAAGACAACCCAATCTGTTGAATATGACCAATTTTTGATCAGAGCGTTCCCCATGTTTTACTTAACACACCACACACTAGGATGATCAGTTACAATTATTACAGCAACAATCTTAGAACTCGGAACGTTCTAACATTGTCGTAAGGGGAAAATTGGGGCAAAAGATTTTAAATTGTGCCATGTGAACGAGGCTTTTGTGGGCACACCGACATGCAGAAACCTTTTCTGACAGTTTACAAAATAACAATACTAATGCGTGTGTGTTGATGCACCCTTAATAGCTCCCCCTTAGCACCAGAAAAAAAAAAAATTCTGGAGCCCCCACTGCTGGTATGAGATATGATGTTGCACACAGCAATTGCAGCATTGTAGACTGCTGACAATTCCTTGCAACTTTGTCTTTAACTGTCCAACCAAGATAGACGATATAAGCTAAAATCTTTTATTAGCAAAAAAGTTGTGTACTTCCCATGATAAACAGGTCAGAGGTGCAGAATCAAATAAAAGAGTAAAAAGACTATCTTATTTGAGCACCTTAGAGTTTGACTGTCTTGGCTTCATTCTGTCAGTATTTCCGATACATTCTCTCCCACGAATACTCGATCTTGTTAGTTCAGTGGTCTGCAGACATACCACTGACTCAGCCTGTGTGTCACGAATAAAACTGTATTGAAGCATGAAGAGTCAGACAAAAGCAGTATGTTGGGAAAACTCACAGGCTATTGAAGGATATCTTAAGTTTTTCCAATGTTTTTAGGGTCTCCTCTGGTTTTTCTGTCAAACCTTTAATCAATGGCATGAAGGGGCGTAGCACTGATTAATCCAGGTAGGAGACCCAGCAACCATGAGGAGGAAGGTGTTCTGGTCAGTCCAAAACAGACAAAATGTTGCAATACATAAACATGCTTTCTAAGATGTTGATATGCTTCTTTCCTTCCCATTTAGAAAAACAATATTCTAGTTTACTGATTAACATTCATTATGTTCTTATATAGAACCATTGAATTTAAAGAGTTTTTATCTACTGTATAAAACAGCAGGCCTTGTTCTGTTAGCTGTTTTTTGTCTGTACCGTTAAAGGACTGTAATTTGTAATTTTCTCTGTTCAATGTCTGACTGGGACTTTGTGACATTCAACTCAAGCTTTTCTGATCACCCACTGTGAGTGCTTTTATGCCTTAGTGTTTGTCCTTGATTCACCCCAACAGGAGGTTTTAAGATTTGCCTCATTCTCTGACAACACTTCCAGGCAGCTTTCTCCTGTCAGGACATTTACTGATTGGAGTCTTGTGTTCTCTGTTCTGTAACTCCTGTATCTGTGACGGAGCTATTCTTCTCTCCCTCAGTGAGTTTGATGTATTGATTCTCTAATGGTCTGCTCGCTTTTGTTCAGCCTGATACCACTTTGAAATCAACTCATTGATTTCCTCAGTTTTTTATTATTATTCACAGGCTCCTGCTCTGCCCTTTAAGAAAAAAAGAAAAAAACTGTACTTTATAGTTGCTGCACTGCATAGAGACCACAGAATGAAGATGTTCTTACAGTGTTAACAAGCAATTTATTGGCACTTGGCAAATTCACAAGCCTCATGATCTATGTTTACTCTTCATAGTTTAATTCAGAATGCATTCAAAAAGTGAGAGATTTCGGTATGTTTCTTCATGTCATGCAATTTCCAGGCAAAGATTTAAATGAAAACAATCAAAGCTTGTCTGACTGACTGCAAGCAAAGAGGAAGAGCTTCTGGTCTTTAAAAGCTTAATGACCCTTTATTGATTCTCAACATTGATGTTTAGATCCGTTATTGACTAACAGCTTAACAGTGAATTATGAATATGGCACCTGTTCGTCCATCCATTCGTCCATCCATTCGTCCATCCATTCATCCATCCATGGTCAGGTAGCAGAGATTACAGGTAAAGAAGGAATTCCCAGCTTTCCCAGAATCTACTAGATATTGATGAGTTAGAAGGAACATGATTGCGTGAGATCATTAATATTAATTAAGGTAACCAGAGTAAACTCAAAATGCCGTTTTCAAATGACAATGATTCATTAATTAAGGGAGAAAAATGATGACGGAATTATCAAAGCTAGCAACTACTTGTGCCGCATAAAGAACTGCTATCAAGTTCAGGGATGTTATCTTGCATCCCTGAAGAGGAATTTTGACAAAAGTATTTTAATTAATCTGATTAGCACTGCAGGTTTAGGTTTACCACATTTCTAATGCCTATGTATGGTTTTGTAACCCTTTCTAACCCTTTTGGTTTTTCTGATCTTTTAATCTACTCATGTTGTCAAGGAGGTTCTGTTTAACTGCTTTTTTTTTCAATTATTATTCTACATGTCTGACCTGACTGTGAGTTAGTTTGAAAAAAAAAGAAAGCAAAAACAGATGTGGATGATCATTAGAACATTGATGGTTAATGAAAACTATTTGTTTTGTTCCTTAAACTTCATAATTACACCTTGCAGTGACCCCTAGTTTTCACAGGGGTTAGATATTGCAACCTTCTAATAGGTGAAATATGCAAACACTTTAGATCTCAAAACTCACTTTAATAGTAAAAACATATCCTAATATATATTAATATGCTCAGTGGAAGCCATCTTAGCACTATTGAAGAAACTAACATGTACAGTCTTTCCTATTTGTACTTATGGGTGTACAGGATCCAAACAGTGGCAGGTAAAATGAATGACGCTCCTGGATTGGTTGCTTTGAAAACCCCAGCCAATAGCATGCAAGTAGAAATTTACCTCTGTATCTTAGCTTCTCAATCTACATTTTCTTTCAAATATTTCAGCTATGCTCTACAATAGAATTAAAAAAATTCATGAGCAGCTGGATTTTCTACAAGTAGTTAGAAAACTACTTGATTTTTCTGTTCCACAGAAAAATCCATGAATGGGTGAATTTATGAATACTGAACTGAGAATAGGCAGGAGATCACTGTATTTCCTGCCTATTACGCTTCATGCCTTTGCCTCATGAAGTGTAAATGCCCTAACCCTAACCCTCATCAAAGAAGTGCATAGTTGTGAAAGTTTAGGAGTATTTTGTATGGTTTTCATGTTTACAAATTTAAATTTAAAAATTTATAAACAAATTTACAATATCTGATTTTAAATCCAAAATATTCTGCTTAAATATTTTGCAACTTATGTTTATGTATCTATGAGAATACATTCAAGGTGCTATTCATCACACTTTTTTTCTGTCTGATTTTAAAGATATTTTTACCTCCATAAATTTGGATTCTCCATTTCCTGTCATCTAAGATTATCTTAGATGACAGATCTAAGATAATGTCTTAGATGTTAAAATAGACAAAAGTTAAAATACTTTTGTCAAAATTCCTCTTCAGGGATGCAAGATAACATCCCTGTTATTATTATTATTATTATTATTGTCAATAATAATAATGACAATACAGACCTTTGGGCACTTAAATAACTTAGAAACAACATAACATGTAGGAGAAAACATAAAATACAGATTCCTGTCATCTAAGATTATCTTAGATGACAGGAAATGGAGGATTTTATGGATTTCTTATCCCTGATTTATGACTACCAGACTACCAGAATGTGAGTTTGCCTATGATGTTATTGCTGGTATTTCATTGTTCTTTAAATTGGAAATCTGAACAAGACATCCCCATATAAACGATTAAACAGATTAAATAGTCCAGAAAATAAAGCTTTTTGTCATCAAACTGCTCTGCCACAGTAGCTGTTTTATGTATTTCTGTACAATATTTGGTACCAACAGGCCCAAGCGACATTACCTTACCATGGTTCCATATATAGCTTCTGTTTTTCACAGCCTTTATGTTTCAGTTTAAACAGTCCTCTGATAGAAACAGCCTATATTATTATCGGTTACACCTCTTGGAAAGCTCCATAAAACTCTCTTAGTGGATAAAACAAATAGAAGATAGCAGCTGGATACTGCTCAGTGACGGATAACCAGACAAGCCAGAGATGACGGCTGCATCGTTCACACTTATAAGCATACACACAAACACACACAGACATAAAAGGTGAAGGGGTCTTCACACTAGGGCCAGCAGCGAAGATCGAGAGATCTGTGCATGTGTACACCAAGAAGGAGGAAAAACAGAGATGAATGAAAAACAATTGAATAACCTTGACCTTCCCTGTAGATATCCTTTATTAAAAATCAAGAAAAGCCCTTCAGCTGGGAATAACAAGGGCAGGTAAGGACTGAATGCGTGTGTTTGCATGCGTGTGTGCGCGTGTGCATGCGTATGTGAGAGTGTATGATTGATGTTACTGGGTCCTGTTCACCTACAGTAAAGTCATGGACCAATGGCTTTCACACAGGCACATCATTCTCAGCGAGCACCCCCAGTTTTTCCTCCACAGCAACTCACACCAACACACACTTCACACACCTCAAATAAGGTCAAGCAAAGCTAATAGGAACAAGGCCTGTTTACATAAGGACAGAGACAGCTGGAGGAGGGAAGAAAACCCACAATTTTAACAAAGAGTTTAACAGAAGGAATGGAGAAAAGAGACAAAGGAAACTCAGAAAGTCCAGAAAAGAAAAAGGAATGAGAAAACAAAAGAGGTGACTCAGGAAGTGACATGTGAAACTAGCCAAAGTTGAAAACATAGAGACAATTTGGCTTGATATCAATATCCATGGTGAAGAGAGAGCTAAGTCACCCAGGACACGCTGGAGAGACTGTGTCTCTCGGCTGGCCTGGGAACACCTTGGGGTTCCCGCGGAAGAGCTGGAAGAAGTGGCTGGGGAGAGGGAAGTCTGGGCCTCCCTTCTGAAGCTGCTACCCCCGCGACCGACCCCGGATAAGCCGAAGAAAATGGATGGATGGATGGATGGATGGATGGATGGATGGATGGATGGATGGATGGATGGATGGATGGATGGATGGATGGATCAATATCCAATATTCATATTGCTGTTATGGATGATGACATATATTTTTCCAGTGTTGTATACATTTCTACACCATTGGACCTCATGGGGAAAAAAAAGTCCAGAAACAAATGGCAACCAGAAGAAAGTCAGTACCAGTGGTTAATATCAACCCGGTTTCATTTACAAGACCAGCACTGATATGTTAAAAAAAACGACTAATATCAACCGATACCGATGTTAGTGTCAATATATCAAGCATCAGTAGAAAAAAGGTTTCATCATATTGAAAATATAATTGTCTTATTCTGAGCTCTTTTTGAAAAGGTTCTGAGGATTTGGGAAGATTGTTGAAAAAAGTTTGAAGTAGAAAAACAGAACAGAACTGAACATGATGCTAATGTGATGCAATATGGGCTTGATCCAGGAGCTCAAGCCCTTGGACTTGATAAAATATGATGTACAAGAAGATCGAGGTTTTGCATTTAAATGTTGGCCTCATCAAAACACCTCTGAATTAAATTTTGCCTTTACTGGTTTCTTTTGCTTGTAAAATATGGATAAATATACTATCTTCGTGTGTCGTAAACATACTGAAATTTTATCCAGTATGTTTGGTAAGCACTTTCTTACCAAACTGCTTGACAGAACCGCTACAACATGCACCCTGCTAACAAGATGCGGAATGATGTAACAGCAGCCGGCTGATTTCTGAATGTCTGATTAGTCTATGAAGAGCACAAATGTTCATAACCGTCTTTGTAAGTAATAAGTAGTAAAGAACTCTACCACAGAGGGGAGAAGGGCCCAATTTCACTCAATAGCTACAATCTAAAATCCAAAAGACATGACTCTTTGCATAATAAAGTTTGTTAAATTTATAGCTCTCAGTGTGTTGCTAAAGAATTTAAATCTGAGTGACTCTTGAATCTTTCCTAATCTCTGAGCGCTGCGAGACCTTCAGGAGTCTTTTGCTAACCTTGTTTCTTCAAAGAAAAAAAAGACAGAGGGAGAGAATGGGTGACTCACAATCAAAATGTCTCTTTCAGGCCCAAAAAAGGCTGGGATAATTTCCAAACTGTATAAGACCTGGAAAATCACAGGAATGTGATTTTGTAAACTTATAAAATCCCAAAGTCTGATTGTGTTCAATTCAGGCAGGAGAACTAACACATGATAAAGTCATAGAAACACTCTCCCTTTAATGTAACTCAGTCTGACATGTGACTGTTGCAGAAACAAAAAATGCAACTATGATAAAGACTCAAATATCCTTTATATCATCCACGACAATAAAGGTAGCCAAGTTATATCCTATCTGACCAAGATGATCATATAAAGCTTCTGAGATACATTATATAACTAGGTCTTCAAATTGAATTATTTTGTTTTGCCATTAAAGATGTTTTAAAGAACTGCACACTGACATGTATTTCTCCAGAACATTTCCATAACTTTGTGACATGTACAAAAGACATCAAAGAAATAGAAACACTTGTCTTTCTTAGCTAATCATATTTGACATGGAACAGGACATTACCACCAACACATGATGATTTAACAAACTCTGAAACTGAACCCTAAAAGGCAAACTCATGGAAAGCAGAATGAGATTGAGGAGGAAAACAGAACAGAAACAATTAAGGGATACAATTAGAAAGAATATTAAGATCACACCATCCCTCTTACCCACACTATAACACACACAGGCTAGCTAGGTGAATATCAATGTGAATATCCATACACATGAGGTGACTTTGCTGTTAACATCTGCCGCTGTGAGAGGTGAATGTCAAATTCAAATATTCATCTCTTTATGTTGGAGGCCCAAGAAGAAGCTTCTTGGTCCTTTAAGCATTGGGGTCCATATCCTTAATGACCCACCAAAGACCAAAAGTTAATGGACTTGAGGAGTCAGTCTATTAAACACTTTCCCAGAGTTAAACAACCACTATCTGGCCACATGCTGCCCTAAAAATTGTGGAGGAGTTCAGATTACAGTTTTTAGCAGCTTTATTCTCTTTTGGGTATTTCTAAAAATAAAGAGGAATCACAAATTCTTTTCATGCAAATGTCCTGGATAAATGAGGATATATTTCCACTTCTTTGCAATAACCCATAAAACTTTGGAAAGGTGTTGCTCATTTTGTTCTTTCAACTTTTGTTTTATGCCCAGCAATTATTGGTATGAGTGGAGCATTCCACCATGGGGCATCTCCTACCAGCTAGGCATCAATTTGTACCATCCAGACGATGGTTTTGTACAAATAATTTAAAATTTTCTTACTTTCACCATATTCAAAAGAAATCTGGTTTTATGACCAATAAATCTTGCCAGCGATCAGAAGATTGCTTAGAGGTATTTTTGTTTGATCAGTGATTTTAATTTATTATTTATCTCACTACTTCATAAAAATACTCAAATTAGTGAAATGATACACAGAGGCTTAAGGAACAGAAAATGGTTTATTTTCCAAATATAAATGGAAGTATTAGGAAAAACAAAGGTGTTATAGAAGGTTCTACCTGGCTGGTCCTGATTTGTCTGGACCATCTACAAAGACGTATGAACAAGCATACCATAACCATCCATCCATCCATCCATTTTCCGTCACCCTTCTCCCTAACGGGGTCGGGAGTTGCTGATGCCTATCTCCAGCTGCGTTCCGGGCGAGAGGCGGGGTACACCCTGGACAGGTCGCCAGTCTGTCGCAGGCATACCATAACCTGATTGCTATTCCCATCAGGTTATGGGAATAACCTGTTCCCTATAACCTGATATACTTATCCATATTTGTTGTCGCTGGGAGACTCGATGCTAAAATGCTCCAACCTCACAATGTATTTCATAGTGTGGTTTGCAAAGTTTGATCATGTGCTAAATTATATTTCAATAGATATGTTTTGGACAAACTGAGAAATTCCTCAGCCTTAGTGAGGAATTTCTCACTAAGAGAAATTCTTAGTGAGAAAGAATGAGCAGAAATATTTATTTCTGTGAAAAGTACTGATTTCAGAATACTTCAAGTAATTATTCTGGTATCATGTCTTTCTGATTTAGAGATGCCAGCTTTTGCAAAACAGAGATTTTGGATTAGGGTACGAAAAAGGTCGCAGGTTTAAGTCAGAACCCTGCTAACTGCTAAACACAGATGGATACAGTAATTTGTAAACTATAATAATCATTTTGGTAACTCAGCAGGTTTAAGCAAATTTAATTCATGTAATTAATTTTATATCAATAGTAATAAAGTTTTAAACATCCTAATATTATTTAAGTATCTAGTCTGTGATTGTGTAGCTAGTTTAGTAAAGACGTTTGTATCCGTAAAAACAACAAATCAAAAAATACAATTAAAATGAATATCAATTATTTGCACTTCTGTTGAATCCAAATGAAGTCAGCAGCTCCATAAGGCCCCGCCAGGGCTTCAGGGGCCCCATAAGTGCTAATATTTTAACACAGACCACATGTAACATTTGTTTATAGAGATTATCAATGATGCCAAACTTGATTTAATGTTTCATTATTCATAGTTGGATTGTGTTGTGACCACAGCTACAATCTGATGCTCTGAGATTAATTTTTGAGTTTGAGCTGTGATTTGTTCACAAATACAAATTAGTAAACTACATTTATAATTGACTACTTTTTAGATTGGTCAATTAAACTACTCCCCCTCTCCCAGATTTCACTACATGTAACACAGAAGCTGTTAGAGGTGCCAATGATTTCACCAGGAAGCGGTGCCCATAAGTCAAATTCTGCTCCAGGCCTCATACAGCCTTGGACTGGCCCTGCACGAGAGTTAAATCCCTTGCACTGCCCACAGAGATGCGGAACAAACGGGAGATTTAATTTAATGCTGCTAAAGAGGTTTAGTAGACCTTCCATTTCATGTCTATTGAGGTTTTATAAAAGCCACAGAAACTGTTTTTGTTGCTCAACTTCAGGGGACGAGTTTTCCTGATATCTGCGCATTCGCGCGCATTAACTCTGACTGACTAAGTGGACAAATCATTTAATATGGTTTGGTGCATCGTGTAACCAGAAAAAAAATAAAAAATACAAATAATAATAAAATGAAATATATAAAGCCTGCGTGATGCGATCTCGTAGTGACCGCATCACGGTCTAGCGTGAGGAACTAGCGCGAAAAGTTCCTCACTGAGTTGAACCTGCAAGATGAGTGGTTAGCGCTGGTTCATTAATCACTAATGCACCGGCCAACCGGGAACACACACATAAAGTTTACAGCATATGCCGGGAAGCATGTTGAAATTTAAACGCCACACATAATTCTTTGTTCACAAAGATAAATTATTCCCACCACGTATGCATAATAAAGTTTGTTAAATTTATAGCTCTCAGTGTGTTACTAAAGAATTTAAATCTGAGTGACTCTTGAATCTTTCCTAATCTCTGTGAGCTGCGAGATCTTCAGGAGTCTTTTGCTGAAAGCACAACTAAGAGTTATTCCTGCAGTTCACATAGAGCTTATTTTGATTTTCAGAAATCAAAATAAGGGACGTCCACCATGGCGTGTGTCACCCTACTCTCATGTGGTGGGACATCTGGTGCAGTGATAGACATTATTTTATGGCGGTGTTTTTTGTTTTTAAAAGGTGATCCATACCTTAAACACATCTAATTAAGCGAAGAAGACGCACAACATTGGATCTGTGCAGCGGGTTTTTTGATTGTTTGAAGTTTAAAACAAGTAAAAATTCTAAGAAAATACATAAAACTACGATCAAAGGTTGCCCCAGAGCCGCAGATGTTGCACTAGGACTTTGTTGGAGTTTGCACCCAGGGAACGCCGCCCGGTGGAAGAAGACGCCGCCAATGCGAGGAGGACGCCATGGTGAGATCTGGACTTTACTTTTCTTTTAGGGGGGTTTTGGTGGTACCACTCTTTTTTCTCATCTTTTGTGGTTGCTGTTTTAAAATATTAATTTTTAATATTGTGTTTTTAATAAATCATTGTTGCTAAAAATCTATAAATTTATTATTGAGTGGTTGGATATTTATGTTTCTGATCAAATTAAAGTATGTAACACATTTTACCTGATTTCCTGTGACAAGATCCCCCTTGAGTGTATTTGTGAGTTCTGCTTTAATCAAGCCGAATTTTACAGACTCACTTACGCTTATTTAGCAACCCAGAACAGCGATTAGAACTTAGAATCCAGAAAAGCTACTTAGCAACTACTTTTTAGACTCCTATTTTTCCAACCCGGAAAAGGAGTTAGACCAGAGGATACTTACTGATATTTATCTACCAACCTCGAATAGGAGTATCTAGTTTGTATACTCTGGATCAACATTGTTAGTCTATTTTTTAGACTCCTGTTCTTCCAACCCCGAAATGGAATTAGACCAGAGGAACCTTAGCAACCATGAAAAGGAGCACCTAGCTTACATGATCAACATTTGCTTCTTCTTTTGCTCTTTCCTTTGGTTTGGTATTTTATTATTTTTTTTGTACTTCATTTTAATTCCAGTAAAGCACTTTGTATGGCTTTGTTGGTGAAAATGTCCTACATGAATAAAATTACCTTTACCAAAGAGCCACATCTGTCTCCAGAGATCCAGGTTGCAGACCGGTTCCATACACAGTTCTGACGGGTCTTCAGTGTTCTTTTCTGATTCACATATAGCAGCACACTGCTGGAATTTCTTTTCAAATTGCCTATATTCATCCTTCCTAACATTATTCAGCCTCTCAAATCTGTATCTTTATGAGAGATTTTGCTTCTAAGAACATGGAATAGGGTAGATCGAGCATGTTTTAAAAAGACACGGGTTGATAGCAGCTCACTGGGGCTGCATTCTGTTCGCCTCTATGCAACCACAACAGTGTCTGTCCCATGCACATGAATATGGGCCATAGCTTTCTTGGGGGTCCTTTACCTCCCGCTGCAACAATTTAATATTTTCTGTGTTTTATTTTGGTCATTATTGTTACACTTAGTGTTGATAATAACACTAATACAACAGGTGACAGTTACCTGGTCATGTGACTCATTCCAGAGCCGGACCTGACAGCCTCCTCATTCCTTATCAGTGTGAAGAGGAAGAAACACAGACGCAACAACAATGCAATAAAGGCGTTTTTTTCTTCTCAGATTTCTAACCCCGTATCAGTTCAATAAGGGGCAAAACATTAAACAGCCAAATACGGGACGATTCCATATTTTACGAGACGAGTGGCAACCCTACATATAGCTGCACAACCAGAGCTGTTGTGGGTTTTAGACTCTTACTAGGATGCAAAGTTCTGCAAAGAATCACAATTCCTCACAGAGGGTTGATGTAAATATCCCCCTAACTGTGTCCAGTTTGAGTGAAAGGAGGTGTGTGCGATCTGCACTGGGGTAAATTTTAGACATCCAGGTGCTGCAGGGCGAGGTAATGCGCAGAGGCACCAATGGTAAGATTGCTCCGCTCTGCTGGCTTTAAATCCATCAACTGTAAACCTGTCTTTTAGGAATAAATCTGCTCCACCAATGAAATGCGCAGAGGACCAGAGACGCTTGCAATTCGGTTTTTAAAAAAAAGGTAAATTTTTAAAAAATTGTTATTACTATTTTCCAAAGAACAAAAACAAGCAACACTTAGCCTGGCGGGGTGACTATTAAAGCATGGCAGGCTGCCAAGCTTATAATACACTAGAGGAAACCCTGAAAAGAATAGTCTTTGCCCTCCAGCGTTGTACGCATGCACAATATTTCCAAACATACACAAACAGCAAGGTGTCTAGAGTTATAAATTTGTATAAGTCAGTGCCTCACCAGCTATGAACTGTCTCTGATGTCAACAGATGGATTAGCTGCTGTTTTACATATGTTTTCAATTTTAAAAATCCCTTCTGGGTGTATTGTTGCTGCTGTTTAAAGCCTTTATGACACTTGCACCATATGAGCAGAATAACATCAGAAAAGAAGTTTGCTTTCTAAATTGTAATAAGCCAACCAGTCTGTGGATTTTCTATAATTCTGCAAATCCAGACATGGTAAAACATGAAAAAAAATAATGTTCACCCATTTCAATAGTTTAGTGGAAGTAGTGTGGTGTTCACATTTTTTGAAATATTTAATATACTTTTACAAAACCTAATATCAAATTCTTTTGCATTTTGTACAAGGGTTGGACAAAAATTACATATTACATTTTGATGATCACTCATATTACTTTATTTTGGATTAATCTGATGGTGAGTCATATTTATCCAAGGTTTTTTTAAGTTGTGGTATGTTGTGTTATCTTCTGGCCAATAGGATTCAGAGACTGAACAAAGGCTGTGATCTCTAAGGCTGATTTAAGAAACCAGAAGAAAAATCAACATTTGTTTAGTCTTTGGTTTGAAATACAGACATTGTCATATTGAACACTGGCTTTTACAGGGCTTAGATGGAGAAAGAGGGTTCTGGGTTTTCTCCATCCTGACAAAACAATGATGCTGTGTGTCCTCCATGCAAAAACAGACCCATTATTACATTCTGACAACAGGACGCTGTTATTACAGTTTGCACCAAGCCAGGCCACAAGCTGATTACACAGAGTGTCCTAAAGCCAGCACTAATATGTGTGTGCATGCATGCATGTGTGTGTGTTTGTTAGAGACAGAGAGCTTCATCACATGTGTTGTGTGTTAAAATGCTGTTGTTTTGTGGGACAGCAATGAGTTGCTTTGCAGAGTACAATCCCCATGTCAGTCTCTCACTTGTGTTATGGGATGGTTTTACACAACACCAAACCCACTGAACACACAATCTCATAAAAATAAAGGGAAGGAAGGGGGTCAGATCATAATAATAAATATCAAAGGTGGCAGAGGTTGGCTTATTGAACATCAGAAGAAAGATGACTTGCAGCCCATGGAAATCAGCTTTGATTACATTGAGCATTACCTGTGCAGTTTTTCAGAGAGTGGGCCGCATCGGATCACCTCCAGATCAGAAAAGAATTTACTTAGGACTAATTAAATCTGATCAGTGAATGTATAGTCTTTAAAACAGTTTGAACTTTGTCATTTGTCATTTTTATGGAATCTTAAAGATAGCATTTTCAGCACTTTTAGACAGTAGAGGAGTTAAATAAGGATACAAACACAACACAGTATATGGGCTATTTAAGCCTCCACTGGATTACTTTAAAGTGATCACGTAGAACGAAGTTTGTAATTTGTAAGCAATTAACTCTTTAAATATATTGCCAATATTTTTGTCTCGTTCATTGGTGACCTCAAGATATTGCTATATCCTAAAGGTCAGTTACTTTCTTCCAGGTCATATAGTGCATGATGTGCTAAAATGATGAACTTGATGATATTCTGGGTATATACAACCAATACAAACACGTGTCTTGCGCTAGCAGGAGAAACAGCTCATTGTCTTTTGCCAACACCCCAACAAGTGAGGAGGGGAACAAGTTTTCAAAGAGTTTGCTTTGTTTGACTTGGTGCAATATTAAAGTGAACTGCACCAGCTGAAAATGTAGAAAGTCCCAAATAGAACCGAGACTACCGCACTACTGTGGAGGGCATTTTGGGTATATACGGCCAAAACGAACGCGTATCTAGCGCTAGCAGGAGAAACGGCTACCAAACATAATTTGCAATATACAGTGTGACATGAACCCAAGTTCAAAGAGACCCCTGAGTGAGAATGAGCTTATTTCTCATTAGCAGCTATGTACTTATGTGTATGAATGAGCATTTGTTTTTAGTACCTTGGGAAAATTTTCCTGACATGTACTACGTTGTAGGGACCAAGTGCTCCTTATGGGAACTGAAGCCTGGTCCCCACAAGGGGTAACAATGTCTTTGGGTCAGGGGTTAGATTTAGGACTAAGATGTGAATTGACTTTCGTTTAGGGATAAGGTTAGGTATGTAATGTAAGGGTTAGGGTAAAGATAAGGGTAAGGTTTAGGCTGTAGAAATGAATGAAAATCAATAAAAAGTCCCCACAAAGATTCGCAAACATGATCCCCACAAAAACAGATTTTCAGGCTTTTCCTTATATTAAAAAAAAAAAAATCTCCAATTGGTTCCAAAATGTATTTTTGTATGTATTTGTGCTGTTAGTCTCTGGGGTTTCTGTTTGGCACTCTGTGCGCATATGGAAGGTGGGTGTGTTTGCAGAGAGCATGGTCCACATTGTTTGTGTCTTGTTTACTCATGCAGTTTTACTTTTTTCTCCCCTGGATCTCAGATATAATATTTGTGGTAGGCTCTCCAGTTAGTCCTGTCTTCCTGTGTGTTTATGTAAGACAGAGGAGAGAGAAAAAGGCAGAATGGACTGAAGAGCAGTTTGGTGCATCAATCTTTTTAGGGATGGCTGGTGAATCTGTCTTTATCCTAATTTCTACCTATCGGGCTTGTTGTCTGTCTCGATCCAGTAGCATGATATACACACGTCTGCATCAAACCAGAAGTTAGGAAAATATGTGCCATATAAGCTGAAGTGAATATCTTGGAAAAATTGTAATTACTACTCTTTGTTTTTGTTTTAGATTTTATTCAACAGACTGACACAAAGTACCACATAATTGTGATGTGGAAGATAAAATATGCTTGAGTTTCATCAATGTCACAAATAAAAGTCTGAAAAGTTGTGTGTTTCGTCCCCATTTACACCCACCAATAAACACAGAACATTCAGAGGTCATCTAATTCTTCAACAACGCCTGTATGTTATGTACCTAGGCATCGGAACAGCATGAAAACTCAATAAAGACCAAAATCGGGATTTGAATTCACAACCTTCTTGCTATAATAGTGCCATCAATGGAGCCTCTGTGCAGCTCGCACAGTTAAACTCCACTGTTTTATGTCACTTGGTTAAAAAAGGTTGACTATGTATGGAACTTTGAGTTTTAAATAAATGTTAAACTGTTTTAACAATGTGCAAAAAATCAAACTTTACATCCTCTGAACTGGAGAGAAATAGATGTCTATTTTTCTGATATGATGAAGCTCTGATCAGTGCTGAGTTAGCAATGAAACTGAATAGTTGATTTAAAGCAGTGGGAGTAGCTCACTGGCATATCCTCTGGATTTACTGAAATCTTTTAAACAAAAATGTTAATTTGAACAAATGTTAAGGGCACTGCACAGCTTTCTTTGGAACTGCGGAGAATACAAAAATAAATACAAAAAATAAAAAAAACATTTACAATATTTGCCATTTTTATCTGGAAAAATACAAAATGATGAACCATGAGTACTTTGAACTTGACAACTTTGTAGTGTCTACAAAGTATTCACTAATCAACTGCACTTAAAACAACAATTTTATGTTGTCATTCATTTTCATTCACTAAGAGGTGAATGACATCTTCTGAAATTTGCCATGAATATTCAGCAAACTTTTCCAGACAACGCTCAGCGGGCGTCAAAATAAAACATTCCACATCTGGCTGACGTTGTGATCGCTGCCTGGACGGTTTTCTAGAGGTTAAGCTGAAGGTCTGCTGGGCGATTAAAGTCATTTCATTTTGACGTCTACCAGCAAACATTCACTAAGCATTGGCAGTGAATGTTTGATCTTCGCCAAACCTCAAAATGACCTATATTAATGACATTAAAGACTAACAAGGCAAAATTAATGCTAATAAACCACTTTATTCTGCAATATTAGTACACAAGACACTATCAGCAAAAATGTTCTTTTAAAAATGGGACAAAGAATTAAATTTAATGCATATGATTTAATAAGACTAAAAAAAATCTAAGAGAATGTCAGCATTTCAAAACATCTAATGTTTAGAAAAACCTCTCAGGAAAAGATGTGACCAGGTTTCTGCTGCTTGTAAAGCAGAAAAACAAATAATAATTACTGTTTATTGAAGCAGAATAAAATCTGCTTCAATAAACTAAAAATAATGTTAGAAATTGACAGAACACCGAAATTCTGCAGAAACAGCACTGGGCTCTTCAGAATAGAAAAATCCTTCCTCTGATTTTAAAGCTGCCGATGCCTCAGGAAAAAATGCATGGGGGAATATTATTCATGTAACACACCTACCAATCCAATTGTGTGTCTGTGTGCTTGTGCACATGTGTGTGTTGACCTTGCTCTCACTCTTATCATGGCAGGATTAATTCACACTGGACAGATGGCAGTGTGGTGCTCCGCCCTCCCACACACACTCATGCTAACACTAACTCGGCGCCGCAT
The DNA here is from genome assembly GCA_922788865.1 of Poeciliopsis turneri. Classification (NCBI taxonomy): domain Eukaryota; kingdom Metazoa; phylum Chordata; class Actinopteri; order Cyprinodontiformes; family Poeciliidae; genus Poeciliopsis; species Poeciliopsis turneri. Next base: position 309,253 of record CAKLNU010000484.1, on the reverse strand, counting down.
GGTGTGTATGAGCTGTGGCGATGTTTCTGGGCGCTGCTGGAGGCTTAAATACACAAATACACACCCGCACACGCACACACACGCGCAGAGTGAAATGGCAGGATGAAGGCCGTGTCAGCAGATGATGACTCAGATGTCAGAAAGCTCTCTGCTGGTCTTTCTCTTAAAAATTTGTTCTGCTCTTATTTTTCTCTGGTTCTTCTCTTCATTAATCCAAGCAGGTTCGATGTACACAAATTTATTATGGTTTCTCACAGAAGTACTTTATTTCAAGACAACTGAACGTTTAAAGTGTTTTTTATCTGAACTAAATAAAATTTTGAACACTACGGCAAAACTGATGAAGTTTCAAAATATTTCAGGTTTCCTTTCAAATATGGCCTCTGTGTAACTAAAATAAAAGCCCTGACTTGAATTATTGTCTTTCAGCTTGCAATAATCATTTCTTTAAGAATTAATAAAGGTTTAGATATTCTAAAAAAAAAAGAAGAAGAAGAAAAAGAGCCCCATACAAGATGTTTTAAATCAATGCCATTGTTGTTAGGCTATAGTGATTCATTAACTGCAATCAATGTAGCAATATTCAACAATATTCATATTAAGCAAATATTATTAGAATTTGTGTGGGTTGAATTTGTTAATTGGATATTATGTAACTAATTGGACTAATTGTGATTAATCAATTATTGAAATAAATCTAAACTAATTTAATAATCAAGTAACTGTTAACTGGAGAGTTCAGACTCAAAAAAGACCATTTACTGAAAAAAATAACCCAACATCTTCAGAGTTAATTAAACCAAAACTGTACACGAATAAACACCTTTGTCTGTAAATATGTTTTAGCCTGAACTCTTCAAGTGACAGTCTTATCTTGACCCAGTTCACATTTACTAAAGGAATTCTGTTGTATTGCATTTAGGCAACAATTTTTTATCATTATTAATGTATTCCTAATGTTGTATAAAAATTAAATTAAAAATCTGTAGAATTTGCCATTTTCTTATCCAATTAATCATCTGAATAACTGATGATTAAGTAATTGATTAGAAAAATAATCAACAGTTTCAATCCTAGAAATTATGCAACACCAACTATTATATGGTGAATGAGTATTTTCTAGAAGACTGGTTGCTTTTAGTATAAGGAATATAAGGTAGAGAGAACTTTACAGGAAGAGTCTTTGACATTTCATGGGAGCTGGTAACTATAATGGACTCCAATATCACAGAGAGGAATTTTCAGTGCTCACAGTATTAATGGCAGATTAATCAGTGAGGAAGTGGACTGCTTTAATCCAAAACTATAATCCCATTTTTGGAATAAAATTAATTTGCTGAATTTCTTAAGGATGAAAGGAGAATATTACTTTAATCCCCAAACTGACCAAAATTTGTGCAGTTTTCACTGCACAGATCTCATGCTGTGTATGCTTTTTTGTTTTGTTTAGCATACATTGAAGCAAAAAACTCCAACTTTTCAATTTTTCTGTCTTTTTCTTCTTTACTGACTGGAATCTGTTCTTTTCAAGATCTCTGGGTTTTCTGTTGGGAGATAATGACTAAGATCGTTTGATCAGCTTCAGCTCGCTTTGCTGTTGCCGCCAGCGTTTCTGGCTACCTGCACTCGGCATTCAGGAGACAAAGACTATATTCAGTTCTGCACCGACGCTGTCCTCCCTGTTAAGACCATAAAAGTGTTTTCAAACCAGAAACCGTGGCTGGACAGCACAGTATGGGCCCTGCTGAAAGCCTGGGATGCTGCCTACGGGCCTGGAGACAGGTTGGCTTATAGCAGGGCCCTTTCGGAACTGAAAAAATGTATTAAGCAGGCCAAGCTCCAGTACAAACAGCGGATTGAGGAACACTTCATCAACAACAACCCCCGTAGCATGTGGAGAGGCATCAGGATCATGACGGACTACAAACACAGCACTCAGCTGACCAGCCGCGACCCCACCCTGCCTGACACCTTAAGCAGCTTCTTTGCCCGCTTTGACACGGCAGGCAGCAGAGAAGCTGTACATCTACCCCGACTGGAAGAGCAGTACCAGCCTCTCGTCCTGCAGCAGCGCCAGGTGACTTCCACCCGAGGAGGATCAACACCCACAAAGCTATAGGACCGGACAAGGCGTCAGGCCAGATGCTGAAAACGTGCGCCGACCAGCTGGCAGGAGTGTTTCTGGACATTTTCAATCTGTCCCTGCAGCTCTCCATGGTTCCTGAGCGTCTCAAGTCTTCCACTATCATCCCTGTAGCGAAGAAGATGTCCATCAGCAGCCTGAACGATTACCGGCCCGTCGCTCTGACCCCGGTGATCATGAAGTGCTTTGAGAGGATTCTTCTGAGGTACATCAGAGACTTCATCCCTGCAGACCTGGACAGCCTTCAGTTCGCCTACAGAGCGAACCGGTCAACAGAGGATGCTGTCTCCATCACTCTGCACACAGCCCTGACCCATCTGCAGCATCCCAACACTTACTTCAGGATGCTATTTGTAGACTTCAGCTCAGCATTTAACACCGTCATCCCAGACAAGCTGGTGCTGAAGCTACTCCAGGTGGGGCTGCCTGCTTCACTGTGCCACTGGATCAGAGACTTCCTCACCAACAGGCCTCAGGTGGTGAGAATAGGTGGCTCAACAACGTCCCCACTGGTCCTCAACACAGGGACGCCGCAGGGCTGTGTGCTCAGCCCAGCTCTCTTCACCCTGTTTACACACGACTGTGTGGCCATCCACCCCACCAACACAGTCGTGAAGTTCGCGGATGACACAACAGTGGTGGGTGTCATTTCAGACAACAACAAGACCCACTACAGAGAGGAGATTCTGCAACTCACTCAGTGGTGTTCAGCCAACAACTTGGTGCTGAACACAGGGAAGACCAAGGAGGTCATTGTGGACTACAGAAGGTCCAGGAGGACGGATCACACTCCCCTTCTCATAGATGGAGAAGTGGTGGGGAGTGTGGACAACATCAAGTTCCTGGGCCTCCACATCATGTGGAATACAAACACCTCCCACCTGGTGAAGAAAGCACAACAAAAGCTCTTCTTCCTCAGGAAACTGAGACGGGCTGGACTTTCCTCACGGCTGCTCGTGAACTTTTACAGGGCGACGATCGAGAGCATCCTCTGCCTCAACATGACTGTGTGGTATGGTAGCTGCACAGCACTGGGGAGGAAACAACTGACACGGGTGGTGAGAACAGCACAAGGCATTGTGGGATGCCTCCTCCCAGACCTGGACTCTATTTACGTAGGCCGGGTCAAGAAGAGAGCTGGATCCATAGCCATGGATTCCAGCCACCCGGGCCACAGTCTGTTTGTGCCGCTGCCATCAGGCAAGCGGTACAGGAATATACGGACTACAACAAACAGACTGAGAAACAGTTTCTTCCCCACAGCCGTCAGAGCCATTACTCCCTGCCGCCCCCTCCCACACATATCATAATCTCACATACACATCCCCCACCCCGACACAGCCATATTGTTCTGCACTTTGCACTATCACATCATCTGCACTTTGCCATAATTGGACCTGCTGCTTCTTCTTTAGTGTGGTTGAGTGCCTTTAGTTAATTTTAGTTGTATATATTATTATCATTATTGTGTGTATTGTTATTATTATTGTGTTTTTGTTTATTTTATTTATTGTATATATTTGACTTTTTGCACGGGAGTTGCAATAGAAATTTTGTTGAATCCTGTTCAATGACAATAAATGCTATCTATCCTATTCTATTCTATTCTATTCTAAAGTGAGATTAATGCCGAGGGTTCGTTCAAGCTAAACGTTCAGAAAATAGATTTACCTACATCTGCTGCAGTGCACAATGTGCTACTGGATTCTTCTGTAATATCACTCTGAAAATATTTACTGGTCTGAACTGGGGACAGGCTAGCATATTTGCCTGATTACTTCCCTTTGTTTATGAGCTGAAAGACTGCTTTCATTACATCAGCTCAAACCAGTTCTTTTTGGGGGGTATCAGAGTGAACTTTGTGAATTTATGTGCCTGCCACACTTTTCACATATTAATTGAAAGAAATATTAGAAAATCACATTGTAATTCCACTTTTACGTCTGCTTTTTAAATTAAATACATTTTTAAAGTGGCTCTCCATCAATACTTTGTCAGACTTTTTGGTGATATTCTTTCTAAACATAATAATTTTCTGCCTGGTTGACCCTTTTTAGAAGATTGTTTGCAATATTAAAATGACACAAATGGTTGGGACTCCCTTAGAAAGGAAACTCAAGGACAACCTGGAGAAGTTGCATTCCTGTATCAGTCGGCAATGAAATGAAAAGGCCAGATGGGTCGTATGAAATGATGCCACTGTCTTTAATAAGCATATGGTAAAAACGTTTTTACTAGCTGAATGTTCCAAAAACGGTCAGGTTTTCAGGAATAAACCATCTTTTAACACAACTTTTTACATTCATGACTGAAGGAGAAAACCAGGAGATATATCAGTGTTTAGTTTTGTGTCCTTGAGGTTCCTGAAAAATAAACTTTCTAGAGGGAGAAAATAGCAGATGTACCCACATTGGCTGCATTTCCATTGACCATAGAATTGTGCAATTTGACATTTCAAACATAAATGTGCTTAATGGAAATGCATCAATTAAAAAATATATAAAATTTTTGCTAAAAAGTTTTGGCTCTAAAATGGGGTGGTTATTTTAGCTGTATCAAAATGAGTTTACATCACAAATCCATAATGGAAACACTTTTTTCACCTTTACAATTTACCAGTAATAAAAAGCAAAAATTTTTGACAAAAAAGTCTGTCTTCATTTTTCCAGTCATGTTTGTAATGTTTCTAACCACCTACTTGTCAAAAACTGTTTTTGTACAAACAATAAAAAGCTTGAAAATAAAGACTTGATTGTTGGAGAAGTGTTTAATAGCACAGCTGTTCTTAGACTTTAGGAGAACTCAGAGCATTTAAGAAGCGTTCAGTGTTAACGCACACCAACAGGCCACTGTGCAGACACCAGAACAAAAGCATCCCTGTTGTATTGACTGTCACTCAGCCTACAGCTGTTATCTGTTGTCTGCCTCTATCCAAACAATCACACAGACAAAAAAAAAAAAATGAAAAAGAGGGAAAAAAATCGATGCAATCCTCCAGAGAGAAAAACTCAGACTGAAGAGCTGCCATGACTCCCTGCATGCTTGTGCAGAGCAGGCTGTAAGTGAGGTGACAAGGTAACCTCTTCCTCCCTGGAGGATGTGAAGGGTGAATAAGGCTGCAGACAGAGAAAGAGTGAGGACAGGATTTAATTGTCAGAGCTGTTCCTCGGGTAGAGAGAAAGTCCAACATTTCTTCCTATAGCAGTAGCAGATTTTCTAACAAGAAGAAAAGCTTAACTGGAAGGAAACACCTTGTGTTTGTGAGATACAGAAGCACCAACCACACTGGTCAGGAAAAGATTAAACAACCAGCAACTTTTTTGCTTAAAAATTACACTAGTTGTGTGAGAAATGATAGCAGTGCATTTAGAAAAAATAGATATATGGATCGGTCAGTATCAATCTTGTTACTGAAAAACAATCTACATTGGGTATCAGTGACAATGTCCCTGATCGGTAAGGTCAAATCTCTTCAGTCTAATTCTGTGCTTTGTCTCTGAGTGACATCATTATTTATTTTCCATTATATTCAGATTTCCTAATTGCACTTTCTGCATCATTTGAAGGAAAATTTGCTGCAGTTTATTTGTACTTCTTTGACCAGGTTAGTCAGTTTCAGCTTCTTCATTGTGTACATTACATTGGCTGTTCTACTCCTGATTTCACTGACTTGACAAATTAAAGTTGTTTTTACATATTTGATAGAGCTTGTGAAGCTGTTGGTGGATTTAAGTGCTATGCTGGTGCAAAGTTACCAAATTTGTAATTCAGTACATTCATGTCTGTTTTTTTTTTTCTTTTCTTTTTTTTAAAGATTCATCTTAAGTCAATTCAGCTGTTTCTCTGTATCAGATCAGCATTGGCCGATACTTAACCTCAGATATCGGTGTCAAAAGCAAAAAAAATTGTTTAACAATATCATACTACAAAAAGTGAGAAAATGGTTATGTTATAAAAACAACAATCCAGTTGTACAAGCAGTGTACAACTGGTGCACAAGCAGCGAGAAGCATGCAGTGGATAACCAATATCAAGAACAAATTGTCTTGAATAGAAAAAAACTGGATCTCTTCTTTTCACCTACTACCATACTCTCAAACTAAATCATGTTAAGGGTTGGTGAACAAAATTCTCATCATCAACCAAAACAGAACAATAATGTTTTACATAATAATACATAATAATACATAATACATAATAATGTTTTCATCTGTCTACAGAATGTTTTTTCGTATGGGTTTTTCTAGATTGGGACATTTCACGGATGTCTAGCCAATCGCTTGGCTTAACATCAGTGTCTTCTTATCGTAAATAACTGTAGAACCTCTGATCACTCAGAAACTGATCATTAACTGAATGTTTCCCATAATCTTCAGTCAATTCAAAAAATAGTTTTCCATTATCTTCAACGTGTTTCTGATGTTGTTTACCATTTTAAACCATCTGAAATCACTATAGCTCAGCAGCCAATCAATTTAAGGATTTCTTTATCTATTTTCCAGCCTCTAATCAACTTTTTTTATTTGAGTAACAACGGTCTGCTGAGAAATATTTGGACGGACCTATTTTATTCAGATCTTTAGTCAGGAAGGCACCTTTACCAGCACATACAACGTTTTCTGCCATCGACCCTACACAGAATGAAAAGTCTTACTGTCAGGAACCGGAAAGGCATGAAAACTCCACACTGTTATTAACTTCTATATTCCGCTTTCCATTTCTAAAACTTCCCCCATATGATTGTCCCTGCTAACATCCATCCATCACTCCATTCTTCTGTCCACCTATCATCTATTATTCCTTTATATATTCCTCCCTTCTATTGTCTAGCCATCCATTTCACCAGCTATCAACCCATCCATTCCTCTTTACATATCTCATCCATCTGATGATCCATCAGTCCATCCACCGTTACTTAGTAAATCCAACAAGTCCATAATTTATTCTTCAAACCTTCCTTCATTGTTTCATTGATTTCTTTGTTCCTTTATTCTTGTTTTCTTTCTTTGTTTCTGTCTTAAAATGTTCAATAATTCAAGTCTGAGCACTAAAATCATCTGGCATTGGTATTGGTATTAACTATGAGGTTTTGTATTTAGACTTCAAAATCACCCAGAAATGATTGAGGAATGTGGAAAAGTATGGAATTACAACATGGACAAATGTGTTATGTTAGGCAACATGAAATAAACACAGTTTGTGTTTACCAAAATCTGAAAGTAAAACATGACATACTGTGGAAAATGTCATAAAAATACAAAATTATTCATTTACCATCCAGTAAATTGAAGTCAAATTGGTGACTAAATCTATGATGTTTAGAGTCTTGTCAATCTTTCGGTTTCTGTTGTCAAAACAAATATTGTCATTTTTAAACCATGTCCGGCCTGATTGTTGTGTTCATTGACTAAGAGTAAGTGCTGCTTTCATATACAGACAATGGCTTACCAACATGCAATTAAATAGTAATAACTATTAAGGGTGATGACTGTGCATCAGGCGCCACATCAAAATGTTGCACTAGTTACCTATTATATCTCTGTGGGAGTAATAGTCTCTGAGGTATATGCCCCTTGTATTGTCACTTATTCAGTGTCTTGCCACTCTTACTGATTTTATTTACACATTAACAGCAGCTTTAAAATCCAGAAAATTTTGAAACAATTTCCCCATCAACATTTGGCACCCCTCTAGACTAGCACCCCTATGCATGCCATCGTGAATACCCAGTTTTCCCGCCACTGTATTCCGTAGACAGATACAAAACACCAAAGTAATGATTACATAAAAGATGAGAGCAGAACTTTGAAAGTCTACAAAGTGAGGCATCAGGACTTACTTGAATCTTCCCTGGCAGTGCTGACACTGATCCCCGACCCAGCCGTGGTCACACAAGCAGCTCCCATTGACACATTTTCCTGAAAAACAGCTCTTATCACAGGGCGCCGACAAAGCCCCGGCGTGGAGCACCAGATGAAGCAGCACCAGTAATCCCAGATATGTTTTCCACAGCCTAGATGATGAGCTGGTCCAGGCGGGTAGATGTTTACATCCAGCGGGATCCATGATGATGGGAGCGTCCTGAGCTTCACACAGGCTGCCGCTTTCCTGGAGTTGATCCGCGGTGATCAGCAGTGAGGCGGGTCAGATCAGGTAGCCCTACCTGTAACCCCGACGAAGGAGCCTGGAGATAACGATTACCTGCGGGCTGTCATAACATGCTGAGCGGCGTGGGTTGAAGCCGGGGGAGGCGGGCAGAACAACACAATAAACTTTGATGGAAACAGTTAGAAAACACTACTGATGCGTCTCCACCTGGAACAATTCGTTCCGAGCAGCAAATAATACAAGAAAATTCCTTTTCTGCATTTTTAAGTCTCCCAGAAAACTTCAGCTGCGGCAAAGGATCCTGCGTCAGGAAGTAAACACACAAACACACAGCCGCGGAAAGATGAAGCTCTCTTCGCGTTGGAAATTAACATCCAAGCGAGATCTCATCGCCCTGCGCTGCAACTCCTCTGCTAACAAAGACTTGGGCTCCGATCTGCGGTGGGTGGACGCGACAGCCGCGGCTCCTGCTGCCGTCCGGAACTTCGCCTCGCTCCGTTGTGTTATAGCTCCACAGCTGGGGTTGGGATGGGGGGTGGGGGAAGCCCTGCACAAAACCCCCATAGCGAGCATTAGCAGTACCGCCACGGCACGCGGTTAAAGGGGCAGGTCCCTTTTAAGGAGGCAGAGACAAAGCTGGTGACAAACGCCTGCAGCGGCATCACTGGTCTGGTTTCACACACCTGAAGCACTGACAGATCGCAGAGGTGATAAAGAGTCACCATAGTAAGGACGGATGTCCGAATACATAGTTAGATGATTCACTGAATCATGCTGCTAAACCCAGATGTTTGGTCCAAAAGATGTTGAACATGCAAAATTAAGATGTATGGAAATGTACTATTAGATTAAAGGTTTAGGTAAAAGTGAAAAGAAAAAAGAAAAGAAATAAATGGCAGATGTTAAAAATGATACATAACTGGGGTTGAGGGAATCTTAAAAAAAACATTTGGAATATACAAAATTAAAACATGAAAACAAATATATTTGTTGGACATCAACATGACTTGATAACATGGATTGTAAAAAGTAATTACTTTTTTAAATGCTTGGATTTGTCCAATCTGGACTTCTTAATTTTATAAAGTAAAGAATAAATAGTAAAAAAAAAAAAAAAGCATCTTATTGTCATAATGGTTTATGAGGGTAATTCTGAAATATTTTATTGAAACATATTGGACTATATTTCTCGAGTTCATTCAAAAGTTAAGAGTTTTCCTAGAGATTGTCTAAACTACAGATTGTCTAAACAAGAACAAACTCTAAATTTTTATTTGAACCAGACTTTACGATTTTTAAAATTTACATTAAGCATTCACTAAAAGTTCTGCTTATACATGCAACTCACAAGTCACTTTAAATACACCTGATAATAGCAAAAGGCAGGTAATTCAATGTACTTCTCTGACCAGCACCAATACTAAGAAAGTATATCTAAAAAGAAGTTGGGTCGTATCAAAAGACTCTAAATTCTCGGGAGCCTAGCTGTGAACAACAACAAGGGAGTGCACAAAGTGTTAATAAGAAAGAGTAAAATTTAATAATATAAACAATTGTGGATCCACATGTACAATTGCAACAAAATGGCGCGCATTCTTTTTTAAAACAGAAAATAAATAAATAACAGTTGTTTCAATGTTTCAGTCGATTCAGTGTTTGTCCAGTCTCTTCCAATTCTCTCGGTATTTCAAGGATAGTGACCAGTCGGGTCACTATCTACCATATTACTGGGTTCTCTGGGCAGGGGCTCGCCATCCAATTTTAGAAGAAGTGGGTCTTGAAGTCTCTGGGCACTCCAGGCCAAACTGCACCGTAAAAAAACAAAAAAAAAAACCACCTGGAATAAGGCCAAAGTAAAACATCTTAGAATATAAAATGCCAATATCAATTAAACCTATGTATCAATAAATTGTTATAATTCAGAGATCTTCCACTATTGCTCAAATTTTTCTTTTCAAGTTGTACAAAAATCATCAGTTTATCAGAATACAATGTTACTTACACATCAGTAAAACTAAAGACATAAGCTTAATTAACATAATAAAATAATAATAATAATAAAATACCTCAATCTAAAAGTGCCGATACATCTACAACACTATAAATTTCTTGTAATGCCAACGGAAATAGCACATTACTGAAATAGAACTAAAATAAAAAAATACAACTACACAGGAAAAATATAATATACACAACAATGATAATACAAAATCTTACTGTGCAACTTTATTTTTACTAAATTTCGTCAGATATTACGTGTTTTTGCCAATTTTCAACCAATTTACTGAGCCAACTGCCGAGCGCGTGCGGTCACTCCACCAAGGCTCTGACTGTGTCTGACGCTAACGGGGATTTTTTTTTCCAGTCTCAGCTGCTCTCAAAGAAACTTTCAGAGATAAAAAAAAAGAAAAAAAAAACACAAAAAAAAAGAATTTACTATTTTCAATTATATATTTTGAGAAACTATACCAATATTGTTTTTCTTACCGTTTGTCCAGATTTTATAAGCTCTTTCAGGCTCTAACGAAAACAACGGTCAGCTGTGAGTTCTCAATCGCGTCTGAGGTGTTGTGAGCAGAATCACAGCGCAGTAGTGAAAGGGGCGGGACAATCAACCCCATTTGCTGACGCATTATCAGACCACGCCAGCCATTGGTTGTCCAATCCATCAGCAAAACAATCACTAAAGGCCAACTTCACAGCTTTTTAAAGACTTTTAGCACTTTTTGATATAGTTTTCTGAGTAAAACAAAACACAAAATCTATTTATACTTTCCAACCAAAAAAAAGACATCAAATTAACATCATTAACTTTCACTAGTGTTTTTAACACTGGGTTACATACATCTAAAAGATTAGAATATGGTGAAAAGTTTAATATTGTTCCTCTCATTTCAGGAAGGGGAATTCTTAGCTTATATAGATTAATTTAACAGAATGAAATATTCAAAGGTTTTGTTTCTTGTCGTTTTAATGGTTATGGTTTACCAATGATGTTGCAGCAAAGATGAAAGTTTCATATTTTCCCAGAAAATGTGAACATTTGAAAATATGAACATTTTGAAAAGAAATGTCAAGTTTCTGAAATGTTCATTTCTATACACAATATAGTTTCATCTTCTGAAATGAGGTACAAACTTTTGTTTTCATAATATTCAAATTTTTTTGAGATGCACTTCTGCATCTCAAAAAATGCAGAAGTGCATCTTTAACCAATGTCTCATATTAACACATCTCCAATACATTAAAATATATCCACTTGCCTTATATGTTGAAACATATTTACTTCTTATAAATACAAAGCTTGGCACAAAGCTTGGATGTTAATTAGTTTGATTAATATGGCAGATACATTTAAAGCTGCTGTATGTAGCTTTTATGAATTTGGGGTTTTTTTGGTAATATTTGTTAAAACTGTCACCATGTCAGAAGATGTATAATTTGTGAAAAAAAATAATTCTCCTCCATTTCCTTCCTGAGCTGCTACTGCTGTTTGAAGAAATGAACCGCCAACCAGAAGCAGGAGGCTTACCGCTGTCAATCAATGCTACTAAATGTGCTAATGCTGAGAAACAACTTACCAACTTACCGGCAGACAAAAAGAAAAACATTTTGTCTGCCGTCATTGGTGCATATTGAGGCTGTAACGATTCCTTGAATGAGTCGAGTACCTGATTATTAAAATTCCTCTAGGGAAATGTATCTGCCTCGAAGCTTTTTATGTTTTATTATTTAGCGCACCTTGTTCTGGCCAGGCCATTTTTTGCATTGCACAGCACTCTCACTTCCACCGATGAGGAAATGAGAGCGCTAACACTGATGACTTTAAGGATATAAACAATCTTTGGAGGCAAGTTCAGGGTTTTTGGGGTGATTTGTTTTTTTATATATATGTATTTTAAAAACACAGTCAAGATTTGCATCTGTGTGTAACCCACATAAAGTGGGGATAGCCCTTTGGGAAACAGAGATTGGGTAGGCGAGGTGGTCTGCCTGGCCAATAGGAAGTTTGGTTCCCATGAATGTTTCGACCAATCAGAGAGCGGAATGCCACAGAGGCTCCACCTTCTTTCCCGTGTTGGCAGCGTTAATTGTGAGCGGGAGATCCGACCCTGATCAGACAGCTGAGCCAGAGTGAGAGTCTTTTGATTTGTTTCTAATATTATTTATTGACTTTGAAGGAACCTTTTTTTTTTTTTGTAAATAGTTATTGTTTAAATCCATGTTAAAAGTTAGAAAGAGTTGTAAGTTCAGAAAACTGAATTTCAGTTTTTCTGCTGTTAGAACCGCTAAGATCAGTTGGAACTGTTTGCGCTTTCTGGCAGTTGATTGGCAGTTGTTTTCAGTTCAACTGAAGGTAAAGCCTATATAATAATCTATTTTTATTTTACTTAAATCATGTTGTTTAAGTTAAAACTTAAAAAATATGCATTTTACACTGTCTAGTGCCCTCCGTGTCTGGAATGAGAGTCCCTGTCTAGTTGTTTTGAACGTGCCACATTGAGATCGGTGAGCATATTTTGTGCCTTTCATTTGGTTTTTGTTCTTTTATCTTGTTGTTGTCAAATAATGATCTTTATTTGACCTGCTTAGTTATTCAAATGTGAACCTTTGCTGAGTTTGTGTAAAATGTAATGTTTTATTATTGTTCTTGGAAAAGGATTTTTCAACAGTTATGAAACATAATAAGCTAGACCTGTTTAATAATAATTCTATATTTCTGCTGGTCCTGTCTGTTGACAGATCAGGGTTTTTTTTTTTTTTTTGCTTTGTTTTTGTTGGGTTTTTTTTTTTTTTTTGCTTTGTTTTTGTTTTTTCTCTTCTCCTGGATTGTTCCTGATGTGGACTCCCCATATAACTTTCCTGGAGTGGATTCCTCTACTGACCTTGATGACGAGCCTTCCCACCTGGACTTAGAAAGATCTGGATTTCCTCCCATGTTGAGTGAGACCTGAATCAGGATTTAATTTGATTAATCTGTCATCCAAAAGAGACTAGAGCGCAAACCACCAGGGTGCACCCAACAGATTTGAATTTGATATTTAGCACTTGGCCAAGTATTGTTTTTATTTTATGTACTTTATTGTGTGTAATTTTATTTTCTTAATTGTATGTCTTGTCCAATTGTGAGTTTATGGTTCATGTTACTAAAGCTAATTGTTCTTTAAATTCACTCAACTGTGTTTGTGTGTCATTTAAACACCCATCGTGCTCCGACAGCCGAACCTATTGGCCCATCTACTTAAAACATATTGTACCCTTCTCAACTGTGCTACATGTGCTCCCCTGAGGGCTTGGATAAAACAGCAAACAAGCTGGATGCTGGTGTGCAAACTGAGCGATAGACTCCTCTGGAGCAGGATATTACTCTTCTTCATCGCATGTGGCTTCAAAAAATATAGAAGGTGTCTGCTGTTTGGCTGCTAAAGCTTTATTACAAAGTGAGAGTGAGGGTGAGGACAGGCTGTTCTGTCAATCCACATCATTCCTCAACAGCATAAAAACTGGAAGCAATAAAAAGGCTCTTATTAATTTTTACGTGGATCTATTATTTTTGCTACATACAGGCTAAGACCCTGGTGTGTTCGCTTGCATATGAAAACAGTTGTTTGCAAAACAACAGGAAGCATTGTTAGCAACTTTTATCTATGCTGCAAGATGGAGGAATTGGGACAGTTAAGTTATTCCAACTAATTTCTAGCTGGAAACTATTATTACAATCTATAGTCAAGCTGTGCATTAACTCTAGAGTGTTCCTTATTAGGTCCATGGATAATAATTTCAGGTTAAATACTAATAAAAAATACAATCAAAACCACAATCATACTATTTGGAGTTTATGGGACAGGCCTGTGATGGAAAAGATTACAATAAAGTCACATCTGCTCGTTATGTCATATGAAATGTTTGTGAACTCTCACCAAAAGAACTAATTGGGTTACATGTATGAGGTTGGAAGGTTGTTTTCCACAGCTGCATCAGGACCAGACAGTCTCACCCCTTGTTTTTCATTCTTGTTTTTCATTCCTTATCATTGTATAAAACTTATGTGTTGTCTCTGCCTGGGAGTACTTTGCAAGCTTTGCATCCAGACTGGCTTAATTATTGATTGTCTCATGAGCTCTCTGTGTTGTGCACAGTTCATGAATAAACCTGATTGAGTGATTTTACCTGAACAGTGCTTGGAAATACTTTTTTTCATGACAGACCACACCAAAGCAGGGTTACTATCAAGTGTCATAATTTACTGATAGTTGAGGAGAACCCACAGTTCAACAGGATGGCGGTCATAAGCAGAGTGATGATGAAAGTGGTTTAATTTAAGCCTAAATTAAATTAACTCAAGAGAACCCTGGAGAACACAGTAGTACCAAACAGAATTTGATGCTAAAATCCTGTGGGCAACAGGACAGGTGAGAACATAACATAACATAATGTGCACAGTGGTAATAAAAGAAACAATGGACAGCTCTGGTGAACACAACAGGCTAGAATAAACGATAATCAAGGGGGAGCTGGATTAAGTTGTAAAACAATATAAAATGTTTTAAGCATCTCACAGAGGACTGTTTAATCAATTGTATTGAAAATGGAAAAAGAGTATGACAACTGCAAACCTGCCAAAATATGTCACCTAACCTGACTTAATCAGAGAAGCAACCAAGAAGTCTACAACTCTGGATGAGCAGCAGAGATTCCTCACAGCAACAGCAGGATAATCTTTTAATAGGACAACTGTGGAGGAATGGCAAGAAGAAAGTTATTGGTGAACTCAAGCCACAATATATATTTTCAAGCAGACAGAATCTACATGGAACAAAGAATGATCAAGCACAAGGAATACACAGTTCAAACTTACATAAACAACAATTTACACACTCTGGTCTCTGGTGTCGTGAAAACCATCAGCTGGATTGCAACAAATATCTTATGGTTCAACTGAAGAGTAGCTCCACATAAACGGGACCTAAAGCAGATCACAAAAACCGAGAAATACTGAAATACCATAGATCCAATAACGCCAGTATGACAGGGTCAACTGAAACATACCTGATAAAGAGGTACATAAAAATACATCATGAAACCTACAATTGAAGACACAAAAGAATGGTTTATATCAAAGCATTTACATGTGTGAGAATGGTCCAGTCAAAGTCCTGACCTAATCCTATTAAAATAACTCATAATTTAAGCAGCCAAGTTTAATCAGCTTCACAATTATGCATTACTTTATGTTGTAATTTGTGGCAACAATACAACAAAATCTATAGGGATTTACTTTAGCAAGGCCCTGCACTTTAGTTCTTCCTGCCTCTCCCCAAGATTTATCTCACCAAATCAGAAATGGCTGCTTGATGTTCATTGTGATTCTGCATTATCAAGACACAGCAGGCGTTTAAGCATGCTGTCATTTCTCCAAGAAACAGCTGCTTTTGTTCAATAGCAGGTATTTTTTCTTTTCTCCACTGGGATTTGCAGCTCTGGTTCCTTTACTTCTCATCGCACCTTGCAGATGCTGAACCACAGTTCTTTCCTCACCCTATAATTTACACCAACACCAGGAACCATCTGCTTGCCACCAATTAGGGGGAGAGCATTTATTAAACATCTTGTGATGCAAATGCTGATTGTGGTCCTGAGATAAATGACAAGGCTCAGGAACATCAACAACATCAATTTTCTGCTAAGATAAAGTGACGCCTGCTGTCAAAGCTGTTAATATTGACGGACTTTGCAATGATATTCGACCTTTCTCTGGGTGGCGCAGAGGTAGTGTTTTGACTGGAACGAAACAAAAGGGGACATTTTTTTATAAATAATTTCACGCCAGAGAAACACACGGCGCCACCCTCACATGGCCTGCTTTAAAGCTCTGATGGACAACGGTCGGTATTAAACCTCACCGTTAGCCTGCGGGAAATTGTTTTGGCTTGTTATTCCTGCTGCTGGAGTCGAATCCTATCACAGATCGTTTTTAACCTCCCCTCAAGGATCGGCTATTGATTGACTTACACAAAGGACCCACTGTGAGAAAAATGAAGAAAAAAAAAGGCACAAATAAACAAACATTGATTTTTGTCAGTTTGCTTATAATTAAACAGCCGAGCGGCTAACAGCGCCAGGGGTGAGTGAGCGGGGATTACGAGAAGCCTGGGCCTTGTTAAATTTTTAGATCCTGGTCACTATCCTAGCTTAGAGCTGTTTGACATTTATCAAAAAGCTGATTGAATTAGACCAGAGAGCAACGAGTAAACGAAAGGAATAAAGAGGGTTAAAATGAGGGATGAATTACAAGGTCACTGGGAAAGGGTAATCAATCTTAAATGGTGTTTGGTGACGCCTGGTGGTTACAGCTGCTAATGCAGGAACCAAAAACAATCTCTATCCAAAAATAAGCTTTAGAATAAGATGTAGCCATAAGTGTCCAAAATTTGATTTGGCAGTGTTTTGATATTGTTTTATTTTTAATCTTGTCCTAATAAGGATACTGTATTTGAGTCTGTTTTTGTTTGTTGTGGTTTTTAATATTATAAAGTATTGAAAAGCAGGCCAATTTATCATGTTACATTAATGTTTAGTCAATGTTGATGTAAAGTTTACTGTCTGACAAGAAAGTTAACTCATCTCTAGGCCTGTCACGATAACAGATTTTGCTGGGCGATACATTGTCTCAAAAAATTATTGCGATAAACGATAATATTGTTTGAAGACCTTTTTACATTGATTTAATGGAAATTACATAATAATCTTTGCGATTTCCTGCCAAAGATAGATACACTTTACTTTCAAAAGAACACTTAACACTGGGACTGATACACAAAATAAATAAAACAACCAAAACCAAAAATAAAACAGATTCTTAGTCTCCATTAACAATAAATGTACTTGAATAAAAACTAAACAACATAAAGCTAAAGTGGAAATAAATACTGCATTCAACCAAAAGAGTGCAGATTATGAAGTCTGTATAGTATATTGGCCTTCAGTAATCATTAGATTTAAATAGAGAAGACATCCGACTGCCTGATGCAATAGTTCACACTACATGAACGACAATCTTAGAACGTTCTTCGTTCTGAGATTCTCACTAGTGTTGTGTGTTACGGTAGATCGTTGTGCCGCTCCGATCTAAATCAAGGATTTATCCAGACTGGGAGAGTGACGCAGCCTGTTGAATGTGACCGGTAGCCAATCAGAAAGCGCGGATTCTCCTCCTGCTTTCTGAGGGGAAACACGGAGGGAATCCCGAACACCTGACACGGTGCAACCCGAAGTCCAGCAGACATCGGAAACAACATGAATGTTTATTCAACAGTTCGTGCAAAGAAAATATAAATAACTAGGGGAGGAGTTGGAGCGAAATTTCTACCAGAAAACCCGGTAACTTTTCAGCTGTTCTTTGTTAACGTGACATAAATAGTTATAATGATTTTCATTCAGTCAGACTGACACTAGCCACATGCATTGCAAGTAGATTGTAGTAAGGAATTGATTAATGCCTGGTTTCAAAGTTAATGAACTGGACTTATTATTTTGTGTCCATTGTTGGACACAACACGGTTTCGATCGAACCGTTATACCCAGGATTTCTGTCGGCTAATGTGTCTCAGGTTTTGATAATGGGCCGACAATCCGCGACATAAGATCGTGCAGCTCGCGCTGGGCATTACACTAAGGAAGTAAGGAAGGGAGGGTCAGTGGAGAGCACCGGAGTGGAGCCTGTTTTCATTCAGCGTCATCAACAGTAAGAGAAAAAGGCAGGAAGAAACGATATAGCCGATAATTAAAATGAGGTCGATAGTTTTAATTTATCGTTCCATTAATTGACTTATCGTTTATCGCGACAGGCCTACTCATCTCACTGATTTATGTTGTACTCCATTGTACCGAAGTACAATGGAGTAACCAAATCAACCTAATGGTAAAGTTCACTTATTGATTGGTTTATTGATTGACTGAGGGATGCGTTAAATTTTAAGGTTTTCCAAAAGAAAAAATAGAAATACAGAATATATTTTCCTTGTTAGTCTGCCATTTCTCTTTCATAAATTTTATTCATTGTTAGTTTTCAGGGCCTTGTGATGGACTAGTGACCTGACCAGGGTGAACCCCGCCTCTTGCCCAATGATTGCTGGAGATGGGCACCATCAGCCCCCCTCACCACCCTGCAAGAATCAGCGTGATAGATCATGGATAGAAAGCTTTTGAGGCAGTTTGTCCCTTTTAAGTCCACACTTAAAACAACTTCACTGTTAATGAAGTTGCATCAACTGATTTTATGATATTGCTGACTATTTTTTTTCTACTTCTAACATTTATAAGCAAAGAAGTCATCCAGAAATGTTTTTCACTCCAGGCATCTGGTCCCAATCATTATCAGTTCTGATGATGGCACAAACATAGCAAGTCCACAACGTCTTAAAATTGCAAGTCATATTGTTTTCTTTGACATTTTTCTTTACTCTTAATACTACAAGTGCTGTCTCTGTTTAATTGCTCGGTTGTTCTTTTTTGTAGGTTTCTGTTAAGTGCAGTGGTGCAGTGAATGGGAATGTTCTGTCATTGATCCTCACTGTTCTTAGGAAGGAGAAATGTCAGTTTGTCTGGCGTAATACTGGAGTACTGTGACATTGTACTCCAGTACAATGGAGTACAATTTCACATTTCTCAACGTAAACAATAGTCTGTCCTTGGTGAAATATTTTTCACATTTCCTCTAAAGTGTACCTATTGTTTTTTTTTTTTTTAATTATCATGAGCATGTTGTCTGTAAACTTTTAATATGTTGATAATTGGTATAATTCTGTGATAGTATGTTGGCAATGTACTCGTAAAATGTGAATATATTGACTGCATAATGTAATTTTTTTTTCAACCGGAAAGTGTGTTGTAATTGATCCTTCTGTGTACTGTAGTGTTTATGAATGATGTAATGTTCAAAGTGACAAAGAAGTATAATGGAAGACAATGATAACTAAAAAATTGTACTTCCTTGGCAATTATAATAAACCAAGTGTAATTAGAGCATGCTGTAATCACACTATTAATATACAAAATATGTAATGCTTCTATACTTAGAAGACATTCTAAATAGATTTTAAATGATTTGATCACAAAAAATAGTACACATTGTATTACTTAAAGTAACTTTGTGTACTTCAAGTATACAAAATATAACTTTTAATTGTTCCAAAGAAGCATGTTATAGTATACTTCAAATTGTGATTTTCCACAATTTAATTACTATTAAATACATTAAGTACAAATTAGTTCTTCCAAAATAATATAATTCAAGTATACTGATGATTAGTCATACTTAGTATATTTATTTTTTCACCAGGGCATTTCCGTTGGAAAGAAACAACAGAAATTTTTAGATCTCAGAAATTTTCTAGAAAAAACATTTTGGTGTAAATTTACTTTTCATATTTTTTTTTTCTATCTACAATGACCCTAAAACGTCGTATGCACCAAATTGCTTGACTTCTGCAGCAAATGCGGGTTCACCGGGCTTGAGGTTGCAGTAAGATACCAGCAGGGGGAAGCACTGTTTCAAAATTACATGTACATCATTTCTCAACGTAAACATATGGATTCAAACAAACAAAAACAGCTTCCATGGCACAATTTCTTCCTATGTAAATGGTACAACTCGTATGTTGCACCATTCACAACATACTTTTTTGTACTAGTCCGTCGAGAAAAAATGTCACAATTTTTTATTATGGGTTTATGCTGTAATTTGGATAAGATATTTTTTAAAATATGGTACTCAGAATAAAAATGAGTAAATATCTTTAACCAGTTAAGGATAAACAAAGAAAGGAAAATGCATTTTAAAAGTAATACATTGGATTTAGTCCTTTTAAAATATTTTTATAGTATCCTTTTTAAAAAATATATTTTTATTAAAAAGAGAAAGATAGAAAAATGCTAAATGCACATTATGCTGCTGGTCATCACACAATGAAGACCAGCAGCATCACACAGTGTGCCACTTCTCTTTTTTGATGTCATGTTTTAATATGTGAAATCATAGTGGAGGTGTCTTCTTGGACTAAAACACTTTCAGATATGAAACAAATTGCTGTTCCTCATCTATGGAAGTAAATATGTGCCATCAGGATTTGAATAAAAAATGCCTCTGAAATTTGAACGTAAAAAATTCATCATTCATTTCAGGTAGAACAGCTTAATGTGTGAAAGAAAGTTCTTTATGTTAGGGAAACATCCATATATCGAAATGCAAAAAATATATCATTTTATATTTTATTTTGCTACTGTGTCTGTAATCTGGAGGGACTCAGACAATGCTGCATATAGTTAAGGTCATGCATCCTTCAAGGGAGGAGGATGTACAGTATGTGTATCCAGAATGCCATTGATGTGGACAAGAGTCATTATATACGTTTTATGCAACTTATAGTTATCTTCATACAATCTCACGTTACTCTATCTCACTCCTATTAGATGTTTCATCTAAAAATACGTTCTTATATTCTGTTTCAATCATATGAATTCATCTTACATTTATTTGCAAGAAAACACACTACGTGAACCTGAACTTAGTGCCTAACAACAATAAAGCCAAACGTTACTGTCCTTACTTTACCTTATATCTTCCTGAAACAATATATCTCAAAGAAGCTTACATTTTATGCACATATTGTTGCTTCTTTACAGAGGAAAACACATGTTCCTATTATTTATTGATTCATAGTTTATCCTTTTATTGTTTTTTCATATTTTTTTTTAGACAAAATAAATGAAATTTTCTTGTTGAGAAATTGTTTGGCTATCATATTTATTAAAGAATCAATTAACAGTTTCAGACATGAAACTTGTCTCAGAACAAGCATGTTGTAATTTGGGGACTTTGGAATTGAGACTTTATTTGGACTTAACTCTAAACATGCAGCGCTTTGAATTGCCTTGTTGCTGAAAATGTGCAATATCAATAAAATTTTCTTACTTGCCTCTTGTTTTGAGACTTAAGTTACATTACACTTACCTCAGAAGTCTCAGCTGGGTTTGACGGTACACACCAGATAAGAAATTTCCAATGAAAGTAGTCGGAGAAATTGGGATGTCAACATGGCAATGCCCAAGTAGAAGTTGTCTGTTGTATGGCCATCGTTTTAAGCTTTACTTCAATACATAAGCAAACACCTGTTTTAAATTGTTCAGTTTACGGTTGTAGGTGCTATTAGTAAACTTACTTTTATACGCACTCTTACAAGTGTGTCTCGTAAACTAAACAAGTCTCCACGTCAACTTGTTGATGCCAGGTATGGCCATTTTGAAACACGAAGCCGGCCTTACAAGTACATCGTCTGAGTTGTTCCCTCTTTCCCAGTTCCGACGTGGATTTTCTGTTCAAGTTGCTTGTGGTGGAATTTCCCTGTTTAGACCTAAATGGAGCCATGTTTTAAATTAAGTGAAAAAACAACTCAAAACAATCTGTCTCAGCTCTGCTAACTATGTCAAATAATGTTTAACCCAATCTAAGCTTTAAATGCTAATAATTTAATAACACTATATTACATTTTATTTTAATCCATTATGTGGCTATATTGCTGGACTGATGCGCTTTTGAGTGTAGTGGTTTGCAGTCATCTCCTTGGAATTCCAGTCATGCCTCACATATTCCTGCATTCATCTCAGCTCCTATACCTTATGGACTTGGCAACTGGCCCTTTTTGAGCAAATGTTCATGAATGTTTTTTGAAAGTTGTTTTTTCCAGCAGATGAGAATGAGGAGACCTGGCTTAAGTCAACATGCCACTGTGTTTGAAGGCTGTTGCTTTTTCCAGTCTCCTCTCCGCATATTTTGAACTGCGTGGAAGATGAAGATACCTTCCCCATCCCTACAGCCCTACTTCCTATGCACTACCTCCCCCGTCTTTCACACCGCCAGGCACCCATAAATCTGACGTATATTTCGCATTTCCTGCACCAGACAGACACCGAGACAGAGGAAGAGGAGAAGCAAGACAGATATTTGAAGTTAGTGAACAGTGGATGAAACCAGGCCCAAGCTCCAGGAGTCTGTCTCCCCCCTCTTCTTTCTTTACCTATTCACCCTCCACCACCACTCCCCGGATACTCCCCCCACCTTCACGCCCCTGTCGCGGTCGCCACCAGCCGCAGTCTGCTCGCAGCGGTTCGGCGAACATCTGCCGATGAGTCCCGGCGGCTGCATCCGGAGCCTCACACCCGCGTCACGGTGCAGTAGCGGGGACAAGCGCGGATCCGCTGCTCCCAGGGAGCGGCGCGAGAGAGTTGGTTTTCTCTTTTTCTTCTCAATTCCTCGAAGGTAAAAACAATGACACAGCGCTTGTTGGCAGCTATTTCTTCCAGGCTCGTATGAGGAAGCCGTTCCCGAGCTAACGGTGGGGTCTCCGGGGCTGCAC
Source organism: Poeciliopsis turneri (assembly GCA_922788865.1). NCBI lineage: Eukaryota > Metazoa > Chordata > Actinopteri > Cyprinodontiformes > Poeciliidae > Poeciliopsis > Poeciliopsis turneri. Next base: position 286,588 of record CAKLNU010000484.1, on the reverse strand, counting down.
TTCAGCTTACACCGGGCAGAGGTGGGGGGAGCATTTATCTGCTTTGCTGAACTGTTGACATTTCACAACAAGAATCAGAGACAGGTTGGATTCAGTAGCTTTCGGACCACGTCATATTTCACCGGAGGACCACCGGTTGAACAGAAACACAGAGCAGCTGATTTCCTTCGCACGCGCGCCGCAGGAAAACATTTCGTCAACAACTGGACCTCTTTCCTCGGCGACATGGTGGTCTTCAACGGGCAGCTGAAGATTAAAATCTGCGAGGCGCTGGACCTAAAACCCACGGCTTGGTCCCTGCGTCACGCCGTAGGTCCGAAGACCCAGATCTTCCTCCTGGACACGTACATCGCCCTGAACGTGGACGACTCGCGCGTGGGTCAGACCTCCACCAAGCAGAAGACCAACAGCCCCATGTGGAACGACGAGTTCATGACTGAGGTCATCGACGGCAGAAGGATAGAGCTGTCCGTCTTCCATGACGCACCCATCGGCTACGACGACTTCGTGGCCAACTGCATCATCCAGTTTGAGGACATCCTGCACAGCGGTAGCAAGCACTACGAGAACTGGGTGAGTCTGACCCACAAATGCCCTCTGAAGTCTTGTACCAACAAATCAAATATGCCGAATTTTTATGGCCATCTCTGTCAATTAGGTCATAAATTGATGTCTTTAGGTACAAAATGTAATTAATTGAACTAGGACTGAAACAATTAATTGGTCAAATTAAATGAATTATGTTATGTTTTAGGTAATAAAGTGTTTTTTTGTTGTTGTTTTTTTTTGCATCTTTTAAAGCATTTCTAATATTTAAAAGGCTTAAGTTGTTAATCTGCAGAATGTGCCTTTTTTAGCTGATTAATTGATTAATCGTCAGAATACTCAGTAGAGTAATTGATTACTAACATAATAGTCAGCTGCTGCCCTGAATTGAACCACATAAACGTGAATATTATATAATAATGACAAATTTCATTGTTTGAGATTTTATTGCATTAATTATGTAACAAATCCAGAAAGTTTTGATTGAGTCATGTAAAAAAAAGTTCATACATAAAAACACTTATGTGATTAAATATGTGACAAAATAGGTACAATAATATATATAGTCCTGTTTTCTAACAGCAGTGCAGCAAGATCTGCTTTTGATATTGTGGTGTTGTTTGCTTAATGGCAGCAGTTTAAAAAAAGGTGAGCGTGTGAGGAGTCTCTTAACAGCAATCTGGCAGCAGCTCTGAAGCCGATTCTACACAGGGTGTAGAGACTCCAGCAACCTTTCCAGCCAGCGATCCATCGATTACAGTTTAAGGTCGGTGTCTGATCTCTGCCGATACAAATTTTTATAATACAAGAACAGCATTAAAAAAAAATTGGGGGGGGGGATTCTGCTGTAAACATAATTAAAAATTTATATTTGGAGCAGAAGGTTGATCATAACAGTTACTTTAAAATGGAGCCAAACACTTTTTGGCTAAAAAAAAGTTGTCAGAAATGAAATGAAAAAAAAGGTCGCCCACTATTATTTTGTTGGACCGCCGTTAGCTTTGATTATGGCAGAATATTTTCCCAGCCACATTTCTTCCTCAAAGATGATGGGTCCCCATGTTGTCTTTAATAATGTGTTGGGCACTTCTTAACCCAATTTTAGTAGTTTCTGCTGTTTCTCCTCAGATGTTGTCTCTGTGTGATGCAAGCAAATAATTTGACCCTTCTCAAACAGACAGATCTTTTCTATTACCACCGGATGGGTCTCTAGACATGGGTGTTTAAGAAATGAGAAGCAACTGACTGCAACAGTTGGGGTTCAGTAACTTGTTTCCAGCTGAAACATAATCGCCCATGCAGTAATTATTCAATAGAAGGCTTGGACATATTTGCTTAGTTAAATTTAGGTGGCAACTTTTTTTGGATAAGCAGTGTGATGTTATTTTTGAATAAAAAGTTATGAGGCAGACATTTCAAACGAGCTTAGTAGCTAACATGATAAACTCAGTTGTCACTGTGTGTATTCTCTAGAATGTGAACCATTAAGGAAACAAACGTCAGCATCACACATGCATAAAAAACAAAAACAAAACAACATGTATCTGGTCAGTGACAAATGCTCCAAGGCAACAATCCTTTTCAACTTGTAGTAATCAGAAATGTCACTGTTGAATAAAACATGAATGCAAATTCCCTTAGCTTCTTCTGCGCTGCTTGTCAAGTTGTTCTGCTGTTGTATTTCAGTGTCATTTGTGGTGGAGAAGGAGAGATTATTTTTTGACACTGAAATAAACATAAATTACCCGCAATCAAAAACTGGGGGGAAAAATACTTGTGATTGATGATGGTGAAAAATCTGGTTGAAATAAAGTTTTATTGATGGAATGCTAAGCTAATATTTAAAGTTGTCTAAAACATTTAGGAAAAGGTTTTATTGCATAGTATATAATTTCTTTATTATGATGTGCTATGATACCTGCTGGCATGAATGGATGAAAATACATTTGATGAAAAACCAATGTTTACCAACTTAGCGACTTTGTTGTTATATTTAGTGACTTTTCAGACAAATAAAATCAGCATCAGACAAAATCAGAATTAGCAAGTCAGGTTTTTTAAATATGGTTGTAGTGGTTTTTTATGAGATCCTCGATTTTTAAACACATTGCCAGAAGTGTGGCAGTAATAAGCACTTGGATAGTATGTTTATTACACCAGAATTTACTTTTAAACTCTTGCTACCAAGGCTTAAGAAAATGTTGGAATTGGAAAACATCATGTTCTGATTGTACTACAATTTGGACCACAAGATTATTTGGTGATTAAAAATACCACACTATCATAATTCTTAGCAATTCAAGGACCCCAAACGTGTTGAACTCTTTACTCCTGTAAAGCTAGATCTGTTTACTCTAGATGCAGTCATTGTAAAATGAAAGTGCAGTTTTGATACATACATGATTTGGTCTTTATTAGGGTCTACACCCTCCAAGCATATAGAAATTTGTTCTCTCGTGGTTTGCCACAGCCTCACCACAGTGAGGGGTTAAGAAAGATAGTCATCTTTTGTCTTAAAAAATCTTTTGGTGTTGCTTTTGGATTTATGACTTCTTAGTAGCTTTGAGGCTATGATGGTCCTTCAGTCATTATATTGTGGCCATTTCCGCAAAGTCTTTTCACATATTTTTCTTGCAATAAAATGTGTTTGTATTTGGAACTTAAACCTATTAATATGTATGAACCTCTGGCTTTCAAGGAAGTAAAAGAAAAAAAAACAGTTTAAACTAACTGACCTAGAACAGGAAGAAAAATATTATTAAATGGAAATGCAGCTTGCGAAGCTGAAATACCAAGAAGTATTCCTGACCGACATGTTTGCAAATCTGCCAATAGCGCCATTAATTTCCTTGATTCTGATTGACTGTACAGAAAGAGCAGAGAGAAGGAACACTGTAGATGTTTGCTTTTGCTTATCTACTCTAAGATAGTTTCTGCTGTGAATATTAATTGACAGACATGAAGTGTTTAAGCTGTTAAAATAGGCAGCTACACGCGTTCTTAGAGGAGGCCTCAAGTATTTTTGCCTTAAGTATTTTTGGAGTTCAACCATTTGGTGGTTGTGTTCCCGAACCTTCATGACTATGTCTGCTTACGGACAGGTTGTTTCAATGTCAAAACAGCAAGATGTGACTTTTTCAAACGAACCTTGTGGAGTTGAAAATTAGGAATTTTATTTGTCTTGAATCCGGATAGGTTACTCGGTGTCTGAGGCCTGTTTGAAACCCAATCTAGATAGACTTTAGGTTGGCTGATCCTACAATTAAATACACTGCCTGGCCAAAAAAAAAATTCGCCACCAAAAAATGGTCACACTCTCTAATAATTTGTTGGACCGCCTTTAGCTTTGATTACAGCCAGCATTCGCTGTGGCATTGTTTCAATAAGCTTCTGAAGTGTCACAAGATTTATTTCCATCCAGTGTTGCATTAATTTTTCACTAAGATCTTGTATTGATGATGGGAGAGTCTGACCACTGCGCAAAGCCTTCTCCAGCACATCCCAAAGATTCTCACTGGGGTTAAGGTCTGGACTCTGTGGTGGCCAATCCATGTGTGAAAAAGATGTCTCATGCTCCCTGAACCACTCTTTCACAATTTGAGCCCGATGAATCCTGGCATTGTCATCTTGGAATATGCCCATTCCATTTGGGAAGAAAAAATCCATTGATGGAATAACCTGGTCATTCAGTATATTCAGGTAGTCAGCTGACCTCATTCTTTGGGCACACAATGTTGCTGAACCTAGACCTGACCAACTGCAGCAACCCCAGATCATAATACTGCCCCCACAGGCTTGTACAGTAGGCACTAGGCATGATGAGTGCATCACTTCACCTGCCTCTCTTCTTATCCTGATGCGCCCATCACTCTGGAACAGGGTAAATCTGGACTCATCAGACCACATGATCCTCTTCCATTTCTCCAGAGTCCAATCTTTATGCTCCCTAGCAAACTGAAGCCTTTTTTTCTGGTTAGCCTTACTGATTAGAGGTTTTCTTACGGCTACACAGCTGTTCAATCCCAACCCCTTGAGTTCCCTTCGCATTGTGCGTGTGGAAATGCTTTTGGATTCAGAATTAAACATACTCCTGAGTTCTGCTGTTGTTTTTCTTCGATTTGATTTGACCAAACGTTTAAGTAATCGCCGATCACGATCATTCAGGATTTTTTTCCGACCACATTTCTTCCTGGAAGACAATGGTTCCCCACCATCCTTCCAGTTTTTTATGATGCGTTGGACAGTTCTTAACCCAATTCCAGTAGTTTCTGCAATTTCCTTTGATGTTTTCTCTGCTTGATGCTTGCCAATGATTTGACCCTTCTTGAACAGACTAACATCTTTTCCACGACCACAGGATGTGTCTTTTGCCATGGTTGTTTGAGAAATGAGGAGTTACTCATTGCATCAGCTGGGGTTAAATAACTTGTAGCCAGCTGAAAGATAATCGCCTATGCAGTAATTATCCAATAGGAGGCTGGTACCTATTTGCTTAGTTAAATCCAGGTGGCGACTTTTATTTTGCCCAGGCAGTGTAGAATGAAATGGTATAATGTGCTGTGTGTCTCTTAATGGGTAAATTTAGTGTGTGGAATGTACAAAAAAAATGGCAATTATATAAAAAATAAAAAAAACCAGAATGAAATGAATGATGTGATCTTATGTCAAACATACAAAGTAAGAAAAAAAATCTACATTGATTATATTCAACTCACACATAATTGCACCTAATAGAAGATTAAAGGACAATTATCCTATCAGTCAACTGAACTGTGGGAGAAATTTCTTTGAAAGAACCCACTTATGCATGGGAACATGCACATCCAATTCAAAAATACCAAAGGCCAGAGTTCAAACCCAGGTCCTTGATGCAAGGCATCAGTGCTAACAACTTGCTTCAGAAAACCCCACTACTTCTTGCACTTTTTCCATTGGACATCACTATCAAGGGATACTTTTCTTCAGCCATGTTAACTAGTCAGGATTGAAAGGAAAATTCCCATTAAAAGCTGGAAAAAAAGGGGAAAGAGTGGGGAGGAAGTGTGAAACATTTGCAGGGCACTGTACCTCAAAATTCAACAAAAATGGTGGAAATTGCACCATGTTTCTGATTAAATGTGTCACTAGAGCAAAGTGTCAATGTCTTATCCATCTGAGTGAACAGCTTTTAACTCAATTCCTTGCATATCTGGCAACGTTTCACTCTCAAAAGTACCTAAGGACTGACCAAGCCCTGACTCAACACTCATTAAATATCAGGTCATGTCAACTTTGTGGTGTCATGTTGGATTTGAGTTTTTTCACCCACATGCAGGTTCAGACATAAGGCCGGAAGATCTTTGATTCAATGATTTATTTCAATAGATATTGAATGTGATATTTCCAGATAGCCCTCTGGAACTGGGAGTGGCTGGCCGGCTCAGGTTCTGCTTGGAGAGGGAAGAGGTTAGTAGTGACCGGGTCGAGGGAATCTTGATGGGAGAATGGATAAAATGGCTTACAGTTTTCCAATGGATGGGCACTGAGGGAGAGGAAAGGATCCAGGAGGTGCAGAGGCTCTGAGAGGGTAGTGGGGAAACGAGCAGCAGGCGATAGTGTCCGTTTGGCAAGGAGCGGTCGCAGATGCAAACATGGCTTGACGTGGTTCCAGGCTTGATCCAAACAGCTGATTGGGATCTGTGAGATAGTAAACAGGATTAACTTGATAACTCATTAAACTGACAGTGATATGAACTTCAGGTTTGACTCTGACCAACAAGTGGGACCATTGAGCGATGAATGAGAGCTCCCCCTGCTTCTTAAGAATCCCGCAGCCGATTGCTGGAATCCACTGCAGGTGTGCCAACCTGCCAAAACTCTCCCACAGATATTGTCTATGAGACAAGCACTCACACAAAACGGAATCTTAACATGAGGGAACTAAAACTCTTGTGTAATATCCTGGTGAGAAACGTCACCATGAACTAGAAGGAGAAATTGCCTCTGGATTGTTTTTTTTATTAGGCCCGAGCAGTGAAAGCACTGTGAATGCCTATTGTTATTGTAGTGTAAGTTAGTACTCTGATTCCGTCAAAAGACTTAGCTTTTTGGGGGCTTTAACATATTCAAAATCTCATCAAACTTGGCATAAGTGATGCTGGTTGGATGCCTAATGATCCTATGTCAACATAATCTGACGTCATGTAAATCCCGCCCCCTCAGAATCAGAAGTTGCTTCTTTTACTTGAAAAGAAATTTAAGATGACCTGGTGACAGATGACAGATAACAATTTGGTCTCTCAAACTTTTGCGCACAAACCTTCTCAGTGTAGTTTTCACCACTGCTCATTTTGACATTGTGTTAAATCACTAAGAATCTGATTTCCAGTTTCAGCCGAAGCAAATATCTTTGGCATTGAATCTTTAGTAGGGATTTACTAACTTAATTGGGGTTTTATCTAAGCATGGCTTAACCCACTTCCAAACATATTTCTGTTTTCTCCATTGATTAAACAGAAAAACGTCACAGAGGGATACATTGATTGCAAAGAAACATCAAAATTGGATACAGAAAATCAAATAGGATTTCATATTTTGAACTGGAAACTACTTGTCTTTTTTAATAGTAATGTGCACGAAATACATTTGTCACAGTTTGGTTAAGCCTGTTTCAGATATGCACTACTTTCTTTGCACTTGATTTGTAATAATAAAAGTAATTGTAGATATTTACACTAATAGTTTTGAAAGCATTAAAGTTTTTGGGCTTGAGCATAACACCAAGATGTACCTTCCACACCTGTTGCTAACAACTGCTGCTCAGCTAGCTGGAAGGGATGACCAATTAACCAGCTAAAATCAGCTTGTTGTGCTTGTATTACTCTATAAGAGGCAATCACTGGGCAAAAGGCAGCACATACCCTGGACAGGTCACCAGTACAACACCGGACAGCATAAAAACAATTAACTATATCCACATACACTCTCGACATGCAAGTATTGTGTAGTTTGCCAAGTTGCAGTAGGATACTTCTTACATACTCCTCTCATTTCACAATCTACACAGGTGAGTGAGCAAGGAAATGACGGCGGTAGTTTCTGTACTAACACAGCCTAAATCTGAGTGGATGAAATATTTCCCTTGGCTCCCTTTTCTTAAAGCCCTACCCATTTTATTAGACACATTTTCTACATCTACATTTCTTTCTTCCAGAAAATCTGACACAATTACACCACAAGTTGAGCAGATGTGAGAAACAGATAATAGAGTGAAGTGATGAAAAGCGAGGAACAGATTACACACTGGAAACTTCTTTCAGCCAGTTAAAACTTGTTTGATAAATAAATTAGGTGTCAGCAAAGAATTCAACAGAGAATACAATGTTCTTTGGGGGATGGGGATTGTTTTCTGGGTGAGGAAAGAAAATTAATGTGTTTTTCGTAATTTCTCAAAATATCCACGAGCAGAGGACTGACCAATATAACTACGTCCCCTGAATCTTTTAGGTATAAATGGCTGAAACTCAAGGGGAGAGACATATTTTGTATGGCTATTACCGAGAACCCCACACTATTGGTTGTTTGACACACATTTTTTTTAACTGCAGATATTTTCCCATCTAATTTGATTAAACTATGACTATAAATCCTAAGTTAATCATGACTCTGATTCATTTGCATTGGAAGGGATAATGCTGTACAGGAACACTACTCTGGGAGCGCCTTGCTAAGTACTTGACATGCATCGCTATTTAAACCTCATAGCTTGCACATGTGTACCCAGATGTGCTTCCACTGCTAAAAAAATGATGCCATTGCTACTTAAAGATAGTAACAATGAGCCAAAAGGGACATTACCTAATCTCCTACTGAGTTATGTGCTCACACCTTGAAACAGAAAGTGAAAATAATGGGATGACCTACTTTCTGATTAACTCTGCTGAAATACTTTTCAGGGCACTCATTGAACTTTACAGTTTAATTTACAGTCTGTCAGTTGTTCCTTTAGCATTCAAAAGATAAAAATAAACAGTGAAGTCATGACAAAAGTTAGATTTCCCATTCCAACAGAGTAGAACACTGACTTCCACACCCTTGATCCCATTATCTTCTGAATAGAGCAGAGTTAAAAGTGACACAGCACAGAATACCCATTGTTTCCTCACATTTAGATATGAGCAACATGCATTTTTCAGTCATTGCAAAACCAATGAACATGTCTAGACAGGAAGCACCCGGCTGTTATGTGCTGGACTATCTCAGGGGCCTCCTTGCATAACCTACACCTTGGGTCTTGTCTGGTGTGGTAGATCTGGACCTCTATTGCTCTGGTGTTTAGGGCCTGTTCCTGGGCGGACAGGATGAGGGCCTCTGTGCTGTCCTTGAGTCCAGCTTTTTCTAGCCATTGGTAGGATTTACTGATATCAGCCACTTCGGTTATCCGCTGGTGGTACATCCCATGTAGGGGCTTGTCCTCCCATGATGGTATCTCTGGCACCTCAATCTCTGTTCCCTGTTGTCTGAGACATTCACTGAGCACATTGTCTGTTGAGGCTTTGTCCCTGATGTATCTATGGATCTTAGATGTTTCGTCCTGGACAGTGGTTCTCACACTCACTAGTCCTCTGCCTCCTTCCTTGCGGCAAGTGTACAGTCTCAGGGTGCTGGATTTGGGATGGAACCCTCCATGCAGTGTTAGTAGTTTTCTAGTCTTAATATCTGTGGCTTTTATCTCCTCCTTTGGCCAGCTAATTATTCCTGCAGGGTATCTCATTACTGGCAAGGCATAGCTGTTTATCGCAAGGATTTTGTTCTTGACATTGAGCTGGCTTCTCAGGACTTGCCTTATTCATTGGAGGTATTTAGCTGTGGCTCCTTTCCTTGTGACCTCATCGAGGTTGCCATTTGCTTGTGGTATACCCAGGTACTTGTAACTGTCCTCTATGTCTGCTATTGTTCCTTCTGGGAGTGAGACCCCTTCTGTGCGGATGACCTTCCCCCTCTTTGTGACCAGCCGACCACAGTTCTCTACTCCAAATGACATCCCAATGTCCGTGCTGTAGATCCCTGTGGTGTGGATCAGTGAGTCGATGTCTCGCTCACTCTTGGCATACAGCTTGATGTCATCCATGTAGAGAAGGTGACTGATATTGGCTCCATTCTTGAGTCGGTATCCAAAGCCAGTCTTGTTGATAATTTGGCTGAGGGGGTTCAGGCCTATGCAGAACAGCAGCGGGGACAGAGCATCTCCTTAGTATATGCAACATTTGATAGACACTTGTGCAAGTGGTTTGCAGTTGGCTTCAAGGGTGGTTTTCCACAGCCTCATTGAGTTTGCAATGAAGGATCTTAGAGTCCTGTTGATGTTGTACATCTCTAAGCATTCAATGATCCAAGTATGCGGCATTGAGTCATCGGCTTTCTTGCAAGCCATGCACAGGTTGGTGTGTCAGGTTTTGCAGTCTCGGGCAACTGTGTGGTCTACAAAGGGTTGGTGTTGGCTCCTCTGCTATTTACATCGATGCCTGGCCTCCTCGACACATGAGCACGGCACTTCTGTGCCGTGCTCATGTGTCGAGGAGGCCTGGTTGTCATTCGGGTCATGATTCTATCTCTCAGGTCAGCAGCTGCCTCATTCAGCTTTGACTCATTCATTGGGGCTGCATATCCCCTCTCTGGGTGGGGACGTAGATAAGTCCTGACATCCAGGTTCCTCTTCTTTGCAGTAGCATTTGTGTTGTACCTCGTCAATCTCAAGTTGTGACAGCAATTGTTCCTAGTAGCTTGGAACACTGAACTAAGTTTAGCACTTAGTGTTGATTGGGGATGTCGAAGTAACCATTCCTTCCACAGACTTTGCATGTAACCTCTCTCATTAGGGTTACTTGAGTCGTAGCATTCCAACAGATCCAAGTTTTCACCTCTCGACCATTTCCGTCTTGTTCCAGTAGCCCATTTGTCATCAAGGTGCTCTGGTTCCCCAGCACCTGACGCAGACCAGTGTTGTATAGTAACGAAGTAAAAATACTTCACTACTTTACTTAAGTATATTTTGGAGTACTTCATACTTTCCTCGAGTAAGAAAATTTTTGATAACTTTCACTTTTACTTCACTACATTTCCGAACTTAATTGCATACTTTTACTCCGATACATTTTCAATGTGTGGTTTAGTTACTCGTTACAAAAAAGCGAGAGAGAAACGCAAATGTTTTGACCCACCTACTGATTCACTGCAACAAAGTCGGTAGCCTGCTTGCCTGGGCTTGTTCATCACCACCAATAGGATGCACAGGTTTCGCACCTCCCCACTATGTCAGAAAGTCCAGCAAACAGTCTGATTGGTTAGTGCTCCGTTTGTGCCGTTAAAATGTTCGTTTGTGCAGCTTTGGTTTCCGAGATATTAAAAATGATTTTTTAGGCCATCCAGAGTTCACCATCCCCCCATTTTGCTCCAAAACAAACCAAAGTGGGCTGGTTCGTTAGTGCTCCGTTTGTGCAGGTTTGTGCCGTTAAAACAAACACAGCAAAGTTGTTTTCAATTTGGATTTTGGCTATTCCGATATCCGGTGTGAGCGGCGCCTAACTCGAGTTTGATCTGATTCATGAACGCTAATTTCGGCCAGCCGTTCTCGAGGTCTCCCCTTCCTCAAGGTGTCGGAGGTTCACTCAGGGAGAGTCAACAAATTTTACATCCAAACTCTCCTGAGAAACTAATGGAAATAGATTTCTTGCCTTGTGACCAACTGACACAAAATTCATTTTACTTACTCTTTAAGTAAGTAATGGATGGCCTAAAAAAATAATTTTTAATATCTCGGAAACCAAAGCTGCACAAACGGAGCACTAACCAATCAGACTATTTGCTGGATTTTTTGAGTAGGTGGGGGGTCTGTTTCGCTTCTCCCATTAAACACCAAGTTTACAAAAAAGCTCTCCCTCTTCAGATGCCAATAAGCTGCATTTCCCTCCCAATTCTTTTTTTCTTTTGCATAATGACCAGTTGTGTGCGGCTATAGTTTGTGAAGTAGAGTAATCATAACGGCTTTTTTTCTTCATGTTGGCCGCATTTTCTGTACTGACTATTTATTTTTCTCATTTTCAGCACTGACCTTACTGAAAGGGAAAACTTAAGGCTTACAAAAACTTTATTTTCTGTCCTGGAGGGTTTACTAAGAAGCTGGTTCAGTTGTAAAGCAGGTTAAGTTAACCTAAAGCAGGTTAAGTTAACCTTGTGGTTTCGGTAAATCACCTAATTTTCTTAACTAAATGAAGCCTGCAGGTATATCTATTAGCAGGTTTCATTTTGCCTGCACTTGGTTGTGTACATTATTTTAAGTGTATTTAACAAGTTTACCAAAATATAAAAAATGTCATTCAAACTGCATTTGCCTTGTTTTACTTTTTACTTGTACTTTTCACTACATTACTTGAGTACATCCATTTTTACAGTACTTTCCATACTTAAGTACAAGACGTTTCAGATACTTTAATACTTTAACTCAAGTAATTTTTGTTTTTTCCTTGACTCCCAGATTTCAGTACTTTATACAACACTGACGCAGACCTTGTTTGGCCGGGCGACTTCTGAGCCTGTATGTTTCACATCTCAATGTTTCTCATGATATGAGGTAGGCAGTAGCTCGAAGGATCTTGCCTAAGGACCCAGGCTGGATAGCGCCATTTTTGCCGGTTTTGCCCTGGATTCGGACCTCATGGGTGAAAGACTGATGACTTATCTATTGAGCTATATATATATATATGATGACTTATCTATTGAGCTATATATATATATATATATATATATATTGGCCAGCCGCCTAAAGAGATACACAAGGGAGAATGAATCCAGAAGGATTAACCGGCTCTTCTCCACTCAACCAGCTAAGGTGTACTCTCAATGGCAGGGTAACAACAACAGAGCAGACCCACCAAGGCTGGAGACTGAACAATACTGGAAAGGCATATGGGAAAGGGAGGCGTCCCACAACAGCAATGCACAGTGGTTGATCTCTCTACGAGAGGACCATAGCAACCTCCCTGAGCAAGCCCCGGTAACCATCACTGTGACAGATGTCCAAGAAAGAGTCTCAGGTATGAAAAACTGGACAGCACCAGGGCCTGACATGATCCATGCCTACTGGCTAAAGAAACTCACTGCCCTCCATGAGCGACTGGCAGGCCAAATGAACCAGCTGCTACAAAGTGGGACTCACCCTGAATGGTTAACTGAAGGGCGGACAATCCTAATCCAGAAGGATCCATCAAAGGGTCCAGTCCCACCCAACTACCGACCAATAACCTGCCTCTCCACAACCTGGAAGCTCATGTCAGGCATCATAGCGGCCAAGATAAGCAAACACATGGATAAGCACATGAGCATGGCACAGAAAGGTATCGGTGTAAATAGCAGAGGAGCCAAACACCAACTCCTCGTAGACCGCACAGTTGCCCGAGACTGCAAAACCCGACACACCAACCTGTGCATGGCTTGGATTGATTACAAGAAAGCCTATGACTCAATGCCGCATACTTGGATCATTGAATGCTTAGAGATGTATAACATCAACAGGACTCTGAGAGCCTTCATTGCAAACTCAATGAGGCTGTGGAAAACCACCCTGGAAGCCAACTGCAAACCACTTGCACAAGTGTCCATCAAATGTGGCATATACCAAGGAGATGCTCTGTCCCCGCTACTGTTCTGCATAGGCCTGAACCCCCTCAGCCAAATTATCAACAAGACTGGCTACGGATACCGACTCAAATAGGCCTGAACCCCCTCAGTCACCTTCTCTACATGGATGACATCAAGCTGTACGCCAAGAGTGAGCGAGACATCGACTCACTGATCCACACCACCAGGATCTACAGCACGGACATTGGGATGTCATTCGGACTAGAGAAGTGTGGTCGGCTGATTACAAAGAGGGGGGGGAAGGTGATCTGCACAGAAGGGGTCTCACTCCCAGAAGGAACAATAGCAGACATAGAGGACAGTTACAAGTACCTAGGTATACCACAAGCAAATGGCAACCTCAATGAGGCCACAAGGAAAGTAGCAACAGCTAAATACCTCCAACGAATAAGGCAAGTCCTGAGAAGCCAGCTCAATGGCAAGAACAAAATCCGTGCGATAAACAGCTATGCCCTGCCAGTAATCAGATACCCTGCTGGAATAATTAGCTGGCCAAAGGAGGAGATAAAAGCCACAGATATTAAGACTAGAAAGCTACTAACAATGCATGGAGGGTTCCATCCCAAATCCAGCACCCTGAGACTGTACACGAGCCGCAAAGAAGGAGGCAGAGGACTAGTGAGTGTGAGAACCACTGTCCAGGACGAAACAACTAAGATCCATAAATACATCAGGGACAAAGCCTCAACAGACAATGTGCTCAGTGAATGTCTCAGACAACAGGGAACGGAGGTTGAAGTGCCAGAGATACCATCTGGGACAAGCCCCCTACATGGGATGTACCACCAGCAAATAACCGAAGTGGCTGATATCAGTAAATCCTACCAATGGCTGGAAAAAGCTGGGCTCAAGGACAGCACAGAGGCCCTCATCATGGCCGCCCAGGAACAGGCCCTAAACACCAGAGCAATAGAGGCCCAGATCTACCACACCAGACAAGACCCAAGGTGTAGGTTGTGTAAGGAGGCTCCTGAGACAGTCCAGCACATAACAGCAGGGTGCAAGATACTGGCAGGGAAAGCGTACATGGAACGACATAACCAAGTGGCAGGCATAGTGTACAGAAACATCTGTGCAGAATATGGACTGGAAACCCCGAGATCAAAGTGGGAAACACCCCCAAAGGTGGTGGAGAATGCCAGAGCTAAGATCCTGTGGGACTTCCAGATCCAGACAGACAGAATGGTAATGGCGAACCAACCAGACATTGTCATAGTGGATAAACAACAGAGGAAAGTCGTTGTGGTAGATGTAGCAATACCAAGCGATTGCAACATCAGGAAAAAAGGAGCACGAGAAACTGGAGAAATACCAGGGCCTCAGGGAGGAACTGGAGAGGGCCTGGAAGGTGAAGACCACAGTGGTGCCTGTGGTCATCGGGGCCCTCGGGGCAGTCACCCCCAAACTGGAGCAGTGGCTACAACAGATCCCAGGAACAACATCAGACATCTCAGTCCAGAAATGTGCAGTCCTTGGCACAGCCAAGATACTGCGCAGGACCCTCAAGCTCCCAGGCCTCTGGTAGAGGACCCGAGCTCAGAGGATAAGAACCACCCGCGGTGGGTGAGAAGGGAATTTTTTTTTTTTTTATATATAAAATTGTCATGCTTGACACTACTGGCTTGACCCACATGCAGAACACAAACAGGAGATGGATAAATCAGGTAAATAACAGATAAATGTTATCTGTTAAATGTATGAATAAATCTTGTGACCACTGTATCCGGATCATCAATGATGAGAGGTAAGTGGGTTGGTGGGTTGTATGAATGAAACTGAAACGACTAATGGAACAGGCTTACTGAGTGAGATGAGGTGAATCTGCCAGCGGGGAAAAGGTTGGGATGCTGGAGCCTTGGTTGCGTGAGAAAGTGTGAGATGTGGTCCGGGTTCCGATGGCTGGAGGGGTTGGAGGTTGGTGATGGAAGGCACATCGGAGGGCGGGCAGATAGTCGGATGAATTAGTACATCGAGGAGCGGATCTTCTCCAGTCACAGATGGGGTTCTGGATGAATATATATATATATATTTTTTTTTTTATTTTTTTTTTTTTCCAGCTTCTTTTAATCTGATAGGGTTTTTAGCTTCAATAAAATATTTAATAATTTACAAAACATTAGTTTGTTAGTTTGGATTCAGTCAAAAACAAAATTTCAATGTCTTTGTCCAAGAACATTTCTTATTTATTGAGGCACAAATGCTGCCATAGTCAGGTGAAAGAACTTAAACAAATATATAACAAAGTACCAAGTGCTCAAAAAAGATAGGAAGCCTGCAAGTTTAAATTCAGCAAATTTATTCTTGAAATCTGTTGTTTAGTTGCTCAAATGTTCCAGTTTCTTAAAATGCATCAGAAACATTATTTTTAAATCAGTTTCAATTAACTCTCTGACCTCATTACAAACATTAAGGTGCTGTTCAGCTTTTGGCTTATATTATAATTAATGTTATAATGTAACAAAGTATGGCTTCTTGAAAATGGCTCATGAGGTTTTATGTTATTGGTGAATTTACATGCTAAACAATACGCCAAAGTGCATGAAAGAAAGGCGGAATTATCACCTTATTATCCTTCTAATTCTTCTAATTCACACAGGTGACTTAATATAAGCACAAAGTATTTCATTTGGGTGGTAAGGATGTATGTGTGAAATGAAACCGTCTCGCCATGCTGGGGCATGCAGCAGGTTGTAGAGAGCAAACATTCACTCTGTCACTGTTCAGCTGCAAGCCTGTACAAAGTTCTAACAGAACCCTTCTTCAACAGAAAATGATACATACTGAACAAGTAACCTCGCACACACACATATGCACGCATAGCGTCATTGAAGTGAATCCACTCCCCAGAAATTTGATCTCATAATTCAGGCATGCATGAAGTACAAAAGGCAGTGATATTAAGCTTGTTGCGTAACGGATTGTGCACATTGCTCATGAAATCTTAAACTCAACTCTCTGAAATGACAGCTTTGACTCGTTGATTCTGACCAACTGAACCAGCCAAGAGCGATTTCTCTAAACCGTGTCGTCTTTTTCTAAAATTCGGCCCTGTCTGTGGGCTTCAGCTGAGCTCCAGAGTAAATCCACTAAAGACCCTAAACTATCACAACCAATGTCAATTTCACATTTATAAATTGGGATTGTATTCCTCAATCTGTCAGGAGTCTTCATAGTTCTCTGAACAGAGAGAGAGGGGTAATGTGTGGGCTGTCAGAACAAAGGAGCGGGGAGAAAGAGGCGAGTGTTTTGGTGTGATTGGGAGACAGTCGGCGAACATGAAGTGTCGAGAGTGAGACAAAGTGGGAGTTGAAGCTAGCTGTCGACTTTTGAATGGCTAAACAAATGAGGGGAGGAGGAGATCGGTGGGTGACAGCACATTTAATCTCTCCATTATGGTTTGGTGGAGTGATTTATTAAAAAGTTGAAGTTCCATACACATTCTCAGCTACTAGCAGAAAAACTGCAGCTGCCATCAGCAGGAGTTTGCCACTGACAAACTATAAGCAATGCCGAGTTAAATGATAATATAAAAGTGCAAAATTGACACAATGAGAAAATTTCAAAACTGAACCTAAACTTTGTGTTTAGCAACATGCATATCAAAAATATCCTGGGAGTAAAATCACCCCTATTTTATTTTTTAAGTCTTGTGTTTCAAGCATCTAAAAGTTTATAGAATCTTGAAAATATACTAAAAACAGTTTATTACACTTTATTACAATTTAAAAAAAAACTTTATTTATCCAAAAGAAAATTCTGAATTTCTCATAACTCATCCAGGCATCTTCTAAGAATCATTGTGGTTGGTGATGTAGTGACATCACCAGTTGGTACAGCTCAGTATCCTGGCAGTGGAGAAAAAGAAAATTAACTGCCAAAAACCAAAAACCAATGACATCATTGGTTTTTGGCTAGAATCAATCCGATAAAGGTTGACTTTTTTCCCTGAAAAATTTAGTCAGCCATTAATCTAAAAGCATTTTAGATATGATCAGCGTTTAACACGACAAATGAATCTCCTCTCTCTGTTCGTGTTACTTCCACCATTTCACACATAAAAGATGAGATTAAGATAAAACCTTCTGATTAAACCAAAACTTGTCACATCCATTTGAAAATGAGGGCTTCACATGCTTGAAAGAAACACCTTGTGTTGTTCAACCTATCTGTTGTAGCTCTCACCTCACCCTCTGTCTTTCACTTACCAGCTAAGTGTGTAATCAAATCAGAATTTCTCATAGATATACACTTGAACACTCATTTTGTGTTGAAATGTGAAATAGATTTTTTTTTTTTTGTACATTCATTGTACTCACTCTTATCTTGTCAAACTTCCAAACAGTGGAAAAGACATATGCAGTATGGGCTTTTTGATCATGCAGGCAGAAAGAAGTTCTTTTTCTTGGAATAGGTTCATCAGAGTCTATTGGTTTGTTGATTAATCGGAAGCATCCCCTGTTCTCTTCTTCATAGTCATTTAGGTTGGTCAGGATGAGGTTTAACGGCAGTCCAGGAGATGCTGATAATTTTCTAGTTTTATCATGCAGTGTTTTCAAAATGAGATGAAGTATGAAAAAGCTTTGAGCTTTTTCTTATCATTGACATGGTTTTAAAGCAACATGATGCTTCCACTGTCATACTTCAAGATAGCTTCCCTGCTTTTCTTCAAAATGTAACAATAGTCCTTATCTGGAAAAATGCACATATTTTGCCTATCAAACCAAAAGACATGTCCTCCAAATTAAGCTGAAGTGTTTTAGCAAAATGTAATCTGGCTTTTTCTGTTGTTTTGGGAGTGATGGCTTCTTTATCCCTGAGGAGCCTTTAAGACTATGTTCATACAAGACTTGTTAAGGCTAGCATCTTCACAAGTCTTTTGCTTGGAGTTGATTTGCTCAATTTTTTCTAGACAAACTATAAGCAATGCTGTGAGTTAAATAGTCATATGTTATTGATATAATATGTGAATATCATCTCTCGGAGACAGAGTCGATGTCCTTCCTCAACCGTATGATGGCTGAGCATGCCCATTCTGCTGCTAGTTGCCAGTGACTGTTTGAACAAATGAACATGTGTTCCCGATCAAAGCCATGGCTTCAGCTGTGTACAAATAGGGTGCAAAACAAGATAACCTTTAAAATATGCTTCTTTCTCAAATAATAACGGTTAGAAGCAACCTTTAATGGATTAAACTGACCAAAACTGAACCAAAACTTTGTTGAAATCAATAGCAATTCAGACAAACTTCCACCTTTGTACAACCACACTTTAAACTTGAATCAGGGCTAAAATTCAGGATGGTGGCAGCTGTGGTTCTGACTCTGAATGTTTGGTGTTTCAATTGCGACAGAGGCAGACCGCTGTTGGGCTGCCTCTGTCGCTTTAGTGATTGTGGTTTGAGCTGACAGCAGAGACCCACAAAGGAAACGTCTCCAAAGGTAGAAACACACAATTTCGGCCTTTGACTGATGGACTAACAAGTGTGGCATGCTGTGAGTGTCATGTTAATGAGGGTTGGGTGCTGCCCTGCTGCATACTGTGCGTCCAGCCGTTTGAAGAATGTCAGGCTTTCTTTCTTGTGAGAAGATATTTCTAGACATTAGACATAAAACCCTCATAGACCAACTTACTCTAATTATAAAGAAGTAAAGATATTGATTTTTATTGTCTTTCTGAATTTAACAAAATCATAACATTTCTCTGTGTGTATATGTGTATTTAACGACTAGCCCAGTCTAGTAAGCAATAAATGAATTAATTCTAAGCTAGCTACATAATTTCCACTTTTGGAATTTATTGCTTTTCTTTCTTTTTTTTTCTACCAAAAACTGGATGACCAAAGTCTTCAGTCTGGTGAACCTAACTGGAGATAGGCACCAACACCTCCTGACCCCTCTAGGGATAAGGGTGTAAGAAAATGGATAGATGGATGGATGGATGGATGCCATTACCATTATGTGACTAGAAAATAGTCTCAAATATTATCATTTATGACAACAACTTCTGGGACAATTTATCATCCTACCAAATTTGTTACAGCCCTGTTAACGACAATTTCTAGCTGATGTCAGAGGTTGCAATGCAAGTGATACAATTGCGACTTTCTTTAGATTCATTCACCTCACATATATAGTATCAAGTCTCATTATGTTAAGAATATGTATTTCATGTTGTCATAATTAATTGAAATTTATCATGTTTGAAAACTCCAAAAAGTGATGTTTTGTCAGAACTGTTATTTTTACCATTTTCTCTAGGGATCCTGGATATATAGCCATTGACTTGTAATTGGTTGACTCTGGTCATTTTTTTAACATATTGCTATTCCACAAATAAGGCCTTGATAAATTAATAGCCAGTGTTTACTAAAGGTAGGGAAATACGCAGTATATTGTCATGGAAACTGGTATAAGGAAGTGAGATCTGTCCAGGTTCACGTAGAAAACAGATCATAGCAAACCTGAGGCACTGAAGTAATCTTGTATGCTGATTTAATGTTCATTATTAATCAAATACTTGAGAAATCATGTAATCGTGTATCTGCTCCCCACACACAACAGCAAGGGGAAAAGAGTATAAATAAGTGGAGAAACAGAGAGCTTTGGTTCTCCATCTTCAGCGAGTTGACCAGGGCCAAGAGACCAACGAGGAGCCTCGCCTCGGAACCAGAGGGAAGACAAGCCTCTTCTCCGCTGGAAGAGAGATGGGATCCGATGCCCAACAGCTCTGGCTCCTGATTTGACTGAGGCTCCACACTCAACCCAAGAGATCTCAAAAATTGCTACAATGGACTTGGGGATCGGACAAAGATCACAAAAGTGATGAAGATTTGGGACGTTCGAAAGAGAACGACCAGTTCTGCTTTGTTCCTGTTCGAAGGAGAATTCGTCGTGCCAAGACAAGACTCTGTCCAAGGATATTTATGCCTTCTGTTGCCGAGATCCTCTATCATCTGGTTATGAGCTGCCTGCACCCCAAAAAGCCTTACTTAGTAAATTGATGGCGCAGTTTAGGGAAAGGAGTTAGGAGAGGTTTATGTTGATTTTATTCAGATTTAAATTTTACTCTTAAAAACTTGAAATCATTGATAATTAATCTGTTTGCCATTTACTCCTGCTTAAAGCTTGCTTAATAAATATATATATATATATATATTAAATTTCTAATGAGGTTTGTGGAAATTGAGTCATTTTATTGGTTATGGTTCCTCTATTTAATGTAAAATCTATGTTCATGGTTCTAGAAAAGTGGAGGCTCCGGACTTTCCTTTAGATGACACATAAAATAATGACCCTGAGACTCACAAAAGAGTCACAAAGTCACTGAAACTAATCTAGCCGTTAACAAGTGCTCGTTATTCTTAGAGAGAGGGCTACCGTTAACAGAAGTGGTTATTGGGGTTATGCAGTTGTGAGGGCTACTTAACTGATTGCTTTTTAACTGAAAAGGGTCATAACTTCTGGATTGTAGGTAGTTAGAGCTAGACGAATGTCTCTGGACACCAGCTTAGAGAGATTGTCCCTCTCAGTCCTTCTGCAGGGTGATACCCAGGTTTTAGGGACTTTCCGGACCCGTTAGAGGGAGAGCTGGTCCGTAGTCAGCCCAAAGGAGTTGTGAGGGTTAGGGCGGGGCTGGCTATTGCGTAAAAACCGACAATATATAAAATATATAATGTCAGTAAATATCGGTTATTGGCCATAATAAAAATATTAAAATTGAATAACAGCATCAGCCCTAATTTTCAAATCAGTAGATATCTACATTTTTTCACTATTTGTTCCATGAGAGCATAAATAAACATCCATCCATCCATCCATCCATTTTCTGACCCTTCTCCCTAACGGGGTCGGGAGTTGCTGGTGCCTATCTCCAGCTGCGTTCCAAGCGAGAGGCCGGGTACATCCTGGACAGGTTGCCAGTCTGTCGCAGGGCATAAATAAACATAGATACATTAAAAATATTATTAAATGTAATTACTGTGTGTAGCATACAGATAAAAAAATATCACTTGGTTATGTAACTGGTGTCCAAAAGATGCCCTTTTCACACTGGTATGTTTTTCAAGAATGATAGTTGTGTGTATTTGTTACTCCTGTACCATGCAATCATTTTTTTTTTTTTGTGATAAACTTTTAAGTCTACACCCATTTTGTAGGAATAAATTATTGCATCAACTTTTTTTTTTCTTTTTAGTTAATTATTTTTCATGGATAATTTTACAGAAAAATGCTCAAATCTGTCCAACCATTCTTCAGGGTCTTTATGAATCTGACTAAAGAAAAGAAATTAAAGTGGAGATGCACTTTATCAATCCATTAGTTTTGCGTGGTGCTGCCACATCTTTTATTATGAGTTTATGTATTGATTGGTCGACTCCAGCGGTCTAATCAGGAAGCTATGATCAATTTCAAATATTTCAAAAGGGAATTGAATCCATTACTTGAGCTAGAATAAAGACTTTTTTGTCCATTGTAAAGAATAACCACAGATTCATCTCAACCCACGTGTAGTCTTAATGTAGGCTGCATCCATTCCACTAATCCCTATTGATAACTAATCATCTTCCATCCACTTTGTACCTAGTTCTGCATACTTTTGCTGAAAAAATGTCTCCATCATAGAACCACCTGTTCTAGCTGGCCACACAGAATCAGCAAAGGGGCCACACTTTGAACACACCTGCTCCTGATCAAAGCAGGTTTGTGTGTTAAAATTTCCCAGTCTGAATCATAGTAATATAGAATCTAAAAATGTTCCTAGTCACGCCTCACTTTTAGGCAATGACAAAAATGGGAGACAATTGAGCAGAATCATTAAAAACAATAATTTAATCTGTTCAAAAATGATCCGGGAGAACTACACCGCCAGTCAGAGAGAAGCATGGACCAATGCTGCCTGCTCCGGTCTGGTCCAGAGGCCAATCAAGCAGACCGGTGACTGACTGGATGTCAGTATATAACAGCCCCCCGGTGTGTTCAATTAGCAGCTCATCAGCTGCTTCCTGAAAAGAACAAGGGAATAAACAAATTGTGAATTGGAGACATCTACTGGACAAGAGGGGATCATAACCCCACCCCCTATAAAAATGGAGTCCCTTATGGAACTCCAAAAAGACACAGCAATTCAACTGAACAACTATGTGACAATTACAATACCAACAGCCTTTGAGGTGGGTGATTCAATCCCCACCTCAACAGCTCATCTGCTCTAGACACTGGAGAAGCCTATAAGAAACTTACAGAGAAGGGGAATGAAAATTAACGACATCGAACATTAAATCTAGGGACAAGGTGCCCTGGACAAAGCATCTGCCACAATATTATCCGAGCCTCTAATATGGCGAATATCCAGGCAATAAGGCTGCAAAAACAACGTCCATCGCATCAGTCTGCGGTTCGGACACGGTAATGAATGCAAAATTATTAGGGGGTTGTGATCGGTATACACTACCAGGTGAACACTCCCAGAATTCAGGTATATTTCAAAATGCTGTAAAGCCCAAATTAATGACAATGTCTCTTTTTCAATGACAGAATAATTCACCTGAAAATGGTTGAATTTTTTCGAGTAGAAACTCACAGGTCTCAACCCCATCATCATCTTGCTGAAATAAAACAGCACCTGCACCTACATCACTCGCATCCACATGCAGGACAAAAGAATGATGCAGTTGTGGAGCTGGAAGAACAGAGAACAAATTTGACATCATCAAAAGCTTTCTGACAGGAGGCTGACCATGTGTACTTCACCTTATCCTTCAGCAAATCTGTCAATGGAGAAACCACTGTAGAAAAGTTCTTACAGAAACTGCGGTAGTACCCCACGAGACCCAGGAACCGCTGGAGTTCTTTTTTTGTGGTCGGTACAGAATACTGCAAAATTGCATTTACTTTGACTTCCACTGTTGCCCCACCACCTTACCCAAATAGGTAACTGTGGCCTTAGCAAACTCACACTTGGACAAGTTAATGGTCAGGTGTGCCAGTCGTTTAAACAGCTTACATATATGAGCCAGATGTTCTTTCCATGTATCACTAAAGACCACCACATCATCTAAATATACAGCACACCCCTCCAACTCAGACACAACCATGTTCATGAGATGCTGAAATGTTGCCGGTGCATTTTGCCATCCAAAACTCATCACAGAATATGAGAACAGACCAAAGGGAGTTATAAAGGCAGACATCTCTCTGGCTCTCTCAGTCAATGGAAATTGCTAATAACCCTTCAATAAATCAAATTTACTGACAAATTGAGCTGAACCCACCTGATCAACACAGTCTTCCATGCGTGGCATAGGATAAGCATCAGATTTTGTAACCATATTCACCTTCCGGTAATTTGTACAAAATCTAAAACTTCTGTCAGCCTTCTCCACCAACAAACCAGGTGATGCCCAGTTAGATGCAGAGGGTTCAGCAATACCATTATCAAGTATGTACTGAATCTCCGCTTCCATGACCTTCCTCTTCTCTTTGGATATCCTATAAAAGCGCTGGCGAATTGGCTGAGTCTCATCGATATCGATATCATGTTGGATTATGTGAGTTCGACTGGACACAAACAAACAATGATATTCATTAAGCATAGCAGTCAACTCAGCGCCCCTCTCCTGAGACAAGTGTGCAAATAAAGAATCCAAATTTCTCAGTGCATCAGAATTTTTCAGCCTGCCAGTCAACAAACTCTCATCAGGTGGAATTACTCCATCGTTTTCAAGTGCAGGCAAGAAACCCAAACACCCACTGTAGTTACAGAGAGAGTCTTATCAACCTGCGCGTCCTCACCTTTAATGGCAGCGACCTGGGAATCCCAAGTATAATATGGTTTTAATACATTCACATGCCAAAGTTGTGTTGACTTCCTATGACTCGGTGTTGAGAGCAGATAGTTTTGATCTGACAGCTTGCGTAGAACTGTAAATGGGCCTGTAAATTTAGCCTGAAAGGGGGAGCTGACAATTGGCAATAATGCCAGTACCTGATCACCAGGACTAAAACACAGACGTTCCACCTTTTGGTCATAAATGCATTTCTTTTTCTCCTGAGAAGAGGTCAACTTCTCCCTAGCCATTTCCACCCCCACATGCAAACGATGCCTAAAACAACTGACATAGTCAATTAACTTACTCGGAGGTTGTGAAGGTCTCACAGCATCATGCAACAGTTTAAGTGGCCCACGCACTGCATGTCCAAAAACAAGTTCGTTTGGACTAAAACCAGTGCTCTCCTGCACCACCTCATGAGCAGCCAACAGAAGCCATGGTAAACCATCTTCCCAATCCTGGTTTAACTCCTCACAGTAACTACGCAACAAAGACTTGAGGAAACTCTCGAGAGCACCTTGACTCTGAGCATGATACACAGAAGCCTGATTATGTTTTATCTGTAACAGGTTCAAAACTTGGGCAAACAAATGAGAAGAAAAATTTGACACTTGATCAGACTGGATAACTGAATACCAACAATAGAAATAAACCGGGTCAAAGCCTTCACCACATTCTTGGCAGAAATAATATGGAGTGGTTAAGCAGCTGGATATCTTGTTGTCTGACACATTACTGTCAACAAATAATTACTTCCAGACTTAGAATGAGGCAAAGGACCAACACAATCAATAATGTGATATTCAAAGGGTCGCATAATTACCGAAATTGGATACAAAGGAACCGGCTTAATGTTCTGGTTTGGCTTCCCTGCCATCTGACATGTGTGGCAGGTTTTAATATATTCAGATACATCCTCTTTTAACTGAGGCCAGAAAAAATAACGCAGGATATAAGTTTAAGTCTTGTAGACCCCCAAATGTCCTGATTGGTTATGGGAAGCCCGCAACACTTCACTGCGAAATTTAGAGGAAACAACAGTCTGCCAGAGTGGAGCACCAACAAAATTCTCTCCATGGACCAATCATTTCCGTACCAACAATCCATCCTTCAACACATACCCATTGGCCACACTCTCTTCCTCAAATACAACCTGATCAAACAGATGACGAAAAGAAGGATTTGCTCTCTGTTCCACCATCAGGTCAGACAGAGAAAAAAATAACTTTCTTCTGCTCCCCCACTTTCATGGTCAGGATAGATGCAGATTCAGCACACCACATAGCTCATGTCACCGCACAAGCTGTAAAAACCCCAGGGAAACACTGAGCACTCTCATCCAACTTTCCTAGAACAGGGGAAGAAGTTGCTATGAGTGCAGGTGGCGGACAATCAGCCCACACCCGGCCACCAACAAGATCATTACCCAAGATTATATCAACTCCCTCAAGAGGAAGTGCAGGGCATTACCCATGGTAATCTTTCCCTGAGTGATTTTCCTCAGCTGGTTGAGGTAAATCATGCCTACTAAGGGTCTGCAGAGGAAGAGCTCAGGCCTGCTCTCTGACCCCTCGGTTTCCTTGCGGCCAGTTGCAGAGGGATGCCTCTGCCTGGACTGAAGGAAACGGGGACTGGACGATGTGTGCGTGCGTATGTGAGACTAAAATTAGAGGCAGCATGTTTGAGTACCATGATAGACCCTACTTCCTGTATTCACTGTCCCATATTTACTTCCCAGAGAAGAAGAGAAAGGAAGAGGAAGAGGAGGGATGGCTCTCAGGTGCCAAACCCTCTGCCTCCTGAAAAGTTTGCGACCATTCATGTTTCTGTATCTTTGCAGAATGCAGCAGCCAAGTATAGTCACAGAAAAATGTGAGGAATGCACAATGAAGAGGGAAGCTGCCTGTGATGAATGCTGCTCTGCTTTCCTGTCAGCAGCATTTAGCTACAGAACTGCTTGCAAAATCCAGGAGAGGTTTTTACGTCTGTTCTGTCCCTGGATCCTGTCCCAAAGTGACAATATTCAGGCTACATGTTTATTTGTCCTGTGGTTGACACAGTTGTAAATGTTCTGAAACATTTTAGTCAAACATATCAAAATGGAGGTACAAAGTCAATAGGCCAAAGATTGAAATCTGATTTGCTCTGATCCATCGCTCTGATATTGAATTGATGAACAGTGAGATGGTAAGTGCGGGTGTGTATTGCTTGTTGTATTTTGATGGAATTTCTCTTTCTTTTTGTTTTGTTTATACTCTCTTAAATTGCTAACCATTGGAGTAGAGGCTTCTTGGAATTATCAGTCTTTCTATTGTCTGCATCGATGCAATATTAATAACTGTATCAATCCAGATATTGTAAGAAGTACTAGATTGGGTATTGTGACATTGTACCCGATCCATAAGGGCAGATCTATTAAGTGTAATTATATGTGTTGTGCTGTAATCAAAGTCAGCCTTCTTTATTTATTTTTTTTATGTACACTTTGTTTGCATGTTAGGTTCAATTAGATTTATTAAATTACCTCAGGAAGTGGTACTGAGTAACTTCAAGGGATCCATCTAAATATGTTGTAATATTTCCATTAACTAAAAATTAGCTTTCTGTGATATGCTACATATTATAATTACTTCAAAAATGTATATTTTTGGTATAATTTTCACCCATGAGGTCACCATATTTTCATTGCTGAGTTGATGAGATCATTTGTCCCATTCAGAATAAACACAAGCAGACTAACTTTACCCGAGTCATTGTTAATCATGTTGCGTTTCACTGGTGTAATTTTAGATAATGCCACACTGCGTCACTATTGACTAATTAAAAAAAAAAGAAAGAAAAAGTGAGGTGAGTCTGGATGCTTCTGACATGACAAAAAGAAGAGCGCAGTGGGAAAGATAAGACAATGCTACTGCCACTGATACTGAATATGAAACCACCGATCTGACCGCACCAAGATCGGACCCTAAACAGATGTTGCCGAAACGGACACAGTGCTATAGAAGTACTTAACGGATCAGACTGTCTGACCAGAGGTATGTGGCATTCATTGTGTCATTTATGAAGCTGAAGGCCGCAGCATCTTCTTCAACAAACTCTCCTCTTTCTCTGTTTACTCCTTCTCATCATCTTCATCACCTGTTGTGATTTCTACATTCCCATCAATTTCAATGATCTGCAGTTCAAGTTTAAAAAGGCTTAAGGATGATACTCATTTCTGTTTTGGCTGGCTAGAGCTAGTGTAATTGGACCTAACAAATGTAATTTTTACCCCAGAATGCAATGTAGCATGAACCACATGGTGATGTCTGAATGGCAATATGTTATTTAAATCTATAAAACCCAAACAGCCTACAGCATTGGTACTGTATTGTTTTTGCATCTAAAATAAACATTAGGCTATTTAAATAAACTCCATTGTTACAACTGTTGCATCACTATTTTAATACTCTTACAATCATAGTCGATGAACAACATAGACATTACTGAATTATAAAATCACATTTAGGACTCATGTAACATGAGGTTTAAATTGAATTCTAAATGAGCCTCTGATGAAGGATAATGAAAATGAAAGTGAAAATTCCATCACATCATACTACAGAGTGCACAGTGTGCACATTTAATGTTCACTTGTTTGGTGAACAAGTCTTTCCCTGATTAGCTAATATTACAACAGGGGGAACATGTAGCATTCCCCTTGGTTCTCTGTTCTGAAAAGTCAGCAAAATATCAATGCTTTATTCAAGACAAAATATGTCCTATCAATCTGAAATCACATGAAACGTATTGCTTTGTTTACATTTTTGTAACCTTATTTAGTCTTGATTTTTTTCTTTCTATCAAAGCTCATATTTTGCAAAATATTTTCTTACAAAAGCAGTACATTGAAAGCTTGTTTTGTTTCCTTATTGGAAAAAATATTAAAATTAACCACTGGTTTATCTATTTTTGTCTGTATTTATGTTTTCACTGTGTGCTTAATTTTAGACAGTGAAGATTCATGTCCAACAGAGCAAAGACACTAGAAAAAACTAATGATGTCAGTATGGAGTTGAGATCATGTTGCAGGGAAGACTGCTACAGAAATGTAAAAGCTGCGGTTCAGCAGAACTCAGAATGAATAACACCTGAGTGAGGAAAGAGACATGCACATGCAGTATTTGTAAATGAATATATGCCACAGAATTATAAAATCACATTTTTATAATTCTGTGGCATAACACTGCAGAGGTTATGCTACAATCATAATGCACATGATGTATGAGAATTTGTAGTGTGGAGGTCAGGACTCATACCAAACACAAAACAGTTGATATTAGGTTAATAGCAGTTTCCTTTTCTCACAAACAGAATGATAAGAACAGACATTCTTCTGTTCTTATTACTGACAAAGTAACCATTTCATGGAAGAAGACAAAATGTAAAACTTGTTAAAACCAGAAAGCTTTTCTCTCTAATGAGATGACTTTGTTACTCTTATGCAGAAATAATTTTCTCTGACAGTCTGAATTCTTGAAATCACAAAACGGGCTCCTTCTGATTCTCTATCTTCTCACTCAGTTTTTCTAGATTCTAACATCTCACATTGTTTTGCCTTTCTACTATTGTAATCTTAGTTTAAACTAATGATGGACCAATGTCACTTTAACCCGCAGGGCTCAGCGTTTGACTGCAATAAATACAATCAAGGTGGATTTATTTAGAGAATACTTCTGCCAAACTTGTGGCCTGTTCTGCAGACTTTGGGACTTGTTCTCGGGTCCACACCTCCGAGTCTGGATTCACCATACTCAGAAATTGCTCCCTTATCATCAGTTCCGAAATGTCCTTAACCGTAGACTTCTCCGGTTTGACCCACTTATGTCCTTGAGTCAACCACAAAATTCTTTTGGTATCTCACCCTGATGAATGTCCAGGGATTGAAACCTCCTCCTAAAGGTGTTGATGTTATCTCATATTTGGTCAAAATGGCATTTTTCAGAAATGTGGGAATGTATGTGCTTTCCCAGTAAGTGGTGGAACCAGTCGGACCGCCCACTCCTCTTTCGGCTAATGACAGACCTTAGCAATCCTTTCAAATGTTATTAAGTGCTTAATATCACCATCAGAAGTCAATAGAAGTAGCTTTGGCTCTCTCTGTGCGGGTGATGCCTGGTAGGACAACTGACTTTGTCCATCCTCATGGCTGTCCCCCTCATCCTCATGAGCGTGAGCATCCTCCATGTTGTCACCATCATTCTGTTGTTCCTCTTTCAATTCCTCCACATGAGCCTGGAGTTGTCAAAACTGATGTAAATTCTTCCATCTCAGTTCTTGCAGTGCTGATTCCTTCTCAACCTGCTGGACTCGGGCAGTTTGAGATTGCATCAATGATTTGACAAGGCTTGCCAGTTTCTCATCAGAGCTAGCACCACTAGCAACTTCAGCTCAGCTAGTAGCTGTAGTGCACTCTTGACTCTTAAGTTTCATTATTTTTTTTTCCACCTCTTGTCATCATTGCCTCATTGTTCCTCTAACACCACACTTTTGATACCATTTGTCACTGTGACCGGCAGAGGTTCAGCATTTAGAAAGGAGACATGACAACAAAATGCAGTCGATGTGCATTTATTCAGAACTGCATGTTACATTTGCACCAACACCCATTACAAAGCGAGACAAAGAAGCTGGCTTTTATACCTTAGGCAATTTCACCATTCATACCAAGTAAAGGGGTTGTCAAAATCAAAACAAGAAATAAATATTATTTACACAAACCCAACACAAAACAATAATGGTACCATTAAAAATTTACATGGATGCAAATCATTAGAAGTAAACTAAACTGGGGTTAATCAAAGAATAAATTTAACTTAATACAACTCTACAGAGCATTACTCTGCTTTTCAGCAGTACCTGGAGCATTTTTCTCCATTTGCTGCTCCACCCTGCTTAGGAGACACACTAAATAAGCACTAAAATTAGCAAACTCAAATTAAACCCATGTAAGTTATCAGAATCAAATTGACATGTTCCTCCACATTCTCCCTGAGCAGGAAAGATGGCCAGTCTCCCCTCCTGAAAGAATGTCCAACCGAATGTCACAATGCAACCACAAAAAAAGAACTGAAACAGGAAACACCTGGACTGTAAAAAAAAACTAAACACAACATGATATCAATAATTCTTTATTAGTGATGGAGACCCTGGGTCTCCATCACTAATAATGGAGACCCTGGGTCTCCATCACAACCAATATGAAAATTATGGCCGATATTGATAGCTAATATTAACAGTGCTGGTGTAACCTGAAACCAAGATTTACCTTTCCCAAGAAACTTTTGCAATTTGGTGACATTTTGTCTGCTTCAATTAAACACCCAAAATCACTGTTACACATTCACATGATCAGATACCACATAGGCAGACATCTATTGTACCCTTTTGGAGAAACAAACAGCACCAACATTGTTTTTTAATATTGGTCTATTTGGCCAATACTAATATGCTAAAGACTGATATTGCTGACATCGATGGTACTGATGTTAAGATTTAAAACTTGTTTTATTTATTTTTTAAAGGAACTCCCGCTATGTTTATTTTCTACTTCAGTTAAACTCTTCCGTAATAGGCAATAGGTATTGTTACAATACAGTCAACCCAACAAAATTTTCATACTTTTTGCTGAATTTACATAGCATTTTGTAACATGACAAAATGTGAAAAGTTCATAAGATACAAATATTTTTGCAGCACACTTATGGATATAGTTCAGATAGTGATTTTTGAGTTTCAGACCAAAGAGATAATATTCAGAAATAGAAAGCTTTATGTATGCAGTCCTAGATATAGTGAATGCAGCATGTTTCTCACAAGAATCACGTTTTCCCTCCACCTTTAAGCATGAAGGTGAAGCCATTTTCTCAAAAGTGTTTGTCTTGACAGTCATTCAGCAGTACAAGTAGTTCTTTGTAGCTGTGAAGGTCTCTGAGGATACACACAGCCACATGACTGCAGCTTGACTAAACCTCATGTGATTCCACAAAAAAACTTTCAGGACAGCCTTGTGTGTGTTTATGTTTGTGTCAGTGGGATTTGGTCAAAATGAAGTTAATGAAGTTACAGTTGATGACATATGACATTAATTATGGTTTGGTTAAGTAAACCTTCCTCAAAGGTGCAGAAGAGCACCAAACTCTTTTGAAGGTGTCTAAACATGTTCGCTCCATGTGAAGTGTCATGTCTGGAGACTTCACATGGAGAATTGCTATGGAGACCTTGCAAACAGCTAAATAACACTACGTTTTCCCAGTACCTTCTCTTGCTGTTAGTTGTATTTTCTCTCACCTGATTAAAAATCATGCATGATCAAGAAACCTCTACTGTCAGTAAATATAAGTACATGGAGAAATTGTACACCAGAATGTCACCTTCCAGCAGCTGGTTGTCTTACTTGGGCAAATCCTTTTTTCATCCATTTGTTTTGCACAAGCTATTCTTATTAAGGACAAATGCTCCTTCTGCTATGGTTATTATTGAACTATTTTAGCGTTTTTCTGATTCCAGAAGTCTCTCTTGTAACCAGAGATTCACTGGGATTGGTCTGTTACAAACTGGAAAGTATTATATATTTTCTCTAGAGGTGTGCCGATTGATCGGCCACCGATGGTAATTGTTTAGCTTTCTGAGAAAGCAAAACAAATAACCTGATAAATAATTAAAGTCTTCGGGATGGCAGTGGAAGATGTTGGTTCTGCTCTTGCTGTTGGACAGCTGCGCGCTACTGGTAATAATATTTCACAGATGTAGCGCCGTTTCTGCTCCACTCGGCAGTGAACTCTTATATTGAACGTCTGCTTATAGCTGCCGCTTGTAACTTAAATAAACAGAAGATTTTACATATGTATTAAAACTTCTGCTATGTCCTAACATAAGACAGTTAATCTCCTCTGCCTTCTCCCTGTTTTCTGCAGAATGACTCAGCTTAGTCAGAAACAACCAATCAGAACCAGCATTGATCAGCTAGCCATGCTCTCAGGAAGTTTGGATACAGTATTATTTATTTTGATGCAACCTGTAATTAACTTTGAATGAATGTTTCCTCTTTTTCTTATTTGATATAGGCAATGTAGTGAGATTTATTTAACTTGTGTATAATTTATGGTACTGAGAGCCATACAGTTAAATATTATTTCACTCATTGCAGGTTTTTCAATTGCTCTTTTGACTGAGAAGCTGCTGTATTGTGCCTGCAAGTATTTTGCATGTTTTATATCTAGTTTAGGTGAATTTATTGACAGATCGCTTTTCCATTTTGCCAGATCACATAGCAGCATTTATACCTACAGCAAAAAATGTATACCTATAGCAAAAAATGAACAGCCAAACCAGGTGATTGGCCCTTGTGGGTGATCAGAATTGAAATCGGCAGCAAAAACACCTAATCGGAGCATCCCTAATTTTCTCATTCAGGGAACTCATAATCAGTTTGCAGCAACACTCCTCTGTGTGGACATTGTACCTGAGGGAGCATGACACCAAGTTTTGCTTTCTATGTCATGGAAGTTGTCAGAAGCTGTTTGACTTTTTCTACAGTATTACTCCAGCTGTTCATTCCAGATGACTACTTAATGAGAAGTTGAGAATGAAGGTTTACACATACATGTCTGTGTCAGGTTCTGTGTTTTTCTGTGTATTTATTTTGAGTTATCTGTGTCCCTGAGTCTCCTCGTTGTCCTGTCTTCCCCTTGATTACTTCCAGGTGTGTCTCATCTTCGTGATTACCTTCTGTATACTTAATCCCACCTGTGTCCTTTGTTCCTTTTAGGGTCCTCATCTCATTTTGTCATGTGCTGTCCTTCGTATGTCCAGTTGCTACCATTGTTGAGCCCTGGCTTACGCTCAGCTGTGCTGCCTGGATTGTGGACTGTTTGTGGATTCATTTGAACCATAATTTCATTATTTCACTCCTACCTGGGTCTCATAGCGTCTCCCTCACCACCTCCCCACACCACATCATGACAGTCTGTGAACACTAGCTGCTTGGGCCTCATTGACAGGTTCTTGCTAATTTTAGCTCAAGCGAACAAAATATTTCATTTCCATATATATATGGTTATCACCATAGCCTCATAAGGGGTACTCTGTTGCGCTGGTTTGGAAACTATCAGGAAAGAAAAACTAGATACCGCCTGGAGAATTTAGGTCTGGTTGATCTGTGAGAAAAGTAATGATTTTCCAATAAGATATGACTTAGCAACAAACATAATTTTGTATTGTTATCTCAATATTAGACTTCAGGTTTTCTTCACCTGGTGTTTAGTGTCACCTTTAGAATGGGGTATTTATTGGGAAGATGTGGTGGACTCTTGAGGACAGGTACACATGATGAACTCTACATTACAGCCTTCAATGTCAAGTAGACAGTAGAGCAGGTTGTTATGTACAAAAATGGCCCTGAAGTGTACTGTGGGATCCCTGATTATTGCATCAATTTTACTTTTACTGTCACAGACTTTGATGACTTAGAAATGATGGCCTCCCTGTAGATCTTAAGATACTTAAGATTTTTCCCATTACAGAGTTGATTTGTTTTAGATTTTCTTACCTGTCATGCAGAGTGCTGTTCATATGCATTTCTATTGTTTTTAAAGATGAGCTAAATTCAGAATCAAAGCTTTGTTAAAAATTAGATTTCTGATCAGTGTGCCTCTGGCTGTTAGCACTCTGAGCTATTTTCAAGAAGACTTTTTTTGTGCAGTGTATTTAAAGTCTTTGGTGTTAGATTGTTTCAGATAAATTTCACAACTCTAAATCCTGAACACAAGGTAATGGTTGACTTGAAGCATCAAGTTGTTTTGAGTTGGTGTTCAGGAAGATCAGTGCAATATGCTTGTATGATATGAAAGTGTGTGGGATGAACATTGAAACACACAATCACAATGTGCTAATTAGCTGGAATGACCCAATGAGCATAAGAGTGTGTGGCTGATTGTCTTTGTACATATGATGCAACAAATTCATGGTATTGGTGTCGATATTTGGCAGCAGCTTGCTGGACTGGTGTAAATATGACACACCACCAAAAGAAAATTAAATCAGTAATGACCTTAGAGAAGGAAATACTGCTGGTCTTAAATTTGAGAAGGGTTATAAGGCCATTGGCAAAAAAGTCAAGTCCTTAACGAGAGAGATAGGAGGTCTCTCCAAGGCAATACTAAAGAAAATTTCTAAAAAAACCCACAGTTACATCTCGAACCATGTAGGGCTCTGTTTATGGAAGGAAAATTGGAAAAATAAAGATGAACAAGAATGTCTTATCCAGAAGCGTCAACTGGTGAAATTTTTTTTCTGAAATTATACTGTCACATTTGTAACGTTTTATTTGAATCAACCACAAAACTCATCAGTACAAACAACTCATACCAACTGTCTGTCATGACAAAAGAGAAGTAATTGGGCTTGCTTTGCAGCCACTGGATGTTAGCACCTTGTGATTGTAGAATTTAGTACTGATTGTCTTACAACAATGTGGCAGGATGTTGCTTTTAAAAGAAACAAGACTTCTGGAACAATCTCTGTTGGACCACTCAACCCAGCATAGAACTATGTAGCCATAATCTACAGGGTTTCCCCCAGAAAACTTGCTAAGCCACATAAGAGGTCCCCCGGCGCTCATCCGTGTTGTTGTAATATTTTTACATTTCCTGTCTAACATCTTTTACTACAGAGTAATTGCGGTATATGTTAATTCTCAACTTGACACTTTATACGGGAAAACATTGCCAGTGAAATGGTATTTAAACCCACAGCTAGTCATGAAAACAACAAATCAAAAAATACAATTAAAATGAATATGAATTATTTGCCCTTCTGTTTAATCCAAATTAAGCCAGCAGCTTCATAAGGCGCCCCAGGGCTTCAGGAGCCCATAAATGCTAATATTTAAATGCAGACTATAGATACATGAATGTAACATTTGTTTATTGAGATTATCATTGCTGCTAAATTTGATTTAATAGTTTCAGCATATATTTATATATATTTTAAATTGTTTAACATTTAAATGTAAAAATTAAAGGACTTGACCAGTTTTCTTTGTAAAACTTCAAATATTCATAATAAATTGTTTTGTTACCACAGCAGCAATCTGATGCTGTGAGTTTATCTTTGAGTTTGAGCTCTGTTTGTTCACAAATGCAAATTAGTAAACTTACAGAAGACTGAACCTGTTAGGGGTTCTGATATTTTTAGAAGCAAGAGGGGCCCATAAGACAAATGCTGCTCTAGGCCCCATACTTTAACTTCAGAAGAGCTAGCCATCAGGTTTACAAACATCATGAGTCTGATAAGGCCATACAGAAAATTTGTACTTGATGCTGACTAGCGGTTCAACGGCAGAAATGAGTTTGTAACACTTTGCCTCTACATTCTGATGTAATTGTATTTAAATTAACTTCCATACAGTGTGAGATGCCTTGTGTTGTTGTCAATCTTAGGTAACATAGATGAATTTGATGGATGATATTCCTGACATGAAAAACTCTAACTTTACCTTTCATGTTGAGATGGAGACAAAACATAAATCCTTTCATGGTTACCTCAAAATTAAATAACCATATTATTCTCTGAAAATGTGCCTATCTGTTGCACACACATCTTCTTTAAAATGAAATGAATGTGTTCGCTCATTAGAGTGTGTAGGTGACTGCACAGAAGCGGAAGCAGATGGATGTGTGGGCTGCTTCTTCAGAGCTCCTCCACTCATGTTGAGATGGAGACAAAACATAAAAAGAGTATTTAGGAGGAGATTATGAATCCGTGGAGCGCCGCTGCCTTTTCCTGCTCAGTCCAAGTTTTAATTAAAAGTTTTTCCCTGCAGTCTCACCATCCTGCATTCATTTGCAACCTGTCGCTTCAGTCTGCCTCCCTCCTATTCCTTTAAAATGTGTCATCCACCCTACCAGCAGTCAGTTAGAGGTTGAGGCACGTTTCTCCCTCTCCTTTCTTCCTTTATTCATGGGTGTGATCTCGATCTCCATCTGCCTCAAACCTCAACTGCCACTTTTTCTACAGATGCAAGTTTGAGCATTTTCAACAACAGGCAAAGCAGGTGTTGAGAGAATACACTCTTGTTGATGAAGAAGAGCTTTATGATGGGGTTCCATACCCTTATAATGTCAGAAAGCAACGTTTTGGTTGTTTTTAGTGTTGTAAAGCAGACTTTAGCAAATAAAATGTGTTTGCTCTACAGAAAACATCGAGCTTCTTGCTAATCTATAGAAAAGGACAGAAAGTTTTCATTTTTGAAACTACATAAGTATGTATGTAAACATTGTTGAATCTTCTCAAGCTTGTGTCCAACTCTACTCCCTTAACGTTGGCGTGAAAAATGAGTGGGCGGCTCAACCAATTAGTGGGCCAGTATCAGCACGGGAAGTACAAGAATATGGATTGAACTCCAGCCAGACCATTTCTGCTTCAGTTTTTAACCACTATTGGTTCTATAATGTTGGGAAACTAAAATGCCTTTAGGTTAAGTTAGATGAGAGTGTGATCCCTTTAACTTCTGTAAAACCTATGTTTTCTTCTGCTTCAGGTCGTATCCCGAGTTTGTTTTTGAGTTGTGACAACATAATGCTGTATACTTATCAGTTATATATAAAGTATAGGACTTTTATGAGATTAAAATGAAAATTACTTACCCTGAATGTATTGAAAGTGATTCATGAAAAGAAATGTCTTAGTCCGAGAAATCATAAGCTGTAGAACCAAAACAAAATAACTTGTCCAAACTGGCCAATTGATGACTGTCAGCAGCTCAATGTTTTCAACCACAATCCCCTATGAAAAGAACAAGGATCAAGTCTTGTGTTGTTGTCATGCACTGGAAGAGGAACCAGGCTGAGATGTTTTGTCTTGCTAAGAGGTTTTCTTTCTGGATTGCTCTGTATTTAACGGACTGCTTCTGCATTTACTCCTCAACTCAGGAACTGTTTCTTTTCTATTTTGTCGCTTTAGAAAAGAAATTAGTCTATGTGCAACAAGAGTGGAATGATAGTTGTAGGAGTGGCTGATGTGGAATTAAAATTCAGTTGTGCTTTTTTGTTGAATTCATTGTAACAATAATACATATATGAAACTTTTTCTTTTTTTTCTAATTTGTCCTTTTTTAAGGGAACTGTATGACTCTGACTGAGTGTCACTGCAGTTACAGCCCCCAAACACATATGGAGTTCATAGCTACTATTGATTGAATGAACGAATGGGCTGTTTTCAAAAAACAACCCATTCATAAATGGGCTTCATCAAGACAATATTTAAATAAAAACTCATATTTATCAGAGCAGACAGAGTAGATTTGAAAAAGAAACTGATGAACTGATATGGAAGTACTTTCTCTGTTTAAAACTAAAACGTTTATAGGAGGGGTTAGGTGTGGTTGATGGCGGCAGGATCAGCCGATGGTCTCCTGATAATGCAAATTAGAGAGAAGTAAAAATTGACTTCATGTTGAGATGGAGACAAAACATAAACCCTTTCATGGTTACCTCAAAATTAAATAACCATATCATTCTCTGAAAATGTGCAGTAGTCCAAGCTTGTGATAAAAAATGCATGACCTAGCTTAGCTAAATAAGCAAAATGAAGCTTCAGGAGTGGCATAGTCAAAGTCTCGAATTGAATTTGATTGAAATAATGTGGCTTGTGTTTAAGCAGGTCACGAACAATTGGAAGCAATCCAGAAAAATATACTGCTCAAAAAAATAAAGGGAACACTCAAACAACACAGTATAACTCCAAGTACATCAAACTTCTGTGAAATCAAACTGTCCACTTAGGAAGCAACACTGATTGACAATCAACAATGATTTTGTTGTCAGCACATTCAACTTTGTACAGGACAAAGTATTCAATGAGAATATTTCATTCATTCAGATCTAGGATGTGTTATTTGAGTGTTCCCTTTATTTTTTTGAGCAGTGTATATATTTTTTTATCTTTTCCATGTCACCCATCTTTTCTGGTAATAAAATGAATAAATGAGTAAGGGGAGCAAACAGTTTTTTCACAGCACTGTATTCTGTATTAGCATGAGGACTTTTACAGCTTACCTTGTATGGGTTTTTGTTATACGTGTGTTAAATCATCTAGGTTAGTGCCCTCACAAGTATAGCAGTGTAATAGTGTATAGCAGTGCAACAGTGTGTGAGCCTGAAGGGCCTGCAGAGTGTCACTCCATGGCCGCCGTGTTGCTCTCTGTCATTGGGAATAGATACAACACAATGTCCTCCCTGTTCTCTCTCTGGCTTTGTCTCACTAATTCTCACTGGCTTTCTTTTTTTAAAATTTTTTGGACTTTGTTCACATTGAGGGTGGGTGCTGATGTATTGGAATGAGTTGCTAACATTAAACACTATTAAATCATTCGGCAGCTTTCATATTTTGTCTAGGAATTCACAGACACCATCTGGTTTTCATTTCTGATTAGTTCAATTTTTTCAATTTCAAAAATACTTCAACCTAAAAATAGAGAGGAAGTTTTGCTATAACTCATATCATTCAAGTATCTCCAAAGAGTTATTGCGATCGATGACGTTGAGGACAATGCAACTGAGAAGGCCTTTGATTGAACATTATTGTTGTATAACTGTTTCATGACTATTGTGACATGCTAACAAAATTTTTACGAAATGAAATTGATGAGACCCTCAGATGTTGGCAAGTGTAACCGGATCCGATCTTGGTCCTGGTTCTGCATCAGGGGCCGGTCTCAGTCCTTGAGCCACCGTTTCTTGGCTAGCTGCAGCAGAAGCCAGGAAGGGGTTGCCTCCGGACAGTGTCAACTGACAGGCCAGATGGCGACGCAGCACCTTGAGTGAGAGCCAGCTGCAATGTGCTGGTTTAAAATGATCAGGCCATGGTACGCCTTTAAAAGTATGGCTCCTTGATTTATTCTAACAAGAATAACAAATAGAAGAGAACCGTGTTACAGGCTGCCCGCTCCAAGCCCTCTCCCACAGGACAACATGACAAAAGGGCGGGACCATATCTCACAACTTGTTAAATATGCAAAATAAACCTTTCTATACAACATACCTGACAAGAATAACAAATAGAAGAGAACTGTGTTAAAGGCTGCCCGCTCCAAGCCCTACATAAACAAAAGTACATAACAGAAATTAACTTAATAAATCTATAAATAAACTGGATGTATTTTGATACAAAATAAATAGTACACACCTCTCCCACAGGACAACATGACAACACAGGACAACATGACAAACGGGGAGGGTCCGGTAGGAACCTATATAAATAACCAAAAAAAGACATTTTGAGTAATTATAACAGAAGAGAAATTCAACCAGGTTACACATGCACTGCTAATCTGCCTCATTTTCTTTTGCCGCTCCTCTTTAAATCTGTCTGTACAGTTAGAGAGACGTTGGAGTAGGGGATATGATCCTTGCCCATTATGATCGATGGAAGAGATTGTTTGAACATCTTGAAAAAATACCTTGTTATTATGGTTACATGTCATAATGACAACTGAAACGCAGGCCCTGTTTACAAGAGAACAATTTCTGGTAAGAATGGAAGAGTTTTGTTGTATTGTAGTATACATTTACATGAAACTTTAGGTTACTTTCGTAACCCCGGTTCTCTGAGTAGCATGAGAAAGTGGCTCACTATGGAAAACGCCCTCGGTGTGACCTCATCAAAAGCTCCAATTACACTCCACTAGCCCTGATTGGCTGGGAATAAGTATGTCAGTGCCAGGGAGAGGGGACACTGACAGACTTGTATAGGTAGGGGGTGGGACATGCCCCCTCTCCCTGGCCCTGACAGGGCCAGTCCTTCTGGCCCTGAACAGACAGATCATTCAAAAACGCATGCCCTCTTCCTCGCTACGAATGAGCAAGGAGAATGGCTAGGTGAGACATTCACTCATGTTGCTCAGAGAACCGGGGTTACGAAAGTAATCTAAAGTTGTCTTTCATAGCATTCATGGATTGCGATGCAGACCAAAGACCGACTGCTGACAATATAAGTCATCAATGGAAGAGGCGTTCATGGCACGAACTGATAGAGCGGCCGCCTTGTAGGGTTTCTCCATCAGGTTTGATTGGAAGCGATCCGCTGTTGAGGGGAGGGATGGAGCCGATCCACCCAAAGACATCGAAGCTTTCGAATGAAGGTGTGCTGCCACCACTGGTTCGACTCGAGGCATTTGGCGGAGACCGTGGTCGTCCATTCCCTGGCAGTCTAGAACCGTGCCTCCTGCCATTAGGTGCTTCTCAATGTACGATTTGTTGTGCCAGGAAACTGAAAATTTCTCCAGCAACTCAGGGAAGAAAGGCAGGAACTGCTTTCCCATTTTCTTGGCTTTTGGCAGCTTTTTGCCGTAGAAACGTGATCTTCCTGCTTCAGCCTGAACTTCGGTCCACTGGCTATTAAGCTTTGCTGCAGCGGGTTTACACACGACATCCAAGGCAGACGAAGAAGAGTCACCATCACCAACCTGGCTGACGCCCGAAGGTGCAGGTTCTGCAACCCAACCTCGGAGCACCAGTGGCGGTTCATCATCCTCATCTTCGTCAGTGATGAGAAGCTCAGAACCTGCATCCGAGTCATCATCACCTGCCATGGGATAATCGAGCGGGCAAGCTGTGAAGCTATGGCCGCTCACCAGTGGCAACGAGTTAACAGCATCAAGCATATCACCCCAGCTTGGTCCTGGTTCTGCATCAGGGGCCGGTCTCAGTCCTTGAGCCACCGTTTCTTGGCTAGCTGCAGCAGAAGCCAGGAAGGGGTCGCCTCCGGACAGTGTCAACTGACAGGCCAGATGGCGACGCAGCACCTTGAGTGAGAGCCAGCTACAATGAGAGCTGACTCAAGGGCTGCTTGGGCTTAAGTCGAGACACGTCT
The DNA here is from genome assembly GCA_922788865.1 of Poeciliopsis turneri. Classification (NCBI taxonomy): domain Eukaryota; kingdom Metazoa; phylum Chordata; class Actinopteri; order Cyprinodontiformes; family Poeciliidae; genus Poeciliopsis; species Poeciliopsis turneri. The sequence goes on along the minus strand of CAKLNU010000484.1, from coordinate 245,628 downwards.
TACACATTTGGTGAGTGTCCCAACTTTAAATTTTATTTCCACACGGGCAAGCTCTTGGGTTCTCATTTGCTTTAGCATCAGCCTTTCCGGTGTCCATGCTAATCGCAGGAAGGATTTCTGTGAAGCTACAGTGAAACTGGTGAAAGCTAAAATAGCTAGCCTGGTGTGGCTAGGTGTCAGGGAGAGTTGCGGCTTACCCTGCTGGTAGTTAGAACAGCGAAACAATAGCTTGAGTGAAGTATCGCTACTTCTGCCAATATTTCTACCTGTGGAGTATTGCTACCTGAATAAAAAACAGTGAAGCGTATTTCTACCCAGCACAGTTCTTCACAGCTAGCAGTGCTGTTTTGCAACAGATTGAACGCTGGTTTTCTCCCAGTATACACCACCAGTCTGAAACGAAGCACCCGGCAGTCGAGTTTGCACTCGTATGTATGGACAGTTAAGCTAAGCTCCAGAACAGCAGGCAAAACAGAAAAACGAGTCGGGACTTCTGCTCGTAGCGAGAAGAGGTTTTTGAATGATCTGTCTGTGCAGGGCCAGTCCTATATATAGGTAGGGGGTGGGACATGCCCCCTCTCCCTGGCCCTGATAGACTTATCCCCAGCCAATCAGGGTTGGTGGAGTGTAATTAGAGCTTCTGATGAGGTCACGCCAAGGGAGTTTCCCATAGTGAGACACGAAACGAATGCTATGAAATAGTACCACTGAATGTTTTTTCTGACAATGGCACAGATTGAACACGCGTTCCAAAATGCAATGGTTCTACAACGTACCAGTGTTCGTTGTCTTGTAAACAGAATAAATTGATATTTTCTGTCAGGGAATCCCAAGGTCATGCATAGTATGGTGCAAAACATAGCTGCTTCCTACAATCCACAGAAGAAGAAACTACTGACAATGCTGGTGTTACTTCAGTTCATGTTTATGCCAGCATCTCTTCACCGCTCCGCACTGCTCAGGTGGCAAGATACACATGTGCTTGTTCAGCGCTCATAACAAGCACTCATTTGGTAAGTGCTCTTATCGAGAGAACTACGGAGACCGTGAAAGCTCAATGTGTTTCAGCAAAGTTATCCCATTTTTTTCCAACTGCGCCCTAATCAGATGCACAGTGGGTGTTTTCTCCCAAAATCTGGGAGAACAGAACTTGATGGGGAAACGCAAATCGACGCGCTTTCAAGTAGAACTTTGAAAAAAAGAAAAAAAAGAAAAACACACATGTCCGCTTAGTTTCAAAGAACCTGGCACCGACTAGTGGTGTGGCAAAAGCATTACATCTTTTCAATGTGTACCGTTAATGTGTGAACAAAGATTGTACCGGTAATTAGAATGTCTTCGTGTAAATGTGTTCACAGAAACAAAACAAAAATTCAATTTTCGTTGTATCATTGTCATTTAAACAGAGCCTCAAAAAGTCAGTGACACCAGTTAAGTCAGTAAAACTGCAAGATTTTAGAAATAATTGCATTTCTGTAGATATCCAGTGTGTTAGCTACAATTCTCAAATTAGCCACAACCAGGTAAATTTTAGCCATCTTAGCTAACACCATCAACTGCATTTATTATCCAAAAGCGATGTGGCTGCATATTGTCTTTCTTTTGATTTGCTTAAAATCAAAACGAGAGAATTACAGTCTTGTGTGTTATTGTGTCGTGATTCTCAGCCACGGTTCAGGACTTGAAGCTGGACAGACTCTGGGACTGGTTGTGTTTCTGACATGCAGCAGATGTGGTCAGGAGTCATGACTCACTGAAGAAACCAGTTCCAGCCACAGAAAATTGTCAACATATACTAAAAAAATATGAATGTAATCAAACCCCTTGCACTTTTTGCACATTTTGTCAACGTTCTACAAATGACTTCAGTGTATTTAAATTGGATTTCATGTGATAGACCCACATGAAGTAGTAGATACTTCTAAATTGAAATGAAGATTATTCATAAGTCACCACATCAAGTTAGTTTGTGTAACCTTAAACATGAAGCAATAACTGTAAAGAACAAAGTTTGTAAGCTATTGCACAGTTAAAGTCCAGAGATCACTTGATAATTGGTCGCAAAACTTAAAAATTGAGATTCACAGACACCAGTGTTTGTTCCTACAAAGTATTGATTTACAGGAACTGACATGAAGTCCTATAGCATATTACATATTGTTAATTGTTCATTATTATTATTATAAGGGATTGAATAGCTTTGCAGGGTTTCCCCAGAAAACTTGCTAAGCCCGATGGTCCACTGTTCTTTGTATTAAAAAGATGTTGAAAGGAAATATAAAACTATTACTGGGTAATGTTACGGGAAAACATCACCAGTGAAATGCTATCTAAACCCACAACTAGTCTTAAAAACAACAAATTAAAAAAGACAAAATTGATATCAATTATTTGCAGTTCTGTGTAATATAAATTAAGTCAGCTCCTTCCCCCAAGCCTCTGACATTTAAATTTAAGGAGCTGGCAAGTTTACTTTCCTAAGAACAATATTCATCGTTAGATTGCTTTGTTACCAAAGCTACAATTTGATGCTATGAGCTCAGTCTTTAGAGCTTGTTCACAAATACAAATTAGTAAACTGCAATTATAATTTATTGGTTTTCAGGTTGGACAATTAAACTACTCCCTCTCTCCCAGATTTCACTAAATCTAACACAGAAGCTGTTAGAAGTGCAGATGTTTTCAGCAGGAAAAGGCCCTTAAGTCAAATTCTGCTCCTGCTCCTGCCTCATACAGCCTTGGACCGGCCTTGCACAATGAGTTGAAACAAGAGATTTAATTTATTGCTGCTAAAATCATAAGCACCTCTAACGGCTTCTAATACAGATTTCACTAAATCTGTGTTAGATTTAGTGAAATCTGGAAGAGGGGAAGTAGTTTAATCGTCTAGCCTAAAAAGCAATAAGTTGTATTTGTGAACAAACACAGTTCAAACTCAAAAGAGATAGTTGAGTGTGAAAACCCAACTTCTACTCTCCCTTTTCTGCTGGGGCACGTCAACACTGAGTGACAGTGGTACCTGGAGGGCAAGCAGTGCAGCACCAACACTGTTTATAGTGTTGCTGCAGCATCTTGTTCCAAACCTTGAAGGATTTTAGCTTCTTCCAGTCTGCTCTGTCCTTTCTTCACTGTTGTGTCTCGGTCCAGTCTGTTGTCCAGATGAAGTGTTCAACCACCTCCATTTCTTCTCCCATGATGGAAATTGGGCTTGGTTTAATCCTATTCCTCCTGAAATCAACAATAATCTCCTTTGTTCTCTGGTGCTCCGGCTTCCTGGCCACAGTCTGAATTCATGACTATTAGGTCATGAATTCAAGTCTCTGAATTCTCCTGGGGTGTCAATAAAAATAAATTTCATGAATAAAACAGCAAAAATAAAACATCAGGATTGCACAGTCGGTAGCACTGTTGCCTTGCAGCAACAAAGTCTTGGGTTTGAATCCAGGCCTGGCGTCTTTATGCATGGGCCTTGCATGTTCTCTATGTGCATGAGTCGGTTCTCTCCGGGTGCTCCAGCTTCCTCCCACAATACAAAAAGATTTTGTGCACATTAAATATTAGATGGATGACGGAAACATTTTTGTAACTTGTTTATATTAATCATTACTATTAGTAGTAGTAAAAATAACAGCAATATTAATATGATTATTAATATATTAGTATGTTAATCAATAAACAATTAATTATATGACATATAATTAATGATACTTAGTATCATATTAATAATCATTAATATGATGATACTTATTAGCTAAATTAGCTATTAGCAATATAACAGTTATTATATTGCTAAGTACTATACTAAAATGATTCTAACGAATCAGAATTATTGTCAATAACAGTAATAAATAATTATCAATAATAATAATTAGTATAATTTATATTGATAATAATTATTACTATTGATAATGATAGTATTAAAAATATAATAACATAAAGCTATTATGATTTACTATTGTTATTGTTATTGCTTTTAATAATAATAATAGTAATATTAATATCGCCACACAAAAAAACAGAATATCCAGTCCAGTAAAGTTTTATGTTTTTATGGCTTGATGTTTATTTTAAAATTATTAAGAAGTGATCGCTGTGGTAGATTAGCTACCGCTGCTACTGCTCCACTGATGATCTGTCAGAGTTAGTGTTTAAGTCGCCTTTTTTTTTACCAAGTGAACTGAAACACACAGAATTGACCTGACGCCGGCTCCGCTCCCAGGCGGAAGTAGAGCAGTCCTCCAACAACCTCACTGTTATTAGCTGTGTCTGAATTCAGGGTCTGCATGCTGCGGAGGACGGATTTGTAGGCCAATTATGTAATAGCCTGGTGACAAGGCCTGTCCGAATTCGAAGACTTCTTCAAATGCGTCCTTCTTTTCCCTAAATTTGAAGGTTGGGTCCAATGTATCCTTCACAGCCCACCATATCCCATATTTCATTGTGGGTCCCAAATAGGTATTCAGGCAGCGCAACAATGGCAGTGAAGAATGACAAATTATTTAACTATTTTAGACTTTACATGACACACAACGTGATTTGGTACAGCGTTTTTAGGTGAGAATATAAGTGCGGAAGTGTCAAATATCTGCTTGTTTCATCAATACGTCACTTAATTGCAATGTTGCTCTGACATTTTCTGACATGTCTGCTCCCGCTGTGTGCTCTTTTTTGACTTTGAGCCTCTACCCCGCCAAAGGTCTCTGCACGGCTCTGCTCGAGCTTCTAAGGAGTATGCATTTAATGAGCTTACAGCAGACAGAGAAAACCAAAAGACGATGTGTGATCAAGTTGTGTTGCTGTACTTATTGTAGTTCACAGGGAAGACAGAGCCACAAGCTGGGTAGCGTTTTGAGATGTAAACGGCGCATTTAATTCTTTGTTCACAAAGATAAATTATTCTCACCACTTGCTCAACGCGTACCTCTGAAAGTGCGACTACAAGCTATTCCTGCTGTTCACAACCAAGTTCTGGTTGCCAAGTGGCAACCAGAACTAATGCTTCGAGGTTTAAACTCTTACCTCTAAAGAAACATAATTCCATACAAAGGGTTTACGTAAGTATCCATACGTGTCAGCCTGTGTCCAGTTTGAGTGCAAGGATGTGTGCACAATCTGTGCTGAGATCAAGCAGCAGCAGCGTGCGTTTCAACAGCCAGAGGCACCAGCTACGTGAGTGGTCTGCTCCCCTGGCTTTAAAGGCATAAAGCCAGGGGAGCAGGAATAAATCTGCTCCGCTGGTGAAACGGTCAGAGCAATAGAGACACTTTCAATCCAGCTTTAACTTAAAAATTATATATATATATATATATGTAGATATATATATATATATATATATATATATATATATATATATGTGGATGTTGGAGAACCACTGTCCAGGACGAAACAACTAAGATCCATAAATACATCAGGGACAAAGCCTCAACAGACAATGTGCTCAGTGAATGTCTCAGACAACAGGGAACGGAGGTTGAGGTGCCAGAGATACCATCATGCGAGGACAAGCCCCTACATGGGATGTACCACCAGCAAATAACCCAAGTGGCTGATATCAGTAAATCCTACCAATGGCTGGAAAAAGCTGGACTCAAGGACAGCACAGAGGCCCTCATCATGGCTGCCCAGGAACAGGCCCTAAACACCAGAGCAATAGAGGCCCAGATCTACCACACCAGACAAGACCCAAGGTGTAGGTTGTGCAAGGAGGCCCCTGAGACAGTCCAGCACATAACAGCAGGGTGCAAGATACTGGCAGGGAAAGCGTACATGGAACGACATAACCAAGTGGCAGGCATAATGTACAGAAACATCTGTGCAGAATATGGACTGGAAACCCCGAGATCAAAGTGGGAAACACCCCCAAAGGTGGTGGAGAATGCCAGAGCTAAGATCCTGTGGGACTTCCAGATCCAGACAGACAGAATGGTAATGGCGAACCAACCAGACATTGTCGTAGTGGATAAACAACAGAAGAAAGCCTTTGTGGTAGATGTAGCAATACCAAGCGATTGCAACATCAGGAAAAAGGAGCACGAGAAACTGGAGAAATACCAGGGCCTCAGGGAGGAACTGGAGAGGGCCTGGAAGGTGAAGACCACAGTGGTGCCTGTGGTCATCGGGGCCCTCGGGGCAGTCACCCCCAAACTGGAGCAATGGCTACAACAGATCCCAGGAACAACATCAGACATCTCAGTCCAGAAATGTGCAGTCCTTGGCACAGCCAAAATACTGCGCAGGACCCTCAAGCTCCCAGGCCTCTGGTAGAGGACCCGAGCTCAGAGGATAAGAACCACCCGCGGTGGGTGAGAAGGGAATTTTATTTTATATATATATAAAATTTATTTTATTTTATATATATATATATATATATATATATATATATATATATTCTCTATTAACAAAAAAACAACACTTGGCCTGGGGGGGGGTCTGGTAAAGCATGTCGTGCGTCAGGCTTATAATACACTTGGGAAACTTTGGCTTTGTGAGTCACTGTAAATGGCCTGACTGACAGTTCAGCTCAGCCAAAAGTTGATTAGTTTTGCTGTGTCTGAATCACAACGACATTCGTGGCCAAACGTTTTGTCATTGATAGAAACATTCTCTTTCACAGGTTTTGTTCAGATTTCCCATTGTTTCTTTATGATTATTTGTTATAGCTTTATTAACTTATACATTTTACTCTATAACAAAAACAACTTTACAGTATTGTTGCTTATCTTCCTTATATAACCTCGGTCCAACCATGAGGAGACAGTCAATATGCTAGCTGAAAGCACTAAACAGGTCGTATAATCTCAGAGGTCCACAGTAATGAGTGGCCAGTACAACACTGACACAGAGACTCTCACACACAACCACACAGGAAAATTGAATTGAAAGCTTAACTCAATTGAGCAGGTTTTCCCTTCACTGGCCTCTTCCATCAAGAACAACTTCTGTTTTCTGTCTGTGTGCGTGTGGGTGTGTATGTGTATTTTTTTTCATTACCTTTTGGGACATTTACTTACCTTTTGAGATTAGGGGGACCAAAGCCCTGTACCAGTGCGGTGAATCTTAATTGTTAAGAGTAATTGGTCTGGGTTGGAAATATTTTATGAATCACATTTAAGATATGGTAAGCAATATGCTGGTCATAGGAAGGGTTAGCATAAATATTAAAAGGAGTGGAAGTCAAATCAAATTTCTCATATGTATAAAAATACAATCTCGACTATCAGTTTGAGGATGTTCTCAGAAATATATGTACATTAAAGTTGAATCCTTACATCTGCAAACACTGACAGCACCTAGTTTGAACAAAGCAGACACTGTCTTTGTGTTAACACATGATGAAGACCATGTGATGTTTGATTTGAAGATGCATTATGTGGAAACTGATACGCAGGGTCCTCTCTGGATCATCATGTGTGCATAGCATTATGAGAGGGATTTGGTTTCATAAAACATGTATTCATCCTCTCTGTTTTATTGACAGTAGTATTGACAGTAGCTGGTTTCACATTAGAAACACCCTCAACTTATTGATTATTAAATGTTGACAGTAGTAGATAGACAACCAAAACACTAACTTCGAATACTGGTCTTTTAATTTAAAATGCGCTTGTTCATAGCTCCTTCTGGTGATGCTGTCCTTCCGATCCGATCACCTACGAGGGCTGATCACTGCGGATCACCGATCATCACTGATCATTCACTGCCGGGTGGAGCTTGAACAGTACTCTGTCTGTGAAATATTACTCCCAGTAGCGCACAGCAGTGGTCCAACAGCGGGAGTAGAACCAGCGTCTTCACAGACAGAGTACCGTTCAAGCTCCACCCGGCAGTGAACTCTCATATGGAATGTCTGCTTAAAGGTGCAGCATATAACTGAAACAAACAAAAAAAGATTTTACATCCAGTATGTTTTAAAACCTTCGGTAACACTTTATTTGACGGGTTGTGAATAAGACAGTCATGACATCATCATAAACATGACATAACACCTGTCAGGAACATGAGTAAGTCTTCATGAATATTTATGACTGTTGTCATAAAGTGTAATTTGGTAAATCATGACACTTTTAATACAAAGTTGACATTATTCAAAATGTCTTCATGACAACTTGACATTAACCAAGAAATCATGATCAGACATACATTTATTACAAAAGTATTACTGATTAAACTTTAGCTTTAATAACATAAAGCTACATTATTTTAAAGTATAATCAGCAATATGGTTAGGGGTTTTTTTGACTCGTGTACAAACAGCGTCTGTTTGTCCTAAGTGTGTGCACCTAAGTGTGCACACACTTAGGTGTGTGCACACCTAAGTGTGCACACACCCTAGGGTTAGGGTTAGAGAATCTGGAAAGACCACTTAACCTAACAGTCATGTTTTTGGACTGTGGGAGGAAGCCGGAGAACCCGGAGAGAACCCACGCACGCACAGGGAGAACATGCAAACTCCGTGCAGAAAGACCCCGGGCTGGGAATCGAACCCAGGACCTTCTTGCTGCAAGGCAACAGTGCTTATGTCTGCTTATTAAGCCCCAAAACCGCAACCCGTGACTCATTAAATCTACAAGCGACTTAAAAAAAAAAAAAAAGCCCAAAGCCGCTTATAATAATCGTACTTGGTGAGCGAATCTCAAAATAGTTCCTGTTTTTCCAGCAACAAAATGCGCATCTCCCTCCATTGTTTGTGTCTGTCGCTGCTGATACTGTCGCATAGAGACTCCCCAAGCTGCGGAGAAGTAAAATTTAATTGCAAAAGAATAACATTTTTTTGTAATTTACAGTACAAAGTGATTTCGAGAAGTAACTGTAGTCTGACTACCTATAGAAATAAATAAATAGAAACGTTAGATTACTCGTTACTGAAAAAAAGTGGTCCGACTTACTGATATCACTGCACACAGGTTTGCCTTTTACCTCCATGAACATGAACTCTGCCTCCCACCTGGCTTGAAACCCTCTGTTCTCAGCGTCCACTAAACGTTGAGCCATTTTTGAGGAGGGGGGTACCTGAAAGTTGATCTCTGCTCTGATTGAAGATGAATAATAAAGCTGCTTGTAAGCGCGCTGCAGTGTCTTCACGAGCTATCGTTGCATTGTGGGGAATGTAGTGTTGGTGCGTGGAAAACGCCAGCAGGCGGCTGTGGCCGTTCTGGTTCTAATAGTAATTAAATATCATTCTGGGGGCCATAGACAATTAGAGCCTTGACTTGACTTATGTCAAAGCTATTGATTAAAGCTTTATGTGCAGTTTGAATCAAGCTTTCTGCACATACCAAGAGTATGTTGGTATGTGGTATCTGCCCCTGGTGAAACAAATAACCTCACATGGAAGAAAATTGAGGGTTTAATTTTACATTAAATAACTGAAGAATCATGGCATGAAATATTCCCTGGGTAGAATCTGTAGCTGTACTTTGCATTTGTATTGGGGTTGTAATTTGCTTATGCTTTGTTATATCTAACAGCAGACTGTTGAAAGTTTGGTAGGGCCTGAGAGTTAAACTCTTTCTTTCTCATCAAAAATGATCTTAACATTTACAAACCTAACATACACCCAGTAAGTTCCTGCTTTCCAACAGAGTCACTTATGACAAGCATTTCCTTCACTTTGAAACATCCCTATACAGACATTAAAGTAGCAACGTGTCCTGAATCTGCGAGACCTTTTTTATTTATTTAGATTTTATCATCTTTATAAAAGTCAAAAAGTGAAATTGCATCCACATGTCCTTCCTGTGCTTTCGACTTCCAACTACTCTGATGGATGGGGAGCACCATTTGAACTCTTCCTTCTTGTAGAAAGCGGTGTACACACGTACACCTTCCTTTTTTTCTATTTTTAGGGACTCTCTGCACCTTTGAGTCTGAACGCGCTCAGTGAGCAACGGAGGAATGAACGTCTGTAACCTCTGAGGAAGGGAGGTGATGTGTCTGTGTCTGTTTGTGTTGTCATTAATACATATTTATTAATGACCCAATGTATCGAGATCCTTATGTCAAATCATGCTATGGACAAAACTGTAACATAAAATGTACTATTTAGTGAGTATTTTCCAATAAATTTAAAAGTGAGGGGTGAAAAGCAGCTTTGAGGGTTGATTTTCATGTCAGAACAAATGACAGAAATAGAAAATGATTCTTGTTTTTTTCTCTTTTTTAAAGTCACTCAGCCATGTGTGCTGTATATCTCCTCCTTTGTCATACTCATGGTAATATTGTGCCTCCCTCATCTGTCCATCTGCCACAATAACTTCCTTCCTTCCGTTCCTTCCAGAAAATGCAGATGGATGAGAAGAATTATCTTATTAAACCTCAAAACACTCACAACATACATACATGTCCTGCTTTGTGTTGAGGCTACAGAACAACACCAGCCTGATCTGGGGTGAACGCTGGCTGAACCAAAAGGTTTTAATAACAAAATCTAATCAGGCATACTCCCCATCTCTTCCTTTCCTCTGCACTTTGATGTTGGAGCAAACTTTCTCTGTCCTCCCCCTCATCCAGCTCTCTGGGTTCCTTCTCTCACTGTTTGTATTACTGAACCCCACTAAGATTTGGTGTACCATGTCTTCTCTCAGTTCTGTTTGGTTATGAGTGCATTAGTATGTGAATGTCAGTTGAGGTATAGGGTGGTTGTGTCTGGAAGCTTTGGGGAGCACAAGCTTCTACTGGAAAGTGTGAAAATCCTGGCCTGATACTCCCATAAACAGGTTTTAACACCCAGAAATGTTTTGCCAATGTACACACACACACCTTCCCTCACTTGCTGGTGTGTGTCTTTGCCTTTTATTCCAAAACAATTACTGTGATTCCATTATACATATCTGTGTGCATGTGTCTGCATGTGTACTTGCTTATAGTAGATGAAGGGGACTAACATGACCATATAACTTGAAATCGGCCCGCAATAGCATAACATGTTGATCTATATCTGAAAGTTTAAGTCACTTATTTTTATGTTCATCCTGATGTAGATCTGTTTTGTAAATGTGAGTGGTCATGACAAAACCACCAACAACATTTTGTGACTATTTGTAGTTTAGAAGCATAGTAAAAGAAAAACAGACCTGGGTTGCTATGGCAGAAACTAAAATCCTCTTATGCATCATTACATATAAAATTATCCACCAATTTCCATTGTGTGTATTTATTTATTGCATTTATATTCTGGTTAAATCATTTTAAATTAAATAAAAATAAAGATAGCTGTGGAAGTGTGAACAGAGCATTATAAGCAAGTGAAGTCGTAATAACAAGAACAGTTCTCGGTAACAGAGAGGAGACAGCTTAGAGTCATTCAAAAGACTCAAATAGTTTGTGAACGACACATCAAACTCTGGTCAGGTCTGAATTGGCTTCCTCTGATCATACAAACAATCTTGGAGTTGTTTCCTTTCCACTATCTTCAGATTTTCTTTTCACTGATCTGTTTTTCAACCACTTCTCCATTATTATTTTTAAACACCGTCCTTTGGTAAGCTAGCTGGTTGTGTCACACTTTGAGCTCATGTCATGGCAAATAAGCAGTTGTTTACATGCTGCACCTTGCGGGGCCCCTTTACCTGCCTCCTAGTGTAGTCTGTAGACCACAATTTGAGAAAGAATGGTTTAGAGGTATGGTGTGAATTAAGCTAGGGTTATTTTAGAAGTGTGCTGGTACTGGTTATGTAGGGTTAGGGAAAATGTCTAGATAATGCATAAATAAACTGAGTACATGAATGGAAGTCAATACAAAGTCTTCAGTTTGATTTAAGTATAAGGATGTGTGAGGGTGCGTGTGTGTGTGTGTGTGAAAGAGAGAGAATGAGACAGGATACGTGTCAACCTCTACATAATAGCAAGTCAAAAACCACAGTCATATTTTTTTCTTAACTTTCTTCCTCTACGTATGACTAGAGTGCTGTGAGTGACAAATTTTAGCCAAACAACATGTCAAAGTTTCTTTCTTGTTTCTCACTTTGTTACTGATGGACAAAGTAAATAATTTTTTGATGTGTACATTTATACTCTGTATACATGTTGCGCTGTAACATGTATTCAGCGCACCTGTGTACAGACCACCTGACCACCATGTGTCAGGTGGAGTTTTTTCCTCTGCTCATTATGTCCTATGAAAAACTTTATGGTTTTGGATTCTCACAGTAGGAATAATGCTAATATTCACACCACCTTTTTCAAAATGAAGTGGAAGCTACTAAGGAGGAACCGAGGGATCAAAAGCTCATGTGTGTTTGATAACATGCTAAAATCACAGCGTCAACTAGTTGCCTGCCATGACAAGTACAGCTGATTCAAGGTGTCTTGGTGGCGCCGTTGAAATTTAGAACGTTTTCCACATTTTTCTATTTCATTTGATACAAATGAAACAATTTGTGTATTTTTTCTGTCAGTGTTTATTTCCTCTACAACTTTGAAGCAGCAGAAGGTTTTTGATGTTTTAGTATACAAATGTTGTCAGGCAGCAAGATAACTCAAGAACTTCTTCTATTCTTATTACAAAATGAGACACTGAGACACTAATACACCAGGATTTTTAGCCAAAAGGACTCACTTTCTTTTATTCCTGCTAAACAGAAAAACAAGTTGTGCTAAAGCGTGAATTGCAGTAAAAGTACATGTCTGAAACAGAAGGTCTGATGTTATCTCTGAGTCAGGGCTGACATCTGATAAAGATTCTCTCCTGTCAAGGACTACAGTTAAGAGAAAGTGTTCTCTCTCTTTTAATGAGTAAAACATGGTTATTGCCTCATAAGTCACTGGTTGATTTATTTATTATTTATTATAAGGTTGATTTATTTTTTCAAATGCACTGTTCACCAGAGTATCATATTGTCCTTGATGTTTTAGCTGTTGATGAGTAAGTTTGGTGCACAAAAACCTGACAAAGCACTGCGAATCTCATGACTTTACATTAGCTTTACATCAGATGTGGATTTAGAGCATCTAAATCTTCATTAGTTTTAGATGCATTGATGCCTCTAAATATAGATGCATATAGTCTTTGTTGGTCCTTGCTCAACAAAGACCAAATTGAGCATCTTAAGCTCAACTTGGTCATTGCCTGATTTCTAATTATGCTTATGTTAGATCTGTAGAATATTTTGTCATCCAACAATGTGATGCTTCCTCTGCAGGAAAATGTTTCAGTGTTTATCTAATGTTTGGCTTTTGTCTAAGACTAAATATGAACTTTTGGTACACTTTTCAAAGAACTGAACAAAACACAGATTTTTAAAATCTGTGTTTTGATAAAAACACAGACATAAAACACAGACATAATTTTATTAACCCAATTTTGGTTTAAAAAAATTAAACCAAAATTTTCACACGGCCGTTTTTTCTTTGTCAACAGATAGATCTGGAGCCGGAGGGGAGAGTCTTTGTTGTTATTGACTTATCAGGATCTTCCAGTGAAGGTAAGTTCATACTGAGCTAAATGTCAACTTGAGATTCATCACTGTGTGGATCTGCTAACAGAAGCTGTTGTGTCATTGTTTTATTTGGATTGAAGTGCTTATTTCTTGCTTATTTCTCTGAGTTACCTGCTGATGGAGTGATTTGGATGAAAATTTCAGTCTTGATTGTGGCTCTTATAGCTTTCCATGGCTTCTTGTTGTTTTATGAAAAATGATTGCAACTGGTTTCATTTCAGAAGCACAGCAAATGCAAATGCAGTGCTGCAGTGGTTGCAAAATCTTGCATTAATTTTGAGGTTTCCATTGACTCATCAAGGTGTCATGTGTGTTTGTGCACTATGGCACCATTATTTTTTGTCTTATTTTAACATCCAATGAAGAATAGATGACTTGCCCTTTTTTATTAATTTGTAATATTAATTTTAAAAAATTATAACTGGTAGGAAATTTGATCATAGTATTAAAAAAAAACAATTCATCTTTCATTCCTGATGCGTAGAAAAGCTACTTTTTGTAACTATAGGTTAATTTAATTTATCTATCTACTACCAATTTGGAGGTGAATAATTAACGAAATAAAAATATGAAATAGACAATAGTCATAAATACTAAAGCTAGCATTACCATTTCTTAAGATGCTCTCATTAAGACGGAAGTGTTGGCGTTTACATCAGAGATGTGTTGTAATAGTGACACAAAAACAATTGTTTATGTTACATTAATTACATATGGTAAAAGTTAAAAATACTTGGAAATATTATTGAGTACAATAATATTCTGTAATCAATAATACAAAGTTGTATTATTGATTATAATAATGCAATGTTGGATTATTGGGTTGATAAACTGATTAGTAAAGTGGAACTTAACATTTTTGTGGAATTTTAAGTTCTATAAAAAAAACAAAACTTAAAGTTTATTTTTTATGGAATAGTGGAAACTGTATTATTTGCTTGTATGTTATTGCTTTGTCAATGTTTCTTATTGAGTAGCTTATACTTTTGAATAGCTGATAGATTTTAAAAATAATTTAAATGACTTCGTAAATGTAAAACTTTCTGTTCTGCAGTATGGCCTACCACTATCAGTCTGTGTCTGAAAGGGAGACTGATTGATTGATTGCAGTGTGAAGTGCTTTGTAGTCCTCAGATTTGATAAAGTGCTTAACAGGCCTAGGCTATTCACCATTTTATTAACATTCTTTCTGCTAGAAACGCAATCAAACCTTCAAATGAGTCAGAAGACATTAAGCTCCTCTCATTTAGTTCAGCTTTTTTTCTTTTAGCATTTTAAAAAATCTTTAAATCTCGAAATTTTTGTTTTGTTGCATCCTTGTCTGGCAGTCTCTCTCTCTCTTTTTCTCTGTGTATGCCCTTGAGTGTGAGTGTATGAAAAAATGGACGAAGGGAACGAATGAAGATGAAACAATAGAGATGAAGCATTCATGAAAATATCCTAGAAGTCTGCTTCTACACCTGCAGGAAGAAAGAAAAAAACACAGCGTACTGAGAAACCACAGTGACAAACAATAAAATGAAATGTGGTGTTGATGTGTGCTGATACATAGCATATTTAAAACTATGTAGGGAAGGCAGCCAGCATACTTTTTTTGCTCTCGCTGCTGTTTAGTTGATCTGGATTGACTGCAAAGAACATGCACTGTCAGACATAAGCACCACTTACTTTGTGGTTCAGGAACTTTTTTTGACTTCTTGACTGTATTGTTAAGTCCTTTTTTCCTTACCCAATACATTTTAACATCTAGACATGCAAGTTTTTATGATGTCATTTATTATATTAATTCAAAATTATTTATTTTTAAAAAGGATTTATTAAAATGTCCTAATTTAAACAAATTTTGATATTGTGTTCCCTCTCAGTTTTAAGTTCCCTTGCTTCATTTCACCTTTTTCTAATAAAACTTTTACTTTTCAAATACTGTATGATTTACCACTTCATCAGTTTCACATTGGCACAGTCAGGAAACCAGATGATGCATGCAGTTTTACTTTTTCAGCATAAAAATTTAATTCACCTGCTTGGTGGATTTTTATGAGTTTTACACTGTACTTTAAGTTGCTTTAAAAAGGAGCAGATTTGAGCAAAGCTAATTGCTTATTAATAAGACAATAAATATGTTATTTTCTTCAGAATAATTGTCAAACTCAAGGGTTCTGAAAACAGCTTAAAAATGTAATTCTGGATGTTTTGCACTAGATAATATGTGGGACTGAATTTGTGAAAGAAAAAGGCAGAGAGGAGAAAGGTGGGGTGATAGACTGATTAGTAAAGTGGTGTGTTCGCTAATAGAGTGGTTACCTCATTGCAGAAGAGAGACAGAATGAACAGCAGGCCAGCTCAGGATGACAGAAATATGTACTTCATGATTTCTTTTTAAACTAGTTCTGGACTAGTTTAAAAAGTCCAAGGGCAGAGACACTTTATAGTGTCTCTGCTCCTTCTACCGCATGCAGCGCATTCCCACTATGGACAGGAGTGATATCTCCTGAAATAGCACTCATTACTTGCATGTGTTTGGCGTAGCAGAGAGCAGATGGTTGAAAAGTCGGTCCGCAGAGCTGCATGCCACCTATGAAATTTAACACACACTTAGAAACGCAGACAAAGTAGGATGATACACTGCTGCCTTCGATTAAAAGCTCGTGAAACACTTTTGGACCAGCTGTTCTCAACTAGGAAAGGATTATTGTCAAAACAAATAAAGATTTAATTGAGCCTAACACAATGGATTAAATTTGTCTTGGCCATTCAATTGGAATTACAAAATATATTTTTGGTTTGTTTGAAGATTTTCAAGACATGAAAGATAGGAAAGAAAAATAGAAGTAAAAAAGGTGAAAATTGTAATCAACAGTGGTGGTCCTCCCATGACTTGGGCCCTGGACAGAGAAAAAAAAGCAAAATGTAGTCGTCTAAAATGTGAACTTGAGTCCAATGCTACATTTTCTTAGAAGCTGCACAACACATGGGGCAAACATGTAAAATAAGATTTTTTTTAAGCCATGCACCAGTAATTTGTTGCATGTGGTGGGAAGAAATGCTCTACAGGTAGAAGAAAATGTAGCAAACGTTTACACAGAATTCTTGTATAGTTTGTTTTTTAGTTTTGCTGTTTCAAAACACAGTCCCAGAAATAAAATAGCCACATTGCTTTTTTGTTTTTCTGTTTGTAAAACCTAAATGAAAACATTTTTTAAAATGTAATTTACAGTTGTGGCTTGATACAAAAAATGGACTTGATCACAGAAAGATCAGTTCTGAGTTGCCTGGCTGCAGTCTAGAAACTTAAGACTTGCGGTAGTATACCCATCTTGTTTTCAAAGAGATGTGTCTACTGAGGCCAGGAAAGCTCAGAATAGAGCACAAGAGAGAATTGGTTTCAGGCAGAGGATTCACGGAAAGGACTTCCAGGAGAACGGAAAAGTCATTGGAAGACCAGCAGCCAACTCCTCTGACTGTCCCACTGTTGGCTCGATAAAAAATAGGTGTGCAGGAAAGTACATTTCTAAAGGTATTCTTCTTTTAGTATCACTTTATTTGACGGGTTGTGAATAAGACTGTCATGACATCATCATAAACATGACATAACAACTATCATGAGCATGGGTTAGTCTTCCTGAATATGTATGGCTGTTATAAAGTGTCATTTGGTAAACTATGACACTTTTAATGCAAAGTTGACATTATTCAAAATGTCTTCATTATGACAACTTGATATTAACCAAGAAATCATGATCTGACATAAATTTGTTATAAAAGTATTACTGATTAAATTTTAGCTTCAATAACATAAAGCTACATCATTTTTAAAGTTCATTATAGGTGTTATGTCATGTTTATGACGGTGTCATGATAGTCTTTTTCACAACCCATCAAATAAAGTGTTACCCTTCTTTTTAGTACTATTACACCAGTTGTTGGTCATTTGCAACTAAGCAGCACAGAAGATGAGAAGAGAACCATGTGCAGTCTCTAAAAATTTTAAGGACTCTGACAAGTCTCTCTTCTCCAAAGGAAGGGTGTGAGACCCTGATGACCTGTAGCTAACCTGTCAGTAACTAGGTCGGCAGTTGTAAGGTGTGAGAAAAATATCTGTAACATTCCATCTCTTCTCTAGTAAGTCAGATGTGTTGCAAGGCAATAGCTGTCAGTTGCTAGGCGATGTTGACTTTGCTCAGTGAAGGAGCAAGATGCAGGAAAAGGGAGGGAAGAATGTGTTAAGGGTGACGCTATAGAGAAACAGACTTTGGAAGAGTTCTCTTGTGTGAGTGTGGAATCACCCTATCCTATCAGGCCAAGACTTTGAACACACACACATAGCTAACAGCAGCAATAAAAGCCAAATGAAAAACGCTGTAAAAAAAAAGCAGTTGTTTTCAAAGCAAACGACTGCTCTTGAAAATATTATTTTTGTCTATGCAGATGTGATCTCATTTAGTTCATCTGCTTTGTTCAGATGTTTAGACTTGCTTTTGTTGCTGTTTTACTAGTTTTCTAAGGGCAACATTCATTTTCCTGATGCTTGTCTAGGGGAAACTGTATTCTGGAGTTCAGTAGGATAACTAATTAGTTTTTTTCTTAAGGTACATGAAGAAGTGAAGTCATTGCACAATTTTATCTAATCAAGTATTATCAGAAGGTAGATGTTAGCTATTGAACATTGGTATGGCTTTACTTGGACTTTATATAAATTCCCTTTAATGCCCTGATTGGCTATCACTGATTGCATCTGCTTCAAATAATGTCACTTTTTAAAAAAACATGTCCAACATTCAGGGTTTCTTTGCTATGAAGGGCCTGAAACACCTTAATCCCCAAACTCTAATCCTACTGTCAAAGGAACGTAGTTACTCCTTTCAAACAAGTTTAAAATGGATGTCTTATTAACATGTCAGAAATCATTCTGTATTTGTATTGGGGTCTCCAAAATGAATGCAAAAAAAAGTCTGCTGCGGCTGCCAAGACAGCTTGTTTAAAATACGATATGGTTTCTGTTTGATGGTTTTCGTTAGATAAAACTCCATTTTAAAATAAAAATCATCCAAATCACATTACTTTTTAAAGGTCGGTAAGTGATGGGGATTTGCAAAACCATCTGCAAATGGTTCTACACTCAAATTAGCTAACTGTAGTGCCAACTGAAGTTAGCACAGGAGTTTTAAAAACACATAATCTAGTGGTAGACCAGTTTTACATGGTCCACATCAGTATTATATTTCCAAAGAAATTAATTGTGTCTTTCAAGTTGCTATTTAGAAGTTATTTATTTCTTCTGAAACAGCAATGTTTTCCATCTGGACAGTATCTGAATAAGATAACACTAGTGTGTTTTGTGTTTTGTAATTAGTTTTATGTATTTACTAGTATATTTCCTATATTTTTTGTGATTGTTCATTTCTATTTGACTTAGGTGACATTAGGTGACTTCAATTTGAGTTTATCCATTTGTACCTCCAAATTAACCTGGAAAGACTCACACAGAGAGAGTGGTATTAAAAAGTTTAATTGATAAATGAAAGTCTTTGCCTGCAAGGGCATCGATTGAGAGAGATGCAGAGAATGTCTGCTGGGGCATGAAACACCTGCATGCACATGGACAGAGAAAGACGAGAATGCCTGCCAAGACTTCAAGAGCTGCCTGCAATAATGGCGGGTGCCTGCAAAGGCATCAGTGGGAGAGACAAGAGTGCCTGTCAAGGCATCGACAGATGCCTGTAATGGCATTAGGTGTCTTGTTAGACATTAGGTGCTGTTAGGAACTAATTGGTTCCTAACAGCAACCAATTAGGAAACCAGCAAAAAGCATTACATTTCGTCAAATGTTATCATTTGGCGTCGATAGGAGAAACAAAGTAGGAAACAGAGACCAATGCGGAATGAATTCCACCACCATTTATTTGTTGTATGAGCTCATCTAGGTATAGAGAACAATCAATGCCGAGGTTAGAGGAAAGCTCAGGATAAATAGCCAAATTGCTGAAGAAAGTGATGGAATACAAACTGACAAAGGTGACCTGAGAAAGAAAGTGGAAGATGGACTGCAACTAGAGCTGATGGGGAAAGTGAGTTGGAAGCATTTGGCATCGAAAGCTACTACAATAATTACTGCAGAGGATTCAGACAGCACGAAAGACGAAGAATAAAAACTGCTTGAGTGGGCAACATTGCTACTCCACCCATCTCTATCTGGATGGAGAAGGCCAATCTTAATCTGAACTGTACTGAGGAAAATCTTTTTAAATTTCTGATGTGATCTATTATGAGAAAATTGTACTGTTAATGACCGAAGCCAATGGAAATTAGACAAATGCTGACAATTATTATCATTAGACGTAAAATGAAAGCGCATGACTTCGAATGATGAACAAGAATTGGGTGAATATGTCTTGGTAGAAATGGCCCATGGCGGGCGTCAGCGAGAGAGGCTGAATCACGTAGTGGAGAGAAGAGGTGTAGACATGACAGGCTGGAGGCGACACCTTCTGGAGGAGCTGAGGAATGTCCTGGAGCGATGGCGCACGACCAAAGAGAGGAAACAGAGAGGATCTGAACTGATAGGAAGGAGAACCGTTGAAAAGGGCTGAAGGGGTGACAATTTCAGGTTAGGTTGAATGGCTTGAAACTGGATCAGAGTAAACTAGAGAACCCCGCAGAGGTTGGAACTTCGTCTTCAGCACACAGCTGAAGACGGCTGGAGCTGAAGGCCCTTGAGGAGATCCCGTGATGTGAAGGGGCAATGAGAGCAATTAGGGATCAGTGATGGCATAGTTGCTTTGAAAATGTAACTAATCGGATTACTGATTACTCCTTAAAAAAGTAGCTTAGTTATATTACTTAATTTGGAAAGTAACTATGTTACATTAAAAGTAATTTTTTTCGTTACTTTCAGCAGCTGCTGACAACAACACTCTGACACCTGTAAAAATATATTGAGCTTTTCCAATACTTAATTGCAAGTTATTTTATAAAATTAAATTACAAAAGAAAATAGTAAAACAAAGTGGTTTCAATAAGTAACTTCAGTCTAACTACTGAATTATAAATAGAAACGCGTTAATTACTCATGACAGCAAAAAGTGGGCCGTTAGGGATACACAAGCCCGGATTTGAGTGAGATTCACCTGATAAAAGCAGAGATCTGAACCAACAACGCAAGGGGAGCTTTTTCAAGTGTGGATAAAAAAAAGATCAAGTCCAGCATGTCCACGAGAGCGAGGGCACACAAAATTGTAAGGCCATATTGAGGTTGAGCAACAGCTTGCTTGAAGCTCAGACAAGGAGCGGAAGCAGATGAACAGCTAGACCATATCAAGGGCTTAATGATTGGAGGAAGAGACTGTCACCAATAGGTTGAAATTGAGGCTAAGCAGGTGAGATATTTGGCTGAGCAGGTGAGATGAATAGAGTTTTCCAGATTGAATTTTTTTCTATTCATTTAAGCTGGTGAGACTCATGCTAAGACATTTGAGGTTTACCTTTTCGTACATTTTGTTGATTTCTTGTGTGGGTCTGCTGTGAACGTTTGTGTGTTGTGGTACAAATAAAGCCTAATTTTAAAAACAAAAATGTGGGCTTAATACCCACTTAAAGATTATTTTCACCATGTAACACTAAACCTGCAGATGAAGGGTTAACATTATTATTTTTTTTTTTATTACACTATAGAACTGCACAGTTCATTGTGGGTGTGGCTTACATAAATTCTCTAACAATGCATATGAAGGGTTAAGGTTTGTTAGAGACAATAAAATTTTAAACAGTTTCTGGGACTCTGAGTCAACATGGCAGGGTTGGAATCGAGACACGACCGATATTTCTCTGTTTTTGTCGCAGATTGCATTGTTAAATTGTTAAATCTGAGGTTTTTAATTTTCAAAATGACAAATACATTTTTTAAAAACTTACTTTTTTGAAAGGAGAGGGAGGACAAAATCTGCAACACATCTTTCCTTAGTATTTATGTGAAACCTGACAATTTTCTGTATTTTTATGAAAGAAAACTGAAATTAAAGGCTACTATGTCTCATTTAAAAAGCTGACTTCTTGTTGCCCTTCACCCACACCTCTTCTGGTTGTGATTATGTGTAATTAATTTGTTTTAAACTATAACTGGATCCCCTGTTGATCCTATTGAAACCAAGCAGTGCATACATGAAAACAAACTTTGGAGGCTCATGGTGCATTGAAACCAAGGAAAACAAATAGCAAAAAATTTAGCAGCGTATCAGCCATGCAATGTTGTCTCCATCTAGTGGTTGGTAAATCAAGTCAAGTTTCAGCAACAATGCAGTTCAAAATGCTTTCAAAGCAGTTGAACAACTGCATTGTTCAACAACATGGCTTGAAAAGTTCAATCCCTTTTCAGCGGTTCCATGAACTTTTTTTCCACAAGTTCATGGAAAAAAAAATATAATATAGCAACCAATTAGGAAACCAGCATTACATTTCGTCAAATGTTATCAAAATCATCAAGCACGTAGACATCAAGTATGTTGATCAATGTTCCAGTTACTACTAAACAAGGGCAATTCCAACCTGGTAGATTTTTAGCCTTGATTTATAGGAACTCAGTGTTTCAGCAGTTTTGGAGTTTTCTGGAAGTTTAAAGATGCTGTTGCAATAATCAGTGTGACTAAAGATAAATACATAGACAAGTTCCTTTAATGCTTTAACATTACTCCTCTAATCTTGAAAATGTTCTTCAGGTGATAGAAGACCAACTTTGTAGCTGTCTTATGTGGCTCTGAAAGTTCAGATCAACGTTCATCACTACACCTAGTAGACCAGCTGGGAGCTGTGTAGACTTTGCTTAATGCCAGACTGATTTTCTTGGTGCTTATAATGCATCACATATGTAACATCTTGTTTTGTTTTGCAGAGGCGGGCTCTGCCAACAATGAGGAGCGGGTTTTCCGACAGAGAATGCGACCCAGGAAGCGGCAGGGGGCTGTTCGGCGCAGGGTCCACCAAGTCAATGGGCACAAGTTCATGGCCACTTACCTGAGGCAGCCCACCTACTGCTCTCACTGCAGGGACTTCATCTGGTCAGAATCTTACTTCAAAACATTGAATTTACACATTAGAACAGTGGAGTCTTCATTGAGTTGATAAATATAACTTAATTCAAGTATTATTTTCTACCACCTTATGCCTTTTGATAGCAAAACTGTATGGTCATTAAAATCAGATGGGAAGGGTAACAGCGGTGAAGAGAGATGAAAGGAAGCATAGTGCTTTGCACATACTGTGCAGGAGACCAGCAGTGGCCTTTATAACAATCAGATCCTCCCTGGTTTCCTGCTTCATCCAGCTCCTCCCAGTAACCTGCACCTTTTGTTTTTACATACGAGCACAGGGCGATGCTGTGAAGTGGAGGGGTCGCAAACAAAGCCAGCTGTGTTTGTTTCCATCCAGAAGGACTGCGTTCGCCACATTCACATGGAACGACGTAGCGTTCTGAGAACGTTTGATGTGTAACCAGTCAGGAAGGAGAACTTTGCTTGAGTCTCTCAGTATTTAGACCTGCTGAGGTGAATTGACATGAAGACACTCCAACATGCCAAATGTCTGAAGATTTACTTTCACTTTTGTGCAAGTTGAATGACTTTTTCTCAAGTAACTGAAACTAAAAAATGTTTGGGAAACACGTTATTTGAAGGAGTGTGCATAACACTGACATGACACCTGCCATGAACATGATACCCACATTTTCTGGCACAAAGAATGTTTTTGGAAAACTTATTCTGTTTTTTTTTTTGTTTGTTTTTTTGGCTATGTTGGCAATGCGTCCAGAAATGTATTTAAGAATCCCTTAGAACAATTTTTTTTGTCAAGAAAACAATCAGTTCTTTCTTTACAATAGATGACACATAGCTGTGCTTTTCTCTTCCAGAGCTATAGCTTCAATGCCTCTTTTTGATTTGGAGAAAGTCTATGATAAAGTCAATTATCTGGTAGAAAAAAAACCAAACATTTTTTAAGTTTCATACTTTTTGGATTAGTAGTTATTCTGGCGGTAAATATCGTTGCATTTGGTCATCCATTCATTTTCGGTACGCCCTTGTCCCTAATTGGATCGGGAGGGGTGCTGGTGCCTATCTCCAGCTAATGTTTCGGGCGATAGGTGGAGTACTCCCTGGACTGGTCGCCAGTCTGTGGCAGGGCAATACAGGACAAGCAACCAAGCACACTCACGAATAGGGAGAATTTAGAGAGACCAATTAACCTGACAGGCATGTTTTTGGACTGTGGGAGGAAGCTGGAGAGAACCCATGCATGCACAGGCAGAATATGCAGCTCCATGCAGAAAGACCCCAGGACCTTCTTGCTGCAAGGCAACAGTTCTACCACTATGCACAGCCCTGCGTTCTGTCATTTAAAGCTTAATTTATGAACCGTAATTGACTTATGGGTGCCTTTTGTTTTTGTCAGAAGCCCTTTTCAGCATGTCTTGATGACATATTCATCATTCTTTGTGAGTTTTCTTTTTCTAACGTGTCTGTCTTTCTGCAGGGGCGTTTTAGGAAAGCAAGGTTACCAGTGTCAAGGTAATGTCTTTTTCCCTTATAATGACATTAAAGCAACTACCAGTGATATGCAGAAAGGTCAATTTGTAACTTACTTCATTCATAAATAAAGTGAACATCATTGGTGTCTTAACAAGAAATTAACTAACTATAATGTAAAAGTTCATTTTTTATACTTTATGTAAAGATCCAGACTGTTTAATCTTTAAGAAGGTTTGAAGGGGCGTGCTGGGGTGGTGCAGGGGGTTAGCACGCCCCATGTTTGGAGGCCTCAGTCCTCGACGTGGACATCCCGGTCCCGGCTACCTTTGCCGCATGTCTTCCCCCTCTCCTCGCCCTCTTTCCTGTCTGCCTACTGTAAAAACTGCAAAAACTCTTCGGAGGAAAAAAAAAAAAAAAAAAAAAAGGTTTGAAAAGTTTTTAGACTTTAGAGGTGCTTTTCAGTTTTTCTTTGGACTTTGACTTTTGTACTTCATCAGCTTGTAATGTATGGTACTTATGTAATGAGACAATTAATTATAATAAATTCCTCCGGATTCAAAGAATTTAGAAACTAAAAACTTGGTTCTGATTCTGTGTGTTGCTGCTAAAGTTTGTACCTGTGTGGTCCATAAGCGCTGCCATGAGCTCATCATTACCAAGTGTGCAGGAATGAAGAAGCAGGACGACACAGTCGGAGAAGTAAGATGTAATGTTTCCTACAAAAACTTAATGGAACTCAAAGCTCTGTTTCTATCTCATACTTAGGGTTCTGGTTTTTCATTTGATGTCAGTTTATTGTAGAAATATGGAAAGCATTCCTTAAAAAATTAAGATTTCCAGATATTTCCAGATGTATTTAACAGAGCATGCTTGTTTTCTCACAGCAAGTCGGGTCTCAGAGGTTCAGTGTTAACGTCCCGCACAAGTTCAGCATCCACAACTTTAAAGTTCTGACCTTCTGCGACCACTGTGGCTCCCTGCTATGGGGCCTGCTGCGACAGGGACTCCAGTGTAAAGGTAAACCTGGAGCTTCCCACAGCACTTCTTCCCACCTTATCAAGTGTGTGACCTTTCCTCTGTGTGTGCTGCAGTATGTAAAGTGAACGTACACAGGCGATGCGAGAGCAACGTCGCTCCGACATGTGGAGTGGACGCCAGAAGAATTGCAACTGTCCTCTCGGATCTTGGATTGACACCAGATAAAATTTCCAACAGCGCCCAGAGACGGAAAAAGGTTGAGACTACTTAGTGTCTGTACTTTAAGAAACTAAATGTGTGTGTTTTCATTTACTGGAGTTGATAATCATTTAAATTAACACATGTAAACACTCAATAAAGCACAGTGTATTGGTGTGTGTGCATGTATGTGCGTGTGTTTAAGCAGCTTCCTCAGGTTCAGGATCCTCAGCAGCTGCCATTAGAGCCACATCAGACAGAGGACCACTCGAGGTCCGTCCCCACCTCTCCTTGTGACCAAGGTAGGGAACCTCATCTCACAGCGAAAGTGTACACTGAAGTATTGAATGTTTGCACTTGATGGTGGCCCTGAAGTGCAAACAAATCACTAAACACAATTACAAAAAAACAGCAACATTAACTAAACTAAGCTATAAATTAAAAAAGCACAACAGTAACAAAATGGAAGAGGTCAATTTCATTGGCTAACCTGACACATGGTTGATTAGACAACACCACTTTTGATTTTAGACCCAGAAACTATTCTTGCATTCTTTGCTTAAATAGGCAGAAAGATGGTCACAGTGCAATCTATTCCCCAATCTGTGAAAAAGACAGAAGCTGACTTTTGTAGTATGTCTCGTTTCAGAATATTCTTGGATAGAAGTAGCTATGTTTGCATCATCGATAGCGTTCATGTTTTCAACAAACACCAGATTAACTCCCGGTTCTAATGCCAAAAGTGGAATCGGCCAGTCAACAATGTTTTGCGTTTCCCACTGGGACTGAACTATTCCGCTTTGGTAAAATTCTTGTTTTTTCTTAATTTGCAGTTCTGCTTAGTTAGTGTTGTATTTTTCAATTTGCAGTTGTGTTTAGTGATTTGTTGATGTGGTTTGCACTTCTGGGCAACCATACCTCTTTTCATTTGGCTCTGCGCAGATGTGAAGGAGCTGGAGAACATCCGGAAAGTTCTGTCCTTCGACCACCGCGGAAAGGAGCACAAAGCACACCCTCTGTCCTTGCCATCATCAGTAGTAACAGTGGGAGAAAGAGGTGCAGGGGGCGTCGATGGAAACGGGGTAAAGGAAGAGAAAAACCAGGAGAATGGCGAGGTCATAGGTCACAGCACTTCTGAGATAAAAAGGATGAACCTGCACGACTTCCTGTTCATAAAGGTGCTGGGGAAAGGAAGCTTCGGAAAGGTTGGTGGGAAAGATTGGGAAGAGTGGAGAGGTTTGGAGCGGGCGTTCCCCTCTTACTGTCAGTGTGGTGCAATCAGGTGATGCTGGCTGAGCTGAAGGGCACCGACGAGGTGTTTGCCATCAAAGTGCTGAAGAAGGATGTGATCCTGCAGGACGACGACGTGGACTGCACCATGACGGAGAAGAGGATCCTGGCACTAGCCAGGAAGCACCCGTACCTGACCCAGCTCTTCTGCTGCTTCCAGACTAAAGTAAGGGGTACTCACATGCAGGGACAGTGCCATGCCACCGGAGGGCAATGAAAGACCATGTGAAATCTGGAGATATTTGTGGACAGCTCTCTCAAAAAGAAGGAGAAAATCTGTCAAAGTTTATTTATATATCACAATTACAAAAACCTCAGATGACCAAAGAGCTTCACAATAAACAACATCAAATCCTAACCAACCCTAACCCTAACCCTAACATCAAATGACAAAAAATAAATAAAATTAAGTTTAGTAAAAATAATGAGACAAATATATAATTGGTATCAGACAATTATATGGGTTTACTTACAGAGGAGTTTTTTATAGAAAAATAAAGATTAATCATTAATATTAATATATAAAAATAAATTACTCTCTTAGACTGATAAATAATTATCAACAAAATTCTCAGGCCCTCAAGAAAAATATTCAGGGTTTATTTCTGTGATGAACCGGCAGCAACTAAGTTGTTGTGAACAGAGATGATCTAATCCAATCTTTTTTGGTATTTGAACATCTACTAATAAAAATTTTCTTTTTTTTTTTTCAACCATTTGGTTTGTAAAATCTAAAATATATAAACCACACAGGTAATGTCAGCTGTGTAGTTGCACTTTCCATACTTAAGAGTTGTGCTAATAAGTTTACATACTCTGGCAGAGTGTCTGAGTTGTAGGCCATTGAATACTCATCCAAACCTCTGAAGCCATTTTGTTTTGTGTTTGCTCTACGTAAACGGCTGCCATAGATAACCAGATTAAATATATCCAGCCTATCTATCTCCAGCTGCCTTTGAGCGAGAGGCAGAAACACTGTAGGTAGCTCACCAGTACTTCACAGGGATACTTGCTACAAGTGTGCATTAAAAGTCAGTGAGTTTCTGGGACCAAAATGAACTGAATATAATGTATGCATTCACACTGGCCATGTTTTAACCTGCTTTAATCCAAATATAAACTGCTTGCCTAGAAAGTCTGGTTTGTTTGGGGAGGTGTGACCAAAATGTGAACTTTGGACACCTGAAGACTTTGGTTCAGTGAAAGTGACCTCTGCTTGGTTTGAAGTAGGGCTGTTTATCATTTATCATTGTGAAATTCTTATTATAATAAGGATTTTTATTTATTTTCCACCATAAAGTCCCATTGATGTTTAACCCACCAAACTGTCCGTACTGTTGGGATTGATAGTCTAACTATTTTTTCCAGTGTTTGTTTAATAAAAGCCTCAATAAATATCAACACATTTCAGAATAGTTAACATCTGTAGCTCAGTGATAAGTCACACTTCTTCATGTGACTGGTGTCCTAAAGAAACAGACTACAAATGGGAATGTTATTGAAAAGCAGTGTTTCTATGACAATAATAGCTGAGACACACAGTCACAAAGTTACCTAGAAAACGTAATATCTGTCATCACTTTTATTATTATCATAATAGTACCATAAAATATCGCCCACCTCTAGGTTGAATTCGTTAACGTAGCAGAGCGGAGACCACTTTGAAACTAGAAAGTGGACTGTAGCGAGGGCATTCTCGGTAACTGCTCAGAGCAAGAAAAAAAACACAAAAATTGTAAATTGGGCAG
Source organism: Poeciliopsis turneri (assembly GCA_922788865.1). Taxonomy (NCBI): domain Eukaryota; kingdom Metazoa; phylum Chordata; class Actinopteri; order Cyprinodontiformes; family Poeciliidae; genus Poeciliopsis; species Poeciliopsis turneri. The sequence goes on along the minus strand of CAKLNU010000484.1, from coordinate 217,464 downwards.
AATTCACAGTTGACATATTAATGATCACTAAGCGTTCACTGTGTCAGTGATTATTGCGATTAAACACTTTGAATCGCAATTAAAAGTATTGCGATTAAAAGGTGATGCCTTTACAAGCTGCCAGCCATTTGTGCCTTCAATCCAACTAAAGGAAATCTATTAAAAGCTACTATTAAAAGCTGCTTTTATTTTATTGTAAAATAAAAGCAGCTGCTACTAGTCCACCTGAAAAACTGCTGATTTGTTGATTTACTCTGCATAATTGAAGAGTCAGCTGTGGCCATCTTCCACCTACATTTTCTTTTCTTTTTATGTGACCAACTTTTGTTTCTCCAGTCTGAAGGAAATTTCCGCACAAAGGCAAAAAGCTGTGTTTTCCGGGGTTGGACTCGGACAGGAGTTATTCTGCTAACATTGTTTATTTTCTCTGGATGTTCTAGGAAGTCTCATATCGGCGTCTCCTTTTCACTTTGTTTATTCCTGTTATTATGCCATGCAGCAAACACAAACACATGCAGGGTGGACAGATTAGAAGGAGAGAGGGGACATTGTTCTCAAATGCTGCTGCACATTCTCTCTTTCCATTTCTTTTGCATTTCTTCTTTTCTTCTCATTCCTGACAACCAGACTCCCGCTCAAACGAGTGCACACACACACACGCACACACGCACACACACACACACAGGCTCGCACACGCACCCACAAACCTACACACACAGGTCTGTCAGGGGTGATTGCCTGTGTGTTGTTGGATGAAACAAAGGAACCGTGGCACTTACATAACTGCTTTGATCCTTATCAGTAACCTGATACGTATTCTATAAGCCTCTCTCAAATCGCATTTCACCTGGCTCTCTGCGCTCGCTTCCCTTTGCCCTCCCATGCCTCTGCCATTTTTTTAGAACACATGCAGAATGTCCTGGGTCCTGTGTTGGTACAACAAACAGCCACACGTGTGCATCTACTGCATATCTACTGTACATCTAAAGCTGCCACGTCGCGCCGATCCTCTATTGGCTCTTTGCTTGCCGTCATATCCGCATGAGCGAAATGCGGCTTTCTTGCTTCTGCTTTGAGTTACCATGACAGCTAGAAAATATAAAGTCGCATTTCAGAAGCAACTTTATAATGTTGTCTTCCAACAATGGAAGACAACATTGTTGGAAGACAACACCGTTGTCTTCCAAATATTGATATACACCTTTTTATTGTGCTTTTAGGAACTGACGGTGATGTGGAGAATAATATGTGATGCTGGCACTTTTCAAAAAACCTTTACCATTGTTTTTTGCATCACGGATAATACATAAAGTCATAAAAATAAAAAGTGCATCACTTTTAAGCTAAAGTCTTATTCCAAAAATTAATAAATAAATGAATAAAAGCATGGAACATTTTTACCGTCCCTCCAAACTTTGTGTTTTTTTGTTGTAATGTAATCAGATTTGTGAAAGACACAAACAAAAAACATAATTTTGTCACCTGCTACTGGTGTTTATGTTGACATGGTCATACGTACCCTTAGCTAAATTTTTTGGGTATTGTTAGAATGGCCCTTAGCGGCAGGCTTAAAAGAGGAGTCTTGAGGCGGAGAGATATAGTGCAGACCAACCAGGTGTTTAATTCCCCACATTTAAACAAACAAACAATCCTGCCGACATTGGGCAATGTGTCTCTGCAGCAGCCACACCCACTGATGTGGGCAACCTGTAGGCTTTTATAGTCCCTAGCTGCACCAATCCACAACCAGGATAGAAGCAGGATAAAACAAAATACATATACACAAAGAAGACAATACATCTTCAACATAAAATTAAACACTCCTCATTTCATAACAATCATTTCATTTCTAAAAATATCCCTATAAATATAAATCCAATTATCCAATTCTAAAAGCACAGCGCTTTGCTCCCCCTCTATATTTGGTCTCTCCCAGAACCTTTATAAGAAAAGAACTGAGGTAAGCCAATCTAAGTAAACAATTCAATACATTTAAAATGTTTTCCTACTCGTAATGACGTCCTTCATTACAGGTATCATAGATAAAAATATTGCCAAAAATAACAACTAACCTTGGAAGGATTTCCCCCAGAAAACTTGCTAAGCCCAGTAGTTGGGACACCCTCGCCCTCCACCGTGTTTTCGTAGAAAAAGATGTTAAGTGGATAGGAAATTTAAAAATATTACTGTGTAATTACATGTTAATTCTCAACTTGACAATTTATACAGGAAAACATTGCCTGTGAAACAGTATTTAAACCCACAACTAGTCTTAAAAGTAATATATCAAAAAATAGAATTAAAATGAATATCAATTATTTGCCCTTCTGTTCAATCCAAATTAAGTCAGCGGCTTCATAAGGCTCCCCAGAGCTTCAGGAGCCCCTAAATGCTAATATCTTAACACAAACCACAGATATATAAATGTAACATTTGTTTATTGAGATTATCAATGCTGCTAAATTTTATTTAATAGTTTCAGCATGCATAGATTAAAGTATTTTAAATTGTTTAATATTTAAATGTAAGATTTTAAGGAGCTGGCAAGTTTACTTTGTAAAAGTTCAAAGAACAATATTGACAAATTGTTTTGTTACCATAGCTACAATCTGATTCTGTGAGTTTATCTATGAGTTGGAGCTCTGTTTGTTCATTAATGCAAATTAGTGAACTTAAGATAGATAGATAGATAGATAGATAGATTTATTGTCATTGAACAGGATTCAACAAAATTTCTATTGCAACTCCCGTGCAAAAAGTCAAATATATACAATAAATAAAATAAACAAAAACACAATAATAATAACAATACACACAATAATGATAATATATACAACTAAAATTAACTAAAGGCACTCAACCACACCAAAGAAGAAGCAGCAGGTCCAATTATGGCAAAGTGCAGATGATGTGATAGTGCAAAGTGCAGAACAATATGGCTGTGTCGGGGTGGGGGATGTGTATGTGAGATTATGATATGTGTGGGAGGGGGCGGCAGGGAGTAATGGCTCTGACGGCTGTGGGGAAGAAACTGTTTCTCAGTCTGTTTGTTGTAGTCCGTATATTCCTGTACCGCTTGCCTGATGGCAGCGGCACAAACAGACTGTGGCCCGGGTGGCTGGAATCCATGGCTATGGATCCAGCTCTCTTCTTGACCCGGCCTACGTAAATAGAGTCCAGGTCTGGGAGGAGGCATCCCACAATGCCTTGTGCTGTTCTCACCACCCGTGTCTGTTGTTTCCTCCCCAGTGCTGTGCAGCTACCATACCACACAGTCATGTTGAGGCAGAGGATGCTCTCGATCATCGCCCTGTAAAAGTTCACGAGCAGCCGTGAGGAAAGTCCAGCCCGTCTCAGTTTCCTGAGAAAGAAGAGCCTTTGTTGTGCTTTCTTCACCAGGTGGGAGGTGTTTGTATTCCACATGATGTGGAGGCCCAGGAACTTGATGTTGTCCACACTCTCCACCACTTCTCCATCTATGAGAAGGGGAGTGTGATCCGTCCTCCTGGACCTTCTGTAGTCCACAATGACCTCCTTGGTCTTCCCTGTGTTCAGCACCAAGTTGTTGGCTGAACACCACTGAGTGAGCTGCAGAATCTCCTCTCTGTAGTGGGTCTTGTTGTTGTCTGAAATGAGACCCACTACTGTTGTGTCGTCAGCGAACTTCACGACTGTGTTGGTGGGGTGGATGGCCACACAGTCATGTGTAAACAGGGTGAAGAGAGCTGGGCTGAGCACATAGCCCTGCGGCGTGCCTGTGTTGAGGACCAGTGGGGACGATGTTGAGCCACCTATTCTCACCACCTGAGGCCTGTAGGTGAGGAAGTCTCTGATCCAGTGGCACAGTGAAGCAGGCAGCCCCACCTCGAGTAGCTTCAGCACCAGCTTGTCTGGGATGACGGTGTTAAATGCTGAGCTGAAGTCTACAAATAGCATCCTGACGTAAGTGTTGGGATGCTGCAGATGGGTCAGGGCTGTGTGCAGAGTGATGGAGACGGCATCCTCTGTTGACCGGTTCGCTCTGTAGGCGAACTGAAGGCTGTCCAGGTCCAGTGTTGTATAAAGTACTGAAATCTCGGAGTCAAGTAAAAGTATAGGTACCGCTCCAAAATATGACTTTGGTAAAAGTAAAAGTCATTGATTGAAATGTTACTTGAGTTAAAGTATTAAAGTATCTGAAACGTCTTGTACTTAAGTATGGAAAGTACTGTAAAAATGGATGTACTCAAGTAATGTAATGAAAAGTACAAGTAAAAAGTAAAACAAGGCAAATGCAGTTTGAATGACATTTTTTATATTTTGGTAAACTTGTTAAATACACTTAAAATAATGTACACAACCAAGTGCAGGCAAAATGAAACCTGCTAATAGATAAACCTGCAGCATCATTTAGTTAAGAAAATTAGGTGCTTTACCTAAACCACTAGGTTAACTTAACCTGCTTTACAACTGAACCAGCTTCTTAGTAAACCCTCCAGGACAGAAAATACAAAGTTTTTGTAAGCCTTAAGTTTTCCCTTTCAGTAAGGTCAGTGCTGAAAATGAGAAAAATAAATAGTCAGTACAGAAAATGCGGCCAACATGAAGAAAAAAAGCCGTTACGATTACTCTACTTCACAAACTATAGGTGCACACAACTGGTCATTATGCAAAAGAAAAAAAGAATTGGGAGGAAAATGCAGCTTATTGGCATCTGAAGAGGGAGAGCTTTTTGATAACTTGGTGTTTAATGGGAGAAGCGAAACAGACCTCCGTGATGCTGACACCCCACCTACTCAAAAAATCCAGCAAATAGTCTGGATTGGTTGTGCCGTTAATATTTTCGTTTGTGCAGGTTTGGTTTCCGAGATATTAAAAATTATTTTTAGGCCATCCATTACTTACTTAAAGAGTAAGTAAAATTAATTTTGTGTCAGTTGGTCGCAAGGCAAGAAATCTATTTCCATTAGTTTCTCAGGAGAGTTTGGATGTAAAATTTGTTGACTCTCCCTGAGTGAAACTCCGACACCTTGAGGAAGGGGAAACCGAGAGAACGGCTGGCCAAAATTAGCGTTCATGAATCGGATCAACCTCGAGTTAGGCGCCGCTCACACCAGATATCGGAATAGCCAAAATCCAAATTGAAAACAACTTTGCTGCGTTTGTTTTAACGGCACAAACGGAGCACTAACGAACCAGCCCACTTTGGTTTGTTTTGGAGCAAAACTCCAAAAACTCTGGATGGCCTAAAAAATCATTTTAATATCTCGGAAACCAAAGCTGCACAAACGAACATTTTAACGGCACAAACCTACGCAAATGGAGCACTAACCAATCAGACTGTTTGCTGGACTTTCTGACGTAGTGGGGAGGTGCGAAACCTGTGCATCCTATTGGTGGTGATGAACAAGCCCAGGCAAGCAGGCTACCGACTTTGTTGCAGTCAATCAGTAGGTGGGATCAAAATACTTACGTTTCTCTCTCGCTTTTTTGTAACGAGTAACTAAACCACACATTGAAAATGTATCGGAGTAAAAGTATGCAATTAAGTTCGGAAATGCAGTGAAGTAAAAGTGAAAGTTATCAAAAATTTTCTTACTCGAGGAAAGTATGAAGTACTCCAAAATATGCTTAAGTAAAGTAGTGAAGTATTTTTACTTCGTTACTATACAACACTGTCCAGGTCTGCAGGGATGAAGTCTCTGATGTACCTCAGAAGAATCCTCTCAAAGCACTTCATGATCACCGGGGTCAGAGCTACGGGCGGGTAATCGTTCAGGCTGCTGATGGACATCTTCTTCGGGACAGGGATGATAGTGGAAGACTTGAGACACTCAGGAAACATGGAGAGCTACAGGGACAGATTGAAAATGTCCAGAAACACTCCTGCCAGCTGGTCGGCGCACGTTTTCAGCATCTGGCCTGACGCCTTGTCCGGTCCTATAGCTTTGTGGGTGTTGATCCTCCTCGGGTGGAAGTCACCTGGTGCTGCTGCAGGACGAGAGGCTGGTACTGCTCTTCCAGTCGGGGTAGATGTACAGCTTCTCTGCTGCCTGCCGTGTCAAAGCGGGCAAAGAAGCTGTTTAAGGTGTCAGGCAGGGTGGGGTCACGGCTGGTCAGCTGAGTGCTGTGTTTGTAGTCCGTCATGATCCTGATGCCTCTCCACATGCTACGGGGGTTGTTGTTGATGAAGTGTTCCTCAATCCGCTGTTTGTACTGGAGCTTGGCCTGCTTAATACCTTTTTTCAGTTCCGAAAGGGCCCTGCTATAAGCCAACCTGTCTCCAGACCTGTAGGCAGCATCCCAGGCTTTCAGCAGGGCCCGTACTGTGCTGTCCAGCCATGTTTTCTGGTTTGGAAACACTTTTATGGTCTTAACAGAGAGGACAGCGTTGGTGCAGAACTGAACATAGGACAGAACGGACGATGAGTATTCCTCCAAGTCTGCTCCGTCCATGAACACACTCCAGTCTGTATGTTCAAAGCAGTCCTGAAGTGCAGAGGAGGCCTCCTCAGTCCAGACCTGAACTATTCTGGTGGTCGGCTTAGTTCTACAGGCCAGAGGCTTGTAGACAGGAATCAGCTCCACTGAGAAGTGGACCTGCTACAGCCTTGTAGGCTCCGGGGGTATTGCAGTAGACCTGATCCAAAATGTTATTGTCTCTGGTGGGAAAGTTTATGGACTTGTGGAATTTGGGAAACGCAGCCTTCCGTTCCACGTGATTAAAGCAGATGAACTCCAACCGCCTCCGGGTTGGAGTTCATCTGCCCGCTGATCAGGCAGTACAACTCCTCTAATGTTAACTTAGCATTAGCCCGCGGTGGTATGTAGATGGCCACGATCACAATGGACGAGACTTCTCTCACCACCTTGAAGGGTCTGCATTTCACCACCAGATATTCCAAGTCAGGAGAGCAGAATGTGCCGACAGAGTGTGTGGTTGTACACCAGGTATTGTGTACATACAATGCCAAACCTCCGCCTCTGCTCTTACCCGAAGCTGCAGTCCGATCCGCCCGGAACAGAGCGCGCCCCATTATCTCCACCGCTGCGTCCGGGATGTTGTCATCCAGCCAGGTCTCTGTGACAACAGTCACACAGCTGTCCATCCGGCGAGAGATAATCCGGAGTCGCACCTCGTCGATTTTGTTGACGAGGGACCTGGCGTTGGCGAGGAAGAGGGTGGGGAGGGCCGGTCTGTGAGGGCTAGCTTGTAGCCTAGCACGCACGCCGGCTCTCTCACCCCTCTTTTGTTTGCGCTGCCTCCTCCGTCGCCTTGGTAGCAGGGGTGTAATGATCATAGTCCCAGGTGTTAGTAGCAGCTCTGGAGAAATAAAGTCCAGCTTGGTGTGTGTGTGAAGTCCAAACTGTGCTCCTATGTTCCACAGTTCTGATCTGCTATAAGTTGTCAAGGCTTCCAGTAGTGTGTTGAGCGAAGACATCAATAAAAACAGGCTAGCAAAAACTAAAACACGGGAGCTCCGAGCCGCAGCGTCTACACGCGCCGCCATCAGAAGCTATTAGAGGTTATGATGATTTAAGCAGCAAGAGGGGCCCCTAAGTCAAATTCTGCTACAGGCCTCATACAGCCGTGGACCGGCCCTGCATGAGAATTAAATCTGCTGCACTGAGCAGAGGTGCGCAACAAACGGAGATTTAATTATTGCTTCTAATGTGACTTTAGTAGCTCTTCCTTTTTGTGTCTGTTGAGTTTTTAATGAGCTCAAAGTAATTGTTTTGGTTTCTCGAGTTTTTGGGACAAGTTTTTCTGATCTCCGCGCAGCCGCACGCATTAACTCTGGCTGACATAATTTGGTGTATCGTGTAGTCGGAAAATAATACTAAAAAGAATAATAATGTAAAATAAGCGAGGTGCCTGACTACGAGGAAGGCATATGAAAGCTCCTCACCAGGCTGAACCTGCCAACCACGAACACATACATAAAATGCTTATAAGCATTTCAACAAGCTGGGGAGCATGTTGAGACGTAAACAACCCACATAATTGTTCACAAAGATGAATCATTCTCATTCTCAGCTCGCACCTCTGAAAGGGCCACTACAAGTTATTCTTGCGGTTCACTGAGCTGCGGAATCAGAGCTAATGCGGAGGGGTTTAAACTCTTACCCCTAAGTAGCAAATCTAATAAAATCAAGCCAGAGCAAGATGTGGCCGCCATGCTTTACTTGACCCCGCCTCCTTCTCCATGCCAAAGGTTGCTTGTTTTTGTTTTTAGGAAAAAATAATTTAAAAATAAATAAATAAATATTTTATTTTATTTATTTAATTTTATTCAGATTGCAAGCGTTTCTGTTCTCTGACCGTTTCACTGGCAGAGCAAATTTATTCCTAAAAGATAAGTTTATATTTTATGCATTTAGAGCAGAGTGAGAGGATCAATCACACAGCTGGCGCTGCACACCATTGCGAGTTGTCACTGCTTGATCTCAGTGCAGATCGCGTGCCTCTTTTCACTCAAATTGGAATTGGAATAATTGTATGGAATCATTTTTCTTTGGCGAACTCTAAATCTGGGGTAGGGTCGCGGGGGTAGCAGCTTTAGAAGGGAGGCCCAGACTTCTCTCAACACAAAGTATTGAGTCAACACAAAGTATTGGGTCAAACTCAAGGCCCCTGGGCCTTGAGTAAATGTGGCACAACAAAGCAATAGTTAGCCATATACTGTTCTTTAAAAATAAATTTAAAAATCCAGACAAAGATGAAGTACAGTTTGCAGCGTTTCTTTGTTTTTATTTATTTTTTAAATTCTGAACTACTTTTGGCCCATGTGACAACAACTTTGGACACTATTGCTTTAAGCCAGGTGTGTCAAACTCATTTTCGTTTTGGGCCAAATCAAGATCATGAAGGCTCTTAAAGGGCCGGTTGTGCCAGAATGTGTTGATAAAACCTGTTCACAAACTGTTAATATGTCAATGAATTCTTAAAATTACATAATATTATTGAAGATCTTTTCAGTCCCTTCAGGGACTAATAATAAATGTGACTATTGACTCGCTGTATAAATCATGGACTATAATCATACATCAACTAAATTCTCAAGAAACTGGAGGGATTGATTGATATAAATTGGCAGTAAACAGATAAAAACTGCATCGATATGATTGATAATATAATATTTAACTACACTTAGTGTTTAGTCTACACTGTAGAGGGCCACATATAAAGGTACGTCGGGCCAGATTTGGCCCCCGGGCCTTGAGTTTGACACATGTGCTTTAAGCACCCTGAATCTACAGAATTCAATTTTAATTTGAATATTTTCTCTGATATTTACCTGTTCACCCATGTAGCCACCTGTTTTCCCTCTCCTAATCTTTCCATCCTGTTGCACCTCCAGGACCAAACTGTGAACACACTTGGCTTGCAGTAACTCCCTGCTCCTGCATGTTCCTCACACATTCATGATGCTGAATAGCTGGAAGGCCCGCTATGTTCATTTCATCTCTTCAAGTCATTTTTGAAGGAAACACTAAAATCCTTATACAAATTATTTCCTATTGCCAGATAAGACTATTTGTTTTAACAAATTGTAATTCGAGTTCAAACGTTCACATATGTGTTAAAATTGATTTCTTAATAAATTTATATGTAAAACAACCCCCTCTTCAGAAGAAATCATGATATTCCCTGTGATGTCACTCATTTAAAAGTGTTTGTACTTTCTGTGACCTTTGTCCTACCTACCATCTTCTCCTTCATGTCCCTCCTCCTTCTCATTCTTCTTAATCAACTGTGGGATCGCGCCTTTCCCCTATCAGCCTAATTACCACAGAGAAATGTAAATAACATTATGCAACTGTAACGTTTTGCCTCTTTTTTGAGGCTCACATCGATGTCGGGGAAGAAAGCGACAGAAAAAGCAACAAGAGGAAAATGAGGACGAAGAAGGGACAGCTGGTTCTGATTTTTTTTTTCTTCCCTCCCTGTTGTGATGAGAAAGCGGGACAATAAACTGATCGAAAACGGAGCAGAATTGTTCGGGACCACAAGCAGCACAGTGAAGAGAGGGTGTTTCTTTTTAACAAAGTGTAATTGGGGAACATCAGAGGAAGCGGAGGCAAGCAGAAACCAACCAGGTGCATTAGGGAGGCTTTGTTCTAGGCAGCTTGTGACAGGACAGGGACAGACTGATGGAGCGATGCAGAGAGATGAACAGATAAAGACAGACAGGGACAGGAGGAGGTTCATACAGGGGACTGAGGCGGAACAAAATCCAACCAAAACAAAACAAAGCTGATTGAGTCATTGATGTTGAGTTTCAACCATATCAGCAGCTCTTATTTATAACCAGCCATGATGCACAATCATTAAAACCAGTGACTTTAACAAAAGTTATTTGAACCCTGAATGTTAAAGTTTAAAGCTGTACAGTTAATGTGTGAAATGTGACTGGATAAATATCAGGCATCTTCTTGGCCTCGTGTATGCATAAGCATCAGGACAATACAAAAGCTTACGTCAGATGTTCACAACTTCCCAAAAATACACAAAATCAGACATTTAAAAGTTTTCAAGATGCATTTTTCTTGAGAAATACATCTCCGCATCAGTCTGATGCAGAGCTAAAAAGTATTTTTTCACAGCAATTTGTTTCACACAGCAGCAAAGAATAAAACAGCTCTCATTTCCTGTTTTGCTAGCACGAGCACTGCAGATAATGCTAGCTAAACAGAAAATGATTTAGCTAGCATTTGTTTTATTTTATATGCAAAGAGCATATCACAAGTAAACCAAATATAAAGGAGGATAGACAAACTAAAATTAGATCAAACAAATTTGTATATTTTATCATGCCTGCCTCTAATGATGTTTTTTTATAGATGATTACTTGTAACAAGAGTTAATTAAACAACAACTTACTATTGTATTTAATATAATAGGAGTCTGTTTAAATCTTTTTACTGAGTCTGGGAGTGTAGTGCATAATCTCTTGAATAAAACATAAGGAGTGAAATTAAGATTTTTTTATCACTCCATGAAATAGGAGGAAAGATTTTTTTTTTTACCAAGATGACTTACAGAAACTAAAAATAGCTGAATATTTGTGTGATTTTAATCAGTTTAATCAACTGTAAATTATGCTAAGGTTGTAAGAAACAACTACAATGATGGCCAGTCTGCTATTCATCATTAAAGACCAAATAGAAGCCAGTAAAAGATTTCATCCATTCATCCCGTTTCACTTATGCACGTGTCTGAATGAATGCTACAATGCTTCTCTGTTGCTAAGTGATGTAAAAAATAAATAAGTCACACACATTGGATAAAGGACAGATTATTCAAGATGATAATATTCTTTCTCTATGCAGCATCAAGCTAATGAATATCCAGTAGAAACCAGGCTTTGATCCAATGAACAATGCACTTTGTTCTTTAAATCTTCTGTGAAAAAAAGTGTTAAATATGATATTATGTACACAGAAATTACCCAACTTAATAATGTTTTTCTTTCTTTTTATTTTCCTAAAGATGTGTTTGCTGCTCCGGGGCTTCCGTTGGCACTACAGAAACTTTTTGGTAATTTCATCCTTGCCAGGTGTTTTATTGACATAGCATGGTCCTCAGACCTTTACTTAGATGTTCGCTTACTTAACCAGCACAGAGTTAGCAGATCAGAGTACTTTTGTGCTGTGAGGTGGGCCGATTACCGGATTATCAAATAACCTTTATTCTTATTACCTATTGCAATCTTTTCTGTAAATTTTTTGAAAGAAATTTTTGTATTGATTCTATATTTGAATGGTCTCAGATGAGCCTATGCTGCCCAATAAGGAGCTGCGTTCCAGTTGCGTTGCCTTTATCTTGTACCAGTTGCATTCTAATGGAGTAAGTCACAGATCTGTGGTAGGATTAGGAGTGTTGAGACACAGTTTTGCACAAAAGCAGCATTTATTAGTGTTCTGCCTTTGATGGAGAGACTTTGCCTATCTGGGAATATCTCTCTTATTCTGCTTCACCTGCTTTCAAATATATAAATTTTATTAGTTTTATTAGTTCTTATTACAAGATTTTTGAATGATTTTGTGTTGAAGGTAAAGCACTAAGTTTTCTCAATGCCTCTGGAAAGGTTAGGCCGTAATTATCCTCTCAGCTAAGATTAAAATCAAAGTGAACTGAAAATATACCAAACTGTTTCTTTAAAATTGTGGTTTTGGTTCACTGGTACACCTCCAGTAATGACTGTTCTTAAGCAATACAGTGTAATAAGATTTGGATTTGGATCATTTATGTCTCAGGAGCCTCAAGAACACAAAAACTGTGCTGCAAATGTAATAAGAAGTCACCATTTTCTTTCTTTTCAATTTTTGTTTTCTTGTTTTAGTAGCCTGTAAAAATCGCAGCTTTATTGACCTCCTCTGAGAGGTCGGAGAAAGCCATGTCTCTTAGTGAATCTCTGGGATTTAAATATGGCAAAAGATATGATGAGTACAAAGCTTGCTTTCACAGACACGGAGAGGAACATGTAACATTGCTGTGAAAAGTGATTCCTTCCATACAGATTCCAACAGACTTTCTGTTTTTTCATCACTCTTAATTTGGAGCATTTCCATTTCAATCTGGAGAGCCTCAGACGGAGAGAGGAAGACAATTATAAGACTTTATTGACATACAAAATTAAAGTCTTTCGCGCTTGGGCCCTGGCGGAGGACATCGGTTATTGCAAAATTTTTTGCGATGAGCTCGGATGAGCATTCACGATGATGATAGGAACGTCATCCCCCAGGGACCCAGCAATGGTGGTGGAGGTTGGTGAAGAATGCGGCCGAATGGCTGGGCGAGTGGAGGTGAAAGGGTGGTGGTGGGTTGAGCTCTGCTGGAAAGCAGAAGACACTATGGATGGTGGTCCTTACCAGCTGGGACTTGGATGGTGATTGGACATGACGTGTCTTGGACTGGCGTTAATTGGATGACGGTGATGAGGAGGATGCATCAGTTGGCTGATGCAGGTGGGCCTACGCAGAGTCTTCCAGTTTAAATTTGCGCCTAGGCTTCATTACAAATGAGTCCAAAACGTTGATACTCAGATAATTGTAAAACACATAATTAATGGATTGTGGTGATTCCATTAAATAAGAAACACAATTAATCAAATGAATAGGTTTGTTCATGGGATAAGTCACTAAAATTCTGCCACGCCCATCACTTCTTGTCGTCTTCTTTGTCTCCACCAGTAGTAACAGCCAGTTGTTGTTCTTCATGTGACTTGTGTGATGTGAACAAACCTTTCCTCTGTAGTTTTGCAAATACACTAATTTTGATATGCCTGAAAACTCACCTAATTCTCAAGTGAATCCTGTGATGAAAAAATGTGAGTTTTGCCAAAGTTGTGTAAGCAAAGTTATTTTCCTAATTCCAATAGGCAAAATTATATGATGTCTTTCTGGTTCTGTTAAGCCCAGAACACAGCTTTGCTATGGCTGCATGCTCTTTGCTAGGTGGAATGGGACACTCACATTTCATAAACAGCCTGCTTTTGTCTGGTCAGTTTCTAAGATTTTATTTTTTATTTTCAAAAGTTGCAGAGATCATCAGGATGTCTTCTGTCAGCAGTGGATTTCACCTCAGGGCTTCCTCTTGCGTGTCAGGTTTGACTAGCAAACAGTGACTTTTACAGAAGCCGTCAGACCTTCAGATGTTCTGGCTTTCTGTTTTGTGATTCACTGGATGAGAAATTGATGCATTTATTATTTGAAAACTGTTTTCTTTTTATCAGGTTATCTTTGTCTAATGTTTTTATTTTATTACATTAAAGTGGGACAAACAAAAAAAGACGAAATATGATTGGCTAAATACTTTTTCTCTCCACCATGGCACCAATTGGACACGTGAGAACAGAATAATTGTTTACATGTATTCAGTGTGGGGCATGCAGTTCCTCGGATGGTCAGCAGGGGCTGACTCCCAAACACTTCTTAGAATGAAAAGAAACTGACATGTCCAGGGAGTCTGAAATATGTTTTTTTCATATAAAATGTTCTTTAGGTTTCTTTAGGTGTAGAGTAGCCTTTCAGAGATATCATGAACTAAAAAAAGACAATTAGGAGTTCATTTTTATGTATTTATTGTTTTTGCTCAGAGTTGTTTTAAATCACAGATTTATTCGTGCCATAATGTGATCTAAACCACAAACAGACTGTTTGAGGCTTTGAGTTGCACTGACTGAAATCACTCAGTGCATCTTTGCTGTGGCCTCTGTGTGGTAATGGCCAGCAGCCAAACAGTAATGGCTTGTAATGTTCCAAGGAAAATAGGGCAGCAATTCACTTTCCTTTTTTTCTTCTTCTTCTTCTTGGTACATGGACAAAAGTTCAAAACCTCATGTTGTTTTTCCTTCTCCACCATTTTGAGTAATTATGATGAATGTATTTATTGTAACTTTATACACTGTGTTCATATACACTGCCTGGCCAAAATAAAAGTCGCCACCTGGATTTAACTAAGCAAATGGGTACAAGCCTCCTTTTGGATAATTCCTGCATAGGCGATTATCTTTCAGCTGGCAACAAGTTATTTAACCCCAGCTGATGCAATGAGTAACTCCTCATTTCTTAAGCAACCATGGCAAAAGACACATCCTGTGGTCGTGGAAAAGACGTTAGTCTGTTCAAGAAGGGTCAAATCATTGGCATGTTCAGTTTGCTAGGGAGCATAAAGATTGGACTCTGGAGGAATGGAAGAGGGTCATGTGGTCTGATGAGTCCAGATTTACCCTGTTCCAGAGTGACGGGCGCATCAGGGTAAGAAGAGAGGCAGGTGAAGTGATGCACCCATCATGCCTAGTGCCTACTGTACAAGTCTGTGGCGGCAGTGCTATGATCTGGGATTGCTGCAGTTGGTCAGGTCTAGGTTCAGCAACATTGTGTGCCCAAAGAATGAGGTCAGCTGACTATCTGAATATACTGAATGACCAGGTTATTCCATCAATGGATTTTTTCTTCCCAAATGGAACGGGCATATTCCAAGATGGCAATGCCAGGATTCATCGGGCTAAAATTGTGAAAGAGTGGTTCAGGGAGCATGAGACATCTTTTTCACACATGGATTGGCCACCACAGA
Organism: Poeciliopsis turneri; assembly: GCA_922788865.1. Taxonomy (NCBI): domain Eukaryota; kingdom Metazoa; phylum Chordata; class Actinopteri; order Cyprinodontiformes; family Poeciliidae; genus Poeciliopsis; species Poeciliopsis turneri. Next base: position 202,403 of record CAKLNU010000484.1, on the reverse strand, counting down.
GTCCAGACCTTAACCCCATTGAGAATCTTTGGGATGTGCTGGAGAAGGCTTTGCGCAGTGGTCAGAGTCTCCCATCATCAATACAAGATCTTGGTGAAAAATTAATGCAACACTGGATGGAAATAAATCTTGTGACACTTCAGAAGCTTATTGAAACAATGCCACAGCGAATGCTGGCTGTAATCAAAGCTAAAGGCGGTCCAACAAAATACTAGAGAGTGTGACCATTTTTTGGTGGCGATTTTTATTTTGGCCAGGCAGTGTATATATGTTCTGTGAAGATATCCTGGTAGGTTGTAGGGTATAAAAAAAAACAGGGTAGGCAAAAATAAGTTTTGCTTCAGTTTATTCCTTTGTTGATAAACTGTAGCTTTGTTTATTGTTTTTTTTCTTTGTTGCTTCTTGTGTTTGATGTGAACAACTTACCAAAGTAAAGTGATTGATTGATCGATTGATTGATTGATTGAATATCGCTTATATCGATATTTTCTGATTTGAAAGATGTTTAAAGGAACATTGTTATTAGCCCTGGTGTTGCATAAGCTGATGTGAAAATATATAATATCTAAATAATTTGGAATCTTGCAACTATTGCCAACTTCCTCCATTGTATTCGTATTTTCCATATTGATAATGACATAAGTTTTTGAATGACTATTCATTCTTGTATCAGATTTCTCCCAGTTCCAGCTGCTAAATCTGAGCTAGTGTTTCAGTGGGAGGCTTTTTTTAGAGGTAATGTTGATTAAAATAAAATATATCAAAAGTCACTTTATTCAGCATTAAAATGATTTGTAATTCAACAAGGCAGGAATAGATAATAATCATTTATAAACAAAAGCAATGTGAATGTTCTTAAACTGTTTTGACAACTTCCGTTAGCATTACCATGTATAGTATTGCTAACTAGACGTCTTTTTGTATTTATTGTATACTTTTACATGTGTGTCATGTGTCAGTCTTTCAACAGATCACCAAAATTTCCAAACCCCTTAGAGTCATGGCAACCAGTAGACATGGAGTCTTTAAACAGACACTAAAATAAATAAAAAGACTCTTAAACATTTTTGTAATAAAAATAGAAAATAGAAGTCAGCATAGCAGAATCTGACTAAGGTAACAGCAGTTAGTCACCAAATCACTTTTAAGAAGTTTCAAGACATCCCCCAACTTCAGCTACTTATAACATCAGCTTTAAATGTCATTGCTACTTACAACTGAATTACTTCTTGATTTTCAAAATATATCTAGCTGAATGGAACGGATTGAAGTCTAATTTTAAACAGACTGTAAAAACACAAACCTCAATGTCTAAGGAAGAAAACCAGCATACAAAATAAATAATAGTACAAATGTTTAAATACAGTTCATCAGACATGTCAAATTATTTTTATTTAACCAAAATGTTTGTTTCTATTAGTAATAATTTAGAGGCTGTGCCTCAAAACATAATTCAACAAAGTAAAAGCAGTGCAGTTTATTTAATAATTCTTCTAAGAAAGTTGCTTTACTGATATTTTCAAAAAGAAAAAATATGTTTGTCATATAAAAATATAGTAAATCTGATAGGGTTTGCTATGTTCATTCTGAGTTTTGTTTTATAAATCCTCATCTGTTATATTTCCTGAAACAAAATCAAATGTATTTTATCATCAGAATAATTTGGGTGATAATACAGAAACTCACAGTGCAGCAGCATGTCAATACCATCTGGAAACTCTTCCAGGAGTTTTTTTCCATTATATAAATACATTTATCTAATTTGGAATGAAAAATGTCATCCCTCTCAAACTGTTCAGTTACTAAAGTTAGATTCACCAGCATAATACCTCTAGACATACCATGTGGGTTGACAGCATCATTAAACTATTTCTCTGCCAACAGATATGACAGCACCAGTCTTTCCTTAACATTTCTGTGTGTGTGTGTGCGTGCGTGCGAGTGCGTGTGTTTGTCTCTGTGTGACAGTAAACAGCGTGCGTTATTGGTTATATAAGGCTGCGAGTTCAGACTTGGCGACATATGTTTCAGCAGGGTGGCATTCTGAGGGCATAGCTCACACAAACACCACAGATATGTACACACAATACCGAGATAACCATCGAGACGTTATTGTCTGTGGATCAGCTGGCTGTGGGCCTATAGAACGCAGAATGTGCGTGTGTGCGTGCGTGTGCGTGCGTGTGCGTGCGTGTGCTTGTGTGTGTGTCAGCAGTAGGGAAGCTAGTATATGTACTTTTGTAATTACGGTCAGGAAATGTTTATTCATGTTTGATTGGGTGGGATCAGTCAGGACATTCAAACAAACTATTTGAGCATCCTGTTTAAAGTGGAGGGAAAAAAGAGGCGGAGCGTTGCTTGGTTATGTAACACCCAATTCTGACTTCCCCCACCTTAAAGTGCCTGCTTCTGCTCTTTGTCTTGTTCCTACAATACTTCATGTTGGGTGTCAACCAGCCGTTTAAATCCTTTTGTTTGTGTATAATCACTGTGGGTCATTCTGTGTCAATATAAAGGAGGGAACAAAGCTAGTTCCAGATAACAATGACATATGACAATTAGGCTACAAATCTGATTTGTAGTAATACTTTAGGAACTGTTTTATCCATTTGGCTGTTTGGTCATTAGGTGTTCAGGTAAGATAGACCATCTCTTTATTTTAAGCCTTTAAATTACTTAGACCTGGATTTCCATTTACCTTAAAATTGCGCAAATGGGAATTACAAAATTTTATTTGCTCAGTGGAAATGCTTCAATTTTGTAAAAAACATTAAAATCCTGTTTTTCGATTAAAAAGTTTTTGCGCTGGGATCAGGTTGTTTTTCACTCGTGTTGAAATGAAATTTCACAAAACTGCAATGGAAACATTTTTATTCTCTTCACTTGAATCACATGATCTACTACATGGACGTTACTAACACCAATGAAGAAGAAGACACAAAGTGTTTGGAGGATGATGATGTGGTATGATTTTTAACCACTTAACACAAACTTTACACATATGATTGTAATTGTTTCTTATTTGATGGAAACACCACAATTGCAAACAAAGTTTTGTGCTCCTCTGTAATGAAATGCAGCTACTGTTGCCTAGAAATTGGAATCACCAATTGCTGTAAATGTAATTTTTTTTTTATGAATTTACCTCAGCAGTATCATTATACCACTAGTGCAAATGTTATTACACATGAAAATTATTTCTAATATATGGAAAAAGGTTTTCAATCTACGAACAGCTGTTGTTTGTGGCTCTTTTTAGGAAGTTTTCAACAATATAATTTAAAGTCAGAGTGATGCATCAAAATTATGAATTGTTACCACTGTTGTCTTACATCCCTCAGTCCTACAAGAACTTCTCAAAATTTGAAAACATGCTTTTGTTTTTTGGCTGCTGCAGTGGAACATGAAGTAAAACTAAAGATTTAAATTTAGTTTGTTCAAAAAAAGATAAAGTGAAGAAAAATGCGGAGAGTTTGTTGCCATGTCATCCGTCCCTTATTCAGGTATGTTATTTTAAAGGAATGGTTTTAGGTACAAAATATTGAGTGATTCTGTTAAAAATAATTTTTCCTGAACGTTGAAATACCTTGTGCTGCTGTGAGCAACATATTTATTTATTTATTTTTTTTCTACCACAAAAAATTACTTCCTGCCAGGCTGACCTTTATTCTGCAACAAGAAATTTTTTAGTGTGACATTAAATTTTACATTTTACAGTGTACGTTGTACACTGATCTAGAGATTGACTGTACTAAGTATTCACAGAGTGTGTGCCAGATAAAAATAGTTGTGTTTGGTCGCCTGCAAAGACTCGTGTTAGATTCTTGACTTAGGCCGGAAATTGTTTTTTTTAGCCTGACCCTCAGGTAAAGACAAAATTTTCTCTTTTAGATGTACCATCTAAACATAGATGAATCATCTTTCAAATGAAAGCCTAATTCACACACGTCCTGTGTCTTTCTAAGGGTTTTGGAGGAAAGAACAAACACTCGGTTTATGTTTCTCTAACTTAAATTGCAAACCCTGATTACTCCTGCTATGACTCTTGATAGACCTCTCTGTTTCTTATATATGTTGCTGTTTATATCACAGCTATGTCTGCAACACACACACTCTCTCTTTTATTTCTATATAAAGAAAGGGAGGTGGGCTTCAGGAAGTGGTTGTTTTTGCTCTACCAAAGAAATAAGAAGGTACAGAGGGCGTGGTGTGCTGCAGTCTGTGTTTTATGAAGGTATATGACACAAAAAGACTCAAATGAAGGTGCTTTGAAAAAAAATCACATTAAGGGAAGTCAATATGCTTAGTGTCAAACTTTTACTTTTGATTCAGAAAAAAACACAATATTTTTCTGAGGACCTTTCAAGATAGCCTGGGTCACTTTACACAACAAGCACAAAGTGAAAGAGTAGGTTGAAAAGTTAAAACACTAAATAGAGTCACCATAAACACGTAAACCGAGTTCTTGAACTTGTTATTCATTTCAAGATTTGGTATTGCAGACAGATATTCTTATGAGTCGTTTTAGGTAAATATAAGAGGGCAGGAAGTTTTGTTCAGGCAGATTGTTTGCAAGATGTTGAAGTAAATGTGGGATGCAATGAAGTTTGACTGGACAGGAGTGACTAGTATAAGATGTTCTGGTAGCAAAAGTTGTTGTACAGATTGACACTCAAACGTGTTAACAGTTTCTTTGGAGAAAGTTTGAGGTGGACCAAAATGTTCTCTAATGCATACAAAGGGGGATAATGAGACTGGGGTGTTTTGATTATGTTAGATTTTTTAAATATAAACAACACAAGTAAATAAATCAGTAAAATCTTTTTGGGATCAACATGTAGACATCTACCAAATCTTTTAGGCCAAAAATGCATTAATTCACACCTACTGATATGTTGGTCCACCTATCAGTGAAGTGTCATTTACATGAGTACCAAACATATTAGGTACCAGAACCAGAACAGGTCCAGCCCACATTCTTCTAAATCAGAGCCGGCTGAATACAAAACACTGAGGAACACCAGTGGTGTCTGATCCCAGTTTACAACCAGAGAAATGAGTATAAATCAACTGAAGTTTGTGCCATTCATGCTAATAAATAGCATGCCCTTAGGGAGTAATGGGAGGAAATGTCACAGCCCAAAGTCAGACTTAGAAGGATGAGAATGGTTCTTTCATCAGCTGCCATTACGTTTTTGTAGATTTTAACTGAACCTGGAATTCTTGATAGAGTTGTTCGTCAGATATCTTTATTTATTCCGGTCAGAACTAAAGGCATGAAACAACAAAAAATTTATTAAAATGAAGTTTGGTGTAAATTCAAACAGGAAGATGTCGCTAATCTTCAAACACAATGGCTCATTCTCTCTGACAGCAGTTACCAATGCCACAGATTTACATTTCTCAATTAAACTTTCTAATACCACACTCTCTCTCTGCATGAGTCTCTCCAGGTTGAACTGCAGTCATGTCACTAAAACGCTCCAAGAAGAAAGTGTGGAAGAAAACCTGAACAATATCTGGAAGTCAACTATATCCCCTATAAATATGTCTTCAGTAAACAATAATGGAATAAAGCTAATTGTTCCTGTCATTCTGCTTCACTATAAACGACTGTAGCTACATCATAAATTCTGAGCTTCTTTCATGCGTCTTCCATTCTCTGGGACTAGGACCGTCTGTTCTTCGTGATGGAGTACGTTAATGGAGGCGACCTGATGTTCCAAATCCAGCGGTCTAGAAAGTTTGACGAGATGCGCTCCCGATTCTACGCCGCTGAGGTCACGTCTGCGCTGATGTTCCTGCACCGGCATGGAGTCGTTTATAGGTAGGAGCCGTGGCTTTCAACACACTGTGACCGCAGCATATTGAAAAGTTTGGTCTCTGGTTGGCTAGATCTTTTTTCTCTCTCCCATCTGGTTTCATTTGATATTCTGTGAAGTTTGATAGTTATTATTTAGTACCACCAATTGTGATCTGTGTGATGGAAGGATTCCTCTTCAAACAATATAACCGTTAATGTGGAGATGTGAAGTAAATTGTGCCATTTAGCAAACTTGAGTATTGCAGCTTACACATATGTTTCATAAGTTTGTATTTTCCATCAGAAATCAGAACTGTTCTTATTTATGATTAAATAAATGGTTATAACCAACGTGGAGGCATCTTTTATGCCTCTATCTTAGAAACTACTTGTAATTATTCATAAGTAATTTCCTCTCACTTTTTCACTGATCCGCTAATTTTTAGGTCATTTTTAGCTTAACACATTTGCTAACTTTGAGAACGTTCAGTGCATTTAGCTTCCTAAATATTTTCTCCAGTTATGAATAATTTTTCTGGATAATTTTGAAAGCGATATTTTTCTTGGTCGTTTGGTAAACTTCGGGCTGAATAAAATTTGACATTTGTGTTGATGTCAAAGTTTACTCTACCATGTGTGTTGGTTATGTCATCAACTATTAAGAATTCTTCAAATAATCTGATTATTTTCATGCTTTTATTTTGGGATTGTTTTAGCAGTAACTTCAATGCCTCTCCTTTCTCTTTTTTTCAATAACTTTATTTCTAAACAAGAAACATACTGGAACAAAATAAACAAAATAAAACACAGACAACACAGAACAAGGTACAAATAGAAATACAATATTTAAGGGAATTCTAAAACAGCAGAACAAAATTTTTTTCTGTGAAAACATGAAAGTGACGGATCTTGACAGTTGAGCCAACAATGGTCAGGCTGGAGAGGTCACCATGACTCCAGCAGGCAGTTGTCTGATGTTATTTTATTATGTCTGCTGTAGGCCTTTCATGGTGTGCTCTGGACTTCAGTCACAGTGACACGATTCTAAATATTTTCTCCAGTTATGAAATTTGAACTTTATGACCTTTTGTGGATCTGCGTGTCAAGATTTTCTCGCTGTCCTTTTGTTTCATGCATCATCTGTCTGTGCAGACCCCTCAGCCATAATATCATTGTCAACTGACTGCAAACACATAGTGGGTGTTTGTAGTCCCAAATGTTCACAAAAGCAAGCAAAACACCATTGTGGCAAATGGATTATCAGTTTCATTTCCAAAAATATCTGCAAGAAGAAAAGGGACTTTACGTTTTGTGTGTGTATTTTTTTTTTTCCTTCATACACTTAATTAGGTGTTTGGAGTTTTTGTGTTTGTGACTTTGTGTTTTCCTTACACTCTTTTGTTTTAAAGAGGCTTTTTGCATTTGATAGATGGCTTAACTTGAGCCTTTTTTCAAATTCGGTTTTTCAACAAAATTGCTGTAAAACTGCTGTAAATTAGCCCTACCACAAATTGGAAGCCAATAATCACTTAAGAAATGATTACGCACCCTTCAAGTATTTTCCTCTTTAAAATGTGTAAATGTTTCCAAATGGCTAAAGTTGACATTACATTCTATACAGATGATCTTAAACACTCAAGTAACAAAATATTTGGAAAATGTAATCACCAGACAAAATTCTTAATGTTGACAGAAAATGCTGCAACCAAATGTTCAAACGAATTCGGTACTGCTTTGGGAGAGCTGAACTATTTATCATTAAACTTTGATTTGTTTTCTAGTCAAGCTGGATGCCAGTGATGTCTTTAATTTCACTCTACAAGAAAATAAAAAGCAGCTTGATAAGCCCACAACCTTTACCTACTTTACAAGAAGATATTGAAGGTTTTAAGAACTATGTTTAAGAAATAAAAGCACCACCTTAAACCAGTGCTAATGTCTTAAATATTTATAAATAGTGCCCCAAACTACTAGAGATATATCTGTAAAAAAAAAAAAAAGTGAATAAACACTTACAATTGATTTTTAATACTAAAATCCAGAAAACCTGTTTTGTCTTCAAGCTGTTCTTTTTGGTCTGATCATAATTGTTACATAAGCTGATCGTCCCCTGTGTGAATCTGAGGTCACAGCAGTGAGGACTGACAGCAGACGCACTGAGCTTTAAGTCTGTAGTGAGCTTCACAGTAAGCAGAGACATTTGACAGCCAGCTGTGAGGTTTGAGAGGACCATTAATAAAGTACTATGTTTTTTTGTTTTTTTTGACTGATTCAAACATTGAGGCTAAGCAGTTATAATCTGGTGAATTGGGTATATTCTGCAAGGTTTCATGATAGATGCTGCCATAAACAGGGATCCTTTGGATCAAATTGAAAATCTAAAATACTAACATTGGCCAAACCTGAGCTGCATTGTCCAATGCTACACTAAAATAACCCTTTACAGTGGAACTCCGCTGCTTCACAGCATAGTATTTGGGGGATTTGTGTTTGTCTGTAGAAGATAACTTCAAATTATTCAAGAAAATTTTGACAACAAATAGATTTAAATTTTTTTTTTTTTGTAGTGCATATCTATGTTTTGAAGTAAACACAGTCAAAGAAGCTAATGTACCTCAACGTAATGCTAGTTGACATGCTATTGAATGCCGTTTGCAAAGCAGGTGCTGACTGGCTGTACCCCAAGAGTGGAAATGAGGAAGGCCTCTGAGGCAGAGCCAAGCCTGTTCTCACTATGTCTAATGATGCATGTTAAGGTTCAGGTCCATCCTGGTCTTCTTCATGAACAACTTCTATGTGTTTCTCATCACCACATTTTCTGGAAATCAATGCCATTAACTCAAACTCAATTGACTCAAAACCTTTCCTGCACTTTTATGGAGGGTTTCGCCTAGAAAACTTGCTAAGCCCGGTGGTCGGGGCACTGAGGCGGTTTTACATCTAGTTAAAATATGTACTACGTAGATGTAAAAGATGAACTATAGAATCTTAAAAATATCAAATAAAAAAAAAAAATACAAATAAAGTATCAATTATTTGCACTTCTGGTAAATCCAAATTAAGTCATCAGTTCGAAGATCTAAAAACATAATGTAATGCTGATCATATTTAGAACCAGCCCAAGGCATAAATGAATTAAGATTTGATTTAATGGTTTCAGCATAGACAAATTAAAATATTATAAATTGTTTAACATTTAAATTTAAGATTTTAAGGAGTTGGCAAGTTTACTTTGTAAAAGTTCAAAGTACAATCTTCAGTTAGATTGTTTTGCTACCATAGCAACAATCTGATGCTATGAGTTTAATCATTGAGTTTTAGCTGTTCATCAATACATCTTACAATTATGTTTGACTGCTCGGTCAATTAAACTAAGTCTCCTCTTCCAGATTTCACAAAATCCTCCAATAATATAACTGAGTAAATACAATATTTTCATTTCAGCTCCTGCAACTTTTATCCTTGATGCCCTAAGTGCCTTGTTTGGTAATTGAAAAAAAAAAATGGTTAAATATAACAATTTAGCAAAATAAATTAGTCTGGCTACCCTCAATCTAATAATAAGGATTCTCAGTTCCTCTGCCTTCATGTTGTTAAGACACCGGGTGAGGAGGTGGGGGGAGGATCTGCACCCTATCAAGAATTTAGGGCAAGATTTTTTTTTTTCAACATACATGTGAATAAAAAGATAAGTTGGATGTTGAAGCAAGAAAAACTGTTTCTATTTATGTTTTGTAATTGTCCTCGTTATAGCGGAAAAACCCTCCTTACCCCAATTACAGGAATGGTTCGGCTGTAGAGAATATTTCTGACTTTACCAGGCTGCTTCCTGATGTTGTAAACAAATATTTTAGTAATCAAGTAATCCATCAATTATTCTTACGCTTAATCGAGTAATCAGATAAAAAAATATATATATAAAATAAAATATTGGTATATCCAGCATAACACCAGTGTTACTATTATCAGTTACTAACATCAGTCCAATTTTTCATATTTAACAATCCCTATCAGTTACTTTTCTGTAGTTTAGAAAAAAGAAAAGCTGTTACAATAATAGCTCACTTTCTAAGTTAACCTGATGAAAAGTTGTACAAGAATCTGAAATTATATTCTATTTAATAATAAAGAGGCAGGCTCACAAATACACTTATAAAATTGTCTCTGCTCCAGCTTTTAGTTTATGTATTTATCTCCAATCAAGTTGGTATTAATGGCTTTCCCAGCCATTTATAACTTTTGTGTCCATGTTAATGACAGGATTTGATACCTGCATTTGTCACAGAAATTCATCAACCAACTATGCACCGCCACGATGATATGACCGGGATGACATTAAATAAATTTTCTGGTAAAGATACACTTACAATATAAGCATCAACTATAAGCATCAACTCCTCAGCCACCCACCAGTCTATCCGTTTATCTATATAAATACTCTTGCATCGCTCTTCCTGCCATTCGCTTTGAACCAGCAGCTCCCGGAGGAGAAAGACTGCTGTACTCCAGGCATCGCACGAGGTTATTGGTCCCCCAAAAACGATGAAAACCTCAGCATTGTCATCAATCAATAAAATCCCCACGGGCAGAACGTGAAAATTGGACGTTATGCTGCTAACACTTAGCTTTCGTCAACAACTCATAGACGGATGTGAGAACACTGCGCAATGCAAATAATGTCCCGACTGGAACATGGTGCACTAAACAATAAAACATAAATTAAAAAGGTTTTGAGGCAGATAAATTTACCTTGGGGAATTTTAATAATCAATGTACTTGAATCATTCGAGGAATCGTTTCACCCCAACATCCTGATTGTTACTATGTTGTTGTAGTTCGGTGTTTTAAGATCTTGTTAAATTTTTTACTTTGAGCCCCTGCCCCTCCAAAGGTCTCTGCACGGTCCTGGAACTAGCAGGATTCTGCGATCTTCACGACAGAACACATCTGTTCAGTGGCTCAGTGTGGGGTTTCTTGTCTTGTGCTTACTGTAAAATCAGCGTATTTTAGCTGTAATTCTTACATTTGATAGTAAACATCCATTCATCATTGCAAAATTACTCAGAGTCCATTTTCTCTCATCCTAATTCTCTTTGCAGTGGCTCTTGAACCAGACTGAGGCATATTATCCTGAAATAGCCGTCTGGTTTGTGGACCTCCAGAAAGAAATTGTTTTAGATGTGTGTGTTTTAAATGGACTGCCAGCAGTTGAAGGTCTAAAGCGCCAAGATTTATGCTCCAGTCTTTCAATATTGCTTTCCCCTGTCACGATGTTTTGATAGTGAGTATTACTCTGTTAGCGGGCTTCACACACGCCCACACACGTTCTCACGTTAACTCATGCGGGTCTAGCATACCTGGCTCCCTCTCTCTCTGCCTGTTGGCCTGTCTCAGTCCTGGCCCATTTTGTTGACCAGAAGTAGATGAACAGGAAGTGTTTTGGGAACATTATGTCCCAACTCTCGTTCTTCTCTCTCCTCCTCCCACTTTTTCCTCCTGCCTTGCTCGCCCCTCCCTTCCCTCGTTGCGGCTCCCTGCAGTGCTGTGGCGCATGCTCTCTTGTCTTTTTCTACTCTGGCCATGCAGCCTGAGGTGATGTGGGAGGAGATCTAGTTCATAGAGCGGGTTCTGACTGGTTTCAGAGCGGAGAGTTTTCTGGAAGAACAGACGAACACAAAGCTGTTGCTGAGGTTGGCTCTTCAAAATGTACTGCCATCTTGGGTCACATTTTATTTAGCCAATTTCAACCATTAAAACATAGTTAATTAACCTCCAAAGCATCATTATACTTAATAAGCTATAAATTAACACATTTATTAATGCTTCACCCACAATGATTAATTCCTCCCAAAACCAACATAGTCAATGTTTGTCCATTCTTAATAACTCATTAATTAACTTTTCTATATACTGTGTCTATGTTAATACTCAGATATACACATTAAATATAAATATACTTTCACAACATGTTAGACATGCATTAATGATTAGAGAATGTTTGAAATGGATCTGTAATAATCCTGCAGTGCATCCATAGTCAAGGGAGTTTATCGTTTCATGAACCCGTCTAAACCTAAATATTCATGCTTTATATGTCATTGTTTATGGGTATAGCTTATTAATCATGAATGAGCTATAAGCTATTGAATAATCCTTAATGATATTTTCAAGGTTGACTAACTATTTATTAATGGCTAAATAAGGCGTTATGTGCTTCCCAAATGTGATATTAAGAGTACCTGCTCTTTCAGGTTCTTGTTAAATCACACACACAAACATTCAGCAAGTTTCTGTGATGTCAGAAAAAAAAAATTAAATAATAAATTATGTCAGAACTCTTTTTTTTTTTAATTATGTGATATTTTAGAGTTCACCATACAAATACACAAAATTAATTTGATTTCTTGAATACTTTTTTTGAATAATGTTTCTACTTAATTTTAGTTGATCAGAACTGAAACGTTTAACTGCCAGAGATCGGAAATAAATTCAGGACTAATATATCACCATAGAGAGACATTTTCATGTTTCAACGAGATATTAAACTTGTTAAAACAAAAATGTTTCTCATTAAAATGAGACAAGTTTGTGATTTTAATGAGATTCTAAACTCTGACGTTTCTAGCAAGATTGTAAATTCCTGTTACAATCTTTCTTATTTAAAAAAGATATTTTGATTTTAATGAGATATAAATATTAAAACTAGCTTTGAATACCCTTTGTTGAGTACAATTGGTTCTCACTGAAATGAACCGATTGTTCATTTCAATGAGATTAGAACAGAAACTAATGAGATTGGTTTCTGTTTTGATTTATCATTTTTCATAATGTTTTAATGCAACTTATATCTTATTGTATATTTTTTGTCATCTTTAGCTTGTTTGTTTTGGACAAGGAAAACTGTTCATAATGTTCTAAATCCTGGAAACTATGCTGCACTGAAATCTTAATAAACAAAATTTACTAAACAAAAAATTAATTCCAAATCTTGTTAAGATGAAGTTTTCCCATTTCCAAACCTTTCAGACTCCGGTCTGCATCCATCTGGCTAAAATTTTAACTGTCTCATTCTTCTCATTGATAGAATGAGATTAAAAATGAGTATTCAATATTTTTTTTTTATTGGATACTTGATCCAATTAAAAAAGAATGCTTCATTCTTTGATACTGGAAAATAAAAACTATTTTTTCTTCAACCATTCCTCAGGTTATAACTCATAGTTGTTTGAAACCTTCATGATAAAAAAAAACAAAAAACAGTTCCATCTTAACTTCAGAAACCCCAGATCACATTGCTTCCACCACCATGTTTTACTGTGGGTGTGGCATTCTTTAAGTAGGGTGGAATGTTGTTTTTGACTGTGTGGTTTCAAGACCAGAACTCATTCTCACAGAGAGTTCTGGAATATTTTGTGACCCATATCCAGACCAAACCTGTCTAGTCTCAAATTTTGGCCTGGACATTACAGTTTTTTCATCTCCCTGTCCTGCCATGCTGATAAAAGTATCAATGATACTTAGCATTTTAATATGTTCCCATAAATGTTCAATATTATGCCCCCTCCACACATTTAGCAGTGAGTACATCAGTGTGATTTGCAGAGCTAAGCCCCTCCTCCTGGCTGTGATTGGTTGTTTTTGGCACATCTCTTCAGATGGCAGTAGCAGATCAGAGAGCAGGTGGAGCTCCATCTTTTCACAGATTATTTGTCTCATAAACTGTCATGACATAGTGACAGTTTAAAAAAAGTATGTAAAAAAAAACAAAACATATTCTTTATAAAAGCTACATAGTGCAGCTTTAACTCTTTGGATTTGTTTTGTATCCTTGTCCTGAATTACATCTCTGTCCAACAGTCCCATTGGATCTTTGTCACCTGTGTGGATGAATGATCCAAACAAGGAAATGTAAGGGAAATGTCTAGAAACACAACAACTATGATCTAGACCCAGTTCTTCTGCTTTCCTCCTACTAGCAATGGTTTAATTTAATTAAACATTGATTCCAATCTAAACTTCATGATGGCATCTTTCCTAATATAATTTTAAAAAAAAAATAACTAAAAGCCTTGAGTTTATTGATTTTAATATCCTCTCTCGGTGATGAGTCTCTCACGCTCCGATCCCTCGGATAAATATACCAGGAGGCAACACGTTGTGAGTGTTTGTGTTTGTGAGCAGATGTGTGTTTGGAACATTTAGTCACCCAGAAGAGGCAAAGGACAGCTGAAAGGGGGAAGGGATAGCCGATGGGGATGTAATGGAAAAATCACTCTGTATTACAGCGAAACACAGGAAATGCTCTCAATTGAGCCTGATTGCCTCCTGTGCTTCACAACGGCTTCTGTTTATTGACATAGCCTCCTGAGCAATATTAAAGCTCCTTTACAGAATTATAACAGTGGGTCTCCCAGGGTGACGGGGCCTCTGTGACACCAAGGACAAGTTTCCATCAGATTTCATCATCCAAGGGCGTCCAGATGAAGTTTACCAAGTCAGGCTCAGATGGGGGCTGTTGGTAACATAAGGCCGGTGGATCAAAACCACAACCAAGCCGATAAAGGAGTTTCAGACACTGGTTCCATTTACACACAAAGGGAAATAATGTATAAAAACATCATCTCTTAACTAAAATGATGGACTAAATAATTTTTTGACAAAAGTGATTATTTTTGCCTAAAACATCTGTTGAGAAGAAAGAGGAGGTGATTTTTTATTTCTTTCTCTAATTGTTGGACAAAATGCTTTTCAAATATACAAAGCTAATAATCTACTGATAAAGAAATGAATGAACCTCAAAATGGACTGTGTACAACGACTACGACTTTTTTTTTTTCTTTTTTAGATTGTTTTCATTAAGAGTGCAACAATTCATCTAGCTTAAAAAGTGGCATTTTATTCATGAGAGCAAGACCATATAAACTGAAAAAAATTCTTGGTTTTCGTTTGCATGTGAAGGTTTTCAAAGATTTTTTGTAAAGAATCTGTCATTAGCGTATGATAACTCATTTCAGACGTTTTTCTGCGGTTTTGGGGAGTTTTTTTTAGGATTAATGACATGTTGAAAATGCTTCCTTTTGTGTTTTGAGAAGTAGAATAAAGATTTTATTTCTGTAATACTACCTAGAGGAACCTGGTCTCATTTTGTTATTTATCTTTAAGGACATAAAGAAAAATTTAAAACGAGTTAGGCTGTGGTTTTCTATTTCTCTGATATAATAATGTGTTACCTTTTGGTTAAATAAATGACATTGAGACTTACTGGATTTCTTTTCCATTTTAGCACTGTTTACAAGTATTTTCATTAATATATATTCAAAAGAGTAAAGAGATATTAAACAGTTGTATTTTTATAAAATGTTGGTAGGGCTTTTTGAAACCTCTAAGCATTTTGTCTCAGATATCATTCCATTATCTCAGCTGAACACCTGCAGCCACTTGATATTAAATCTTCCCCAAGCGAGTTGATGTGTAATACAACGATTAACGTCAGTGGTTGTTTAAATTCAATCTGCAATGCGTTAAATTTATATGTCGCGTTTCTGCACGACTCCAGCTGACCGTGCAAGTTACTGGAGGCTGGCAGGTTTTAATCTGTCGTCTGGGAGACTTCCAGACTGCCCCCCCCGTCCCTCTGCGGGCTGGGGGGCGCAGAGGGACGGACATTTTGGATGTAAGTTGGAGTTTAAGAAAATTCAAGTGAAGTTCTTCAAAAACGTTAACACTGTAAAAACAACAGCCAGAAACTGCAAAAACTGAATGCACATTGCAAAAGTACTACCTCAAAGAAAGTCCACATTTACATTAGGTTGGTGAAAATCAGCTTCTTGTTCTACGCTTCACTTCCTTCAAAGGGTCCGGACACTCAGCTATGGAGAAATGATGGCTTCCTGGAGGCTTGGCCTGGTGGGGTTTTAAAAGTTCCTAATGTTTCCTGATGACATGTGTAATGCACCAGTTCAATGTTAAGAAGCTTTTTGGAAACTGCCTGCACTGTAAACAGTCGTCTGCAAAGACAGCAAAGGTGAGGTCGATATTCAGCAGAAGAATTGTTTAAACACTACAGCAAAAAATTGCACTGGCTGTAGTGTTTGAATGTCTCCATCTTTCCAAAGGCCACATCCAGCATGAATTAATCAAATCTCAAGCTAACTTGTTGAGCTTGTTAATAAGTTCTTTGTACTGCATTGGTTGCCAGGGCTGTATTTGTTGGCATGACCAACACGGGCTGATAGGCTTCCTTCATTTCCGCCACCACCATTGCTAAAACTACAGACAGACTATGATTCTTTAACAGAGCAGAAGATTGATGTCATCAATCACTACTTCTGTTTTCTGATTGGCTCAGTGTAAAGTTTACCGAAGGAATCCAGTTCAAACTGAGAAATCCCATACGGATCACTGAAGGGAAATGAGAATAAAGTGGAACTGTGTAGAAAGGTCAGGTTAGATTGATGTGCTACTTTACCTCTGCCTATCAATCAAAGTCTCAAAACACGGAAATTTTTGGCTGTTAAAGTTCAAGGGGTGTGAAAACTCCTGCGAATGTCCAATTCGCTGTTTTCTGGTTCCTCAAGAAAATGTCAGCCTGGAGGTTTGCTCATTCTTGACCTCTGAGTCCTGAAAATCAGTTATTGATGATCAATGTTCCCTCTAATTTTTCATGTGTCTGAGCAAACACACAAGCTTCCTGAGCACACTGAGGACCACTGTGAGCATCATCAGTGCACACGGCGTGGCCACGCACAAGTATTATAAATCTGGGATCATAGGAAGTTGCATGGCTTATTAAAAGAAACAAATTACATCAACAATTTTCATTTGTTTGCTTTCAATTTAAGTGATTTTCCCCATTAAAAAACAAAAAAAAAACATTGCTGTTCATGAGATGCACAGTATTAGTAAGAGTCTTGCTTTAGCCAGGGTGAGAAATGAGACATTACACCTTTCAGACATAACTGTTCATATTAAAATATTCACATTTTGCACAATGAAATGTTTTCTGTAGCTTATGATACAGTATAAATTTTTGTAAAATATTTCATTAGTTTTTTTCACGTCTGCCCTTCTTACTGACCCATCAACTTTGCCCAGGTTGATGGTGAGTCTGCTTCTTGCTTTATGTACTTGAATTCACCATATTGGCTGTTCATGGCCTCCATAATCTGTGGGCGGAGGAGAATGGCCTCATACTTCTTTGCCAGTGTACAAATGTCTGCTCATCCATAGTCAAAAGTCTGAACTCAACGCTTCAATATCAAATGCAGACCATTCTTTTAATTCACATGCTTTGAAAAACGAGCATCAATGTGGTCACAGAGCTTATTAATAAAAAGAGTAATCTCATCAGTATTGGTGAAGGCAACAGTGATGGCCCCATTGCCTTCTTGACACGGTCACTCCACTGTACTGTACTGTTCCAGTTGCACAAACTCCGACAGCCATTTGATCTTAGCAGAAGTGCATTTCTTTTTTTTTTTACTTTGGCTTGGTGAGTGGATGTCCCACTTAGACATGATAAGGTGTTAGCTTTCTTAACTCCGCCGCACTATTCTTACCTGCACGGTGCCACAGCGCATATGACCAAGGCACTTACGCAAAATAGCATGCGATGATTGGCTGCGTAGCGAAAGTGAACCGTATCGTGTCATTGACTGGATTCCTGTCACTCACTGAGTTCGATCGCAAAGTAGGACGAAAAACATGTTACTGGTCCATAGTCAAAACTGATATCTGAGCTCAATGTCCAGTTTACGTTGGACCTTATTTTATGCGCAACATAGATTTTCTTGTGCGCTGAGAATATGCGAGCAGTGCGCGATTGCGCAGGCGCGCAGCTTAGAGGGAACATTGTTGATGATATTGTTTACCATCCTCTGATCCAAACACGACCTAAGGCCAGCTTTGCTTCATTTGCCAAGCTGTTATTTTCGTTCTTTAGACCTGAAGGGAGTTAGCATACCACGGATTATTGCTTACTTTGCATGATATCTGGATACCTCCATAGTTGCTGATAATAAATGTTGTCATTTACTAGAAAGAGAAACTTTACATGGTATCTGGATAAGAATGATGAATTTTAACCATTTTTCTTTGTTCTGATTTAGCTTTTGACTTTTTCTCCTTTGTTTTAAGTTTTCTCACTTGCTCCAGGGGAAAAACCTCTTAAAACATGATGGAAAAGAAAATAAAAAGCTCTCCACTAACAAATCCTAGCAGCTTCTGATGATGGTTTCCAAATTCTTATTTTTTTTCTTAGTGTTTATTTTTAGGACTTACAAAAACAGAACACTTGCATAAGTCCCCGTTGCAAATGCATGCTGCTCGCTGTGCCTCCTCCGCTGCCTGCCGGTGCGACTGCGCTTTCTGCAACACGCCTCTGTTGCAGAATGATGCAGCGGCTGCAGAGCAGTTGTTGACATTTTTCTAGCAATCAACCATCAAGCCGCGAGC
This sequence comes from Poeciliopsis turneri, assembly GCA_922788865.1. Lineage (NCBI taxonomy): Eukaryota > Metazoa > Chordata > Actinopteri > Cyprinodontiformes > Poeciliidae > Poeciliopsis > Poeciliopsis turneri. The sequence continues at coordinate 184,147 of CAKLNU010000484.1, read as the reverse complement.
GTCTGTTTTCACGACCGACCCTGTCGTCTGTCAACACCACAAGTCTTATCTCAGAGACTTCTTTCTGTCTCTTTTTGTTTTCCCTTTGTGCTGTTAAGCAAGAACTCCTGCAAGTTCAAATCTTTTGGCTCCGTCTGGGATTTGTAGTGAAGTTATTTAACTTGTCACTCTGATATCCAGTGCTTCATCAAAAGCATTTATGGAATCACATCACATTAGATTTATTTTGTATTAAATATACAGAAGTGAACATTGATTTGGGGTAATTGTGTTCTTTGCTCTGCAGAGACCTGAAGCTGGACAACATCCTGCTGGATGCAGACGGTCACTGCAAATTGGCAGACTTTGGGATGTGCAAGGAAGGAATCCTGAATGGAGTCACCACCACCACCTTCTGTGGGACGCCAGACTACATCGCACCAGAGGTAAACTTTTCTAGAAAATTACACACCGTTTGATTTTTGGGTCATCCTCTGAATTCGGTGCATTTTGTGTCTCACAGGTTTATCTCAAAGATTTGAATATAATACAAACCATATTGTTGGAGAAAATCAATAAATGGAAATGTCCATGTGTCTTGGTAATATGACATGACAAAAATTATGTTTTTAAAAATGTTATGGGTTGCTGAAGAGTAGAGGTCAGCCAAAGGAACATGTTCCCACTGACCAATGTTAATTTTTCAATCAATATAAAACAAATAAAAATAGCCAGTAACTGCAAGATATTTCTACTAATATAAACATTTTTAGGAATATCTTAACCTAAATAAAAGAAATATGAGAAAAATACATGAATTGTTTATAAAATAGCACTTTTAGATTATGTCCCTCCAGTTTTGTTCAACCCTGTAACAACATACCAATCCCTCCTTTTTATAAATAATGGTTCAGTCCAGTTTCCTCAGCACCTTGGAAGTGACATCACTTCAGTCTTTTTCCGCTTACACTGTAAACTGATTTAAGTGTTTGGAAAGTTTCTTGCCTATATTTGATTATTTTTATCTACAAATCGTCATTGCCAAGCTCAACCTTTCAACACTTTTGGACACATAAATGATATTTATTGTTGTTTGGGAAAAAGTAAACAAATGACTCCACTACCTCCTTGCTGACATCACCAATCCACTACTGTGTCCATCTAGACCATCCATGATTGCACAGCAGTCATCAGTTAACAAGTCCGTTTGAAAAGGAATCTTTATGTACGGCTCGGCCCACTGCCACCGTTTCTGCTTGTGAGCTGAGGATCCTCCTCCTTGAGGTTCCAGCACCAGCAGCACTAGCAGCTCCAAATAACTGTTAGCTGCTTTGTAGGGGCATTTTAACAGCTGCTCACTTAATCCGATGAATTTGTCTAACAGAAACCTTCGTCATTATGCCTTTTTGCAAACAGCAGAAAACTGTTATGTAACTGAGCTGAAAAGCTTGATTGTTTTCCAAAATCTTGAAGTGGAAGAGGTCAGTAACTTTAGAGAATAATCATGTTTCCTCTGCATGTGATCAGATCCTTCAGGAGCTGGACTATGGTCCGTCGGTGGACTGGTGGGCTCTGGGGGTGCTGATGTACGAGATGATGGCGGGACAGCCGCCATTTGAGGCTGATAATGAAGACGACCTGTTCGAGTCTATCTTGCATGACGACGTCCTCTACCCGGTGTGGCTCAGCAAGGAGGCCGTGTCCATTCTGAGAGCGGTCAGTAGGAGGTGCTGCTCCTGTTCAATGTCTTTTGTGTTTCACAGCCACAGAGGTCTTGAAGCTTCTTAAAGGGTCAATGTTATGTATTTTCCAGACACATAGTTCCACTTTATGGCACAACCAAGTTACCTTCAGTTGTTATAAAAATGTTCAAATATGACTTCAAAGAAATTTGACTTTGTAATTTAACATCTTGGAATTTGGCCTCTGTCTCTTTAAGAAACTCCTGCTTTTTCTGAAGCTCTCCCTTCAGGAAGTCATCCCAACATAGCTCCTCTATTAACATATAATGGGCAGTTCTCGGAGGTGTTTGGTAATTGCTGCTGGCTAGTCTGAAGGATCTTAGAGGGGGCATCACAGGGGAGAGAGGTGCTTTGTAAAGTGGAAGAGGGCTAGGTCCACTCAGGCTTTTTGGACAGCTGAATTGTTGCCATGAAGATTAAAGGATTTCTAAAACATGCATGAAAGAATCAAAGCAACACTGCAGATATGTTTTCTTTATGAGGAAATAACACTATAACATGGTGTAAAGCTCAAAAAAAGATTTTACATGATACTGCCCCTCTAAGAAAGTAAGTTAGACCCAGTTCTTGATCCTGGATCAGACATTTACCTTTTAACTTCCTGATTTTTTCATTTACCTTTTTACTCTATGTATCTGCAAAATATAATTAAGAAAAAGTCAAACTGATGATTAAAGTACAGCATAAAGTTAAATTACTGAGACAAAATCAATCTCAGCTAAATATTCATCTAAATAATAATGTGTACAAGCTTAGTAAGGATATCCCAGTGGGGATTGGGATTTGTTTTTTGTTTTTTTTTGGGCCCATTCTGCTATAGTGATAAATTCCATCTATGTCCTTTAAAATTCAGTTACTTTATGGGAATCTGTTAAATCTAATATAATAAGACACTAAATATCATCAATATTACTTATTATTTTTCTTGACAGTGACAGATATCTTTACCCAACAGGGGTCTCTGCAGGACAACCTTCTTATGCTGCTGCAGCTGCAACATTCTCACACAGTTTTATCATCTGTTTGTGAACAGATAGCTATGGTTCACAAACTGTTACTGCAAGCTAGCTGCTAGCAATTTACTACTGCTAATAGCTCCAAATTTCATCTCTCATCTGGAGCGGTTTGCTGATGTTAGCATATTTGCGTTTTTAAGCAGTTGTTAATTCGACGAGCATCATATTTATATGCAGCTTCAGTTGATCATATACTGACAAAATTACAGTCGAAGTGGTTTCCTACATCATGAATTTGGCTATTCCCTTTCAATGTTATAACATTTCATAAATAGCGTTTCAGCTGTGGTCTTCAGCAGCCATAGTTGCATCACAACAGAAAATAATCTGGGATTTTTAAAAAATACTAATAGGAGTTTGGATTTAGTCTGGAACTTTGACACTGACTTGATAATATGATTTCTAAATGTCATAACGTGGACCCTGATCTGAAACATGGGATAGGATTCCTACATCCCTTAAACTTTAATAAATGAAATAAGATAAAAGCACCAGAATGAACTACCTCAGAGTTTCTGCCTCCCTTTCTGGAAATGTGTACATTCTTCTACCTTAACAATAATTTATCATAATTTATCATTTTGAGGCAACACCAGAAAAAGTTGTTTGATTTGTTCTTCAGATTCTGCTCACTATCTTAGTAAAATATTTAGACTCAAAAATTAGTTTTGCATGTTAGAGTCATTTGGTGCTGGAAAAAAGAGGCAATCAGAGCTAAGTTTAACTTCAATAATCTCACCATTTCCAGGTGTGAGGAAAACGAGCCATTCACCATGACAGACGTTGAAACAACATGAGCTAACTCCTGAAAAGCCAATCAAATAATCATCACTGGCCTTTGTATAGTGATTTTCACAGTAAAATGGTCATAGGTGCTGGGTCAACTGTACTAACAGATAAGGATGCAAACCAAATGTGTCATCTTATGGTAAACCTTTAGATGACGAAAGAAGACGATAAGGGACAGCAGCCATCTGTCACACAGAGTTCATTGAAAAACTCTGTGTTTTCAATGATTTATGTCAAATGCTTTTTACAAGGTAAAACATTAATATACTAATTTAATCAGTAAGATCAGTAAGGCACAATCAAATATTGGGTACGCATTCATTCATTAGTAACCATATAGAAATTTATTCAACATTGCCTTGGCCCAATTATTGCAGCCTGTGGGGTTTTCCCTGACTGGGAGCAGAACCCAGCCTGTTGAATGTGACAATCAACCAATCAGAATGCGTAACAATGTAAGCACGGATGGAATCCCAAACAGTTGACATGGCATGACTGAAAGTGCCATGTCCACATATCGGAAGTGATATGTGGAAATGTTTATTACTATATGTAAAGGTCATTTTTATATGTGTATTATATGTGGTTATGTTTATTCAGTTAAGAATATTAACTACGAAAAAACATAACTCACCTCCAAATCATAGTGCAGCAAATAGAGCGGCTGCTCCCACCATTTTTTATCAAACACCGTTTCTTTTTGTTACATCTTTTGTCACTTAAATTGAATCCACAAACTATCACCACTGCTTCTACATCGTAATCTGTGTTTGATTATGCTAAATTCACATATGGTATGTTGGGGGTTTTTCTGGATTTTCTTCTTCTGTATTGCTCCTGCCGAGTGGCTGGACACAAAAACCGATCGAACCTGTTGGACTTTTGTGGTCACAGAAGTTTGGAAAATCATCCGACGATCCTCAAATCCTAAACTCTAAAACTCACAAGCTCTAGCTCTCTGATTCTGGTCTCTATGGTAACGTTTACATATCCCTTCAAAATAAGATGCAGATGCCCCACAAAACTGAACATTTTACTTTGTTGAAAATTTTAACTCACGATAATGATTAATTGGAGCCCTGAGCTTGCTTCTCCCATCTGGGAGTGATGAGAGACAATGATACCTAAAGTCCTGAAGTGTTGCTTATGCACAGGGTGCTTGGTCTCTATGTGGTGAAGCAGTTTGAAGGCTTCATAGCGAGCCGGTTACCATATCATGCAGAGCGGGCTTGGAATGTGGGAATCACGTACTCGTCCGGGATAAAGCCATTTTCCTGTCTCTTCTCTGGGCCTTTTCCCTTTCACAAAGAAACTTTCCAAAGACATTTGATCTGTTTTTCTGCTTGTGGGCTCAATGTTGGCACACAAGACGTACCCGAGAGAATCCGTTAAAGGATTTTCAAAATAAAAGATCCTGCAGACTCAAATAATACATATTAATATTTAATTATTTCTTGCTTGACTGGTATCAATTGGTCCATGGACTGGATTGGTCTGGTCCCTGGCCCTGGGGTTGGGGTTGGGGACCACTGGTATAAAGCACGTGGCATGAATTCAAAGTATTTACAGATAAGAAGCTTTGTTACTGACTTATTAAAATCTACCGCTGAACCATAGAGGATATAGCCATTCACCATAATCAGAGGCCTACTTTCCAAATTTTATAATATTTTACTTTTAGCCTTGAAAGAAAATAGTATTTCATATTTACAAGCATGGAAAACTGATCTGCAAACAGAGTGAGGATGAATGGAATAACTTGTGTCTATTGGCTCAAATGCAAACAATTAACACAAGGTTTAGACTCTTACAATACAAATGGTTATTTAGAGCATATATCACTCCTGTAAAACTTCACCAATTAAATGCAAATATTTCTGATGTTTGTGTTAAATGTAAAATAGATAAGGGTACTCTTTTTGGGTAATGTTTGGAGCTACAAACTTTCTGTAAAGAAGTTATTATGTTAATTTCTTGCTTGACTGAACAGTGGACAGTAAACTTTGCTTACTGCACATTTTTCCAGATGGATTTAAAGGACCTACGAAGAGAAAGAAGCCTGTGAATTTTTGCCTATTGGAGGCTAAACATTTGATTGCTCTGGAGGAACACAGAAAGACCAAAGATAAATGAATGGATCAAACAACCTGGCAATGGAAAAACTGACTTATATAACAAAAGGGAAGCTTGAAGACTTTAAATATATTTGGTTTTCCTTCCTACATCTTGTCAAACATTGTGACATGTGAACTTAATTTTTCTTTTCTTTTTGTGCTGTTAGAGTGAGTCCTGGGGTTGCGTGTGTTTCTTTTGAGGAGTTGGGGGTGGGATTGCACTGTATGTCTCTTATTTTTATTTTCTTTTTTATGTTTTTTTTTGGTTTGTCTGTATATTCACTAAAAATATTTGGTGGGGCGGGGACTGTTCACATGTATTCTTCTCAAGAGGTTGACCATAATGTCCTCCAATTGATCCTTTTTCCATTTGTCTTCTAAACAATCTATTTTATATGGTAAAAACATGGAAGTTTCACAGTTTGAAAAGTTTAAAATTTGCTAGGTATCTAGAAAATGTAGACATGTTAAGATTTCTCTGAAATGATCTAGAGAAAATATTAAATTTCTGAATGTCAAAATTAGAAAATTTTCAATTTTTGAAACCCAGAAATTCCATCTTTTCCAGGATTTTTTTCTAGAGAATTTCTGAGCATAATCTCAAATTTTCTGTGTGTTTTTTTTTCTAGATTAGTTGGCAAAAATTTACTCTTCATATTTTTGTTCTATATTTGATACGCTGTGGTGAAGGCCTCAGTTCTTTGGCATGCTGAGGAAGAGAGAAATATTACCAAACTGAGACAAAAGGAAAATAGGAAAAAAGCTGAAACTAACATGAAGAGAAATTAAGTAACAGAGGAATGAAGACCAGAGTTAAATGAATAAACAGAAAAAGATCAAAACAGGAAATATAGATGAAACTGAAATTCAAACACCTAAAGATAAAGTTTATTTTACTTTCATGATTGACACCAACTGTTTTGTGAACTTCTGTCTTTCACGTGGAGTAAATGGTCAGGCTCTGACACTCAATGCAAATCCTCCTCTGATCCTGTGGAAATGATTGGTTTTATTTTTATTTACAGTTAATGTTCTGCCCAGCAGACATTGGTATCTATTCTGGGGACTTTAGGTGACCGTCAGTTTTCCAAGCTATTAGTTTTAATCAGGTGGAACAAACAGAAGAGGCCTGATGTCCTCAAAACATCCAGAAACACGTGAACCTACTGTACCCACAAATGAGGTGTTAGAAGCACAAAGAAAACTAAAAGTTGCCCCTCTTTGCTAGTCATGACACTTTCATCTCCAAAACTAATCTTCAGCTGATGAATGAAAATCAACATTGCTAATTATTTTCTTAAAATGCAACAGCCCAAACTGTTGCATTTTGGGCATTTTGAGCGAGTCAACAGCAAAATTGACTCGCTCAGCAGAAATTACATGCACATTAAAATGAGCCAGCAGCAGGTTCTTCTTTATCTTCTCATAATAATACAAATAATAATAATAATAATAATAATAATAGTATTTATTATTATCCTCGTGGAAATACTCTCGTCCCTGAACTCGTCCCGTCAAAAACCTCAAACAGACAACTCTTAGCGGTGGATCACTCGGCTCGTGCATCGATGAAGAACGCAGCTAGCTGCGAGAACTAATGTGATTTGCAGGACACATTGTCTTCAATAATATTATAGTATTTATTATTATTATTATTATTATTATTATTATTATTATTATTATTATTATCATTATTATAAATAATAATCGATATTATTATTATTATAAACAAATATAACAAAGTGCTTCAGACTAAATACATAATGTAAGCAAAATTAAATAATAAAAATACTGGAGAAATTCAAATATTAAATCCTTATTATTTATTTTTATGAAATTAAACCGGCTTGCACGATGGCATAGCTGGCAACAAGAAGGTCCAGGGTTTGAATCCCATCACCTGGTTAGCATGTTCTCCCGGTGCAGGCTCTGGGTTCTCTGACCTGTTGTCCCTTGGAGATGGACACTGGCCAACACCAGCCCTCTGGAACTCCCCCTCTTGGCACCGACCTCCCAGCACCGGCCCTCTGGCAGAGGCTCTATGGCACCGGCCCCTAAGACAAACAGTATTTCTTTCGTTGATGCCCCCAAAAATGTTTATTTAATGTCAACTTTTGATTGGTCACGATGACAAATTTTGCTGGACATTAAATCCTCCCCATAATTATAGCAATAAATAATATAATTGTTCTGAGCCCATTTTCTGGAAATATACTGTTAATGAAAGAAAATAATAATTTAAAAAAATCCAAGTTTGCTTTCCAGTAAAAATTTTTTTACCGAAATCATCACACTGGAACTGGATTATATTTAAAATATCTAAAATAAATCACGACCACCAAAAACAATTTAAAAAATAAATACATAAAAAATGGAAATAAAAACCACACACAACTGTTTCTCAACTGAAACAATTGAGAAAAGGATTATGAAAACAAAATGCAGTTGAAAACAATTATTGAGCTCCTTTTAATTTCTACATACATTTCAGTTTGTGCTGATGCCACAAACTGAAATAGAAGAATCTTGTGGGGGTTTTTTTGTTACTAAACCTCCCACACTGCTCCTGTAAACTAATAATTCTCTGTCTCCTTGTATTTGTCAGTTCATGACGAAAAGTCCGAACAAGCGTCTGGGCTGCGTGACAGCACAAGGCTGTGAGGATGCCATCAAGCTCCATCCCTTCTTCAGAGAAATTGACTGGATACTGCTGGACCAGAGGAAGATCAGGCCGCCGTTTAAACCTCGTATTGTGAGTTCAGTCGGGGAGATCATGTGCTAACGCTTTCCAAAGAAAGTTCTTGTTTGTTTTATAACTTGGTTAAAAACTACTGACACAGCTGCAGGAGTCCCACGTGTGCAAAGTCTGAAATCTGACCAAGCAGCACCTTATCTGATGTTCTGCTTCTTACAGAAAACCAAAAGGGACGTCAATAACTTTGACCAGGATTTTACACGTGAAGAACCTGTCCTGACGCCTGTGGATGACAGCATCATCAAACAGATCAACCAAGATGAGTTCAAAGGATTCTCCTACTTCGGAGATGAACCATCTTAGATTACTGACATGCTGGATCTCAACTACTCCAGGAATTATACTAGATCATTGTGTCTTCACTACAAATCCTGTGCTTTTGTTTGGCCATTCATACATATGAACTATAACTGTACACTTCAGAAGCATGAGGCAGGTGTGTGCATCTTCAGAGAGACGCTCATTCCTTCACATAATGTGACATGTCCTGTATCTGCCTTTAAAGAATATTTGTTGTTTTTTTGCTTTAAATACAATTATTCATTCATAGTTTTGCCATTCAGAAATGTTTCAAGAGAAAAAAAAGTGCTTTATTCCCTAACAAATGACGCGAGGAAAGACGGAGAAGTTACTTTTAGTCAAAGCAAGAAAAGAAATGTTAGGAAGAGGCACTAAGTCCTCAATATTTGCATTGCTAAGCTTCAATTTTAGTCCAGCTGTTTTTTTTAAGCAAAGAATGGAGAGAAAGCAGAAAAATGTGATGGCGGATTAGGGCCATCATTAACTGTCCACCAATAAACTCAGAAATTCCGATATTAATCTCAGAAATTTTCTAGAAAAAACTTAGAAATTTCTGAGTTTGAAAACTTTCTTAGTGTCAAAAATTTAACATTTTTGACTTTTCAAACTCAGAAATTTCCAAATATTTTCTAGAAAATTTCTGAGATTAATATCATAATTTCTGAGTTTTTGGATGAAATTTCATTGTGTTTTTGTTCCAATGCTACAATTTTTGTTTTTTCTACAATGCGCCATTGTAGGAAACTGATGTTCCAGCTCTTAGTTAAATCCTAAATAGTACATTAGCTTCTTGCTAACTGAGCCTGAAGTAGCGTCACACTGGGAGCATCCGTTGCTGAGTGAAGCCCTTTCAGACGATGACGTTGGTCACAATTTTATTGAAATCTGCCTTCATGTTCAGGCTTTCAGTTCTATAAAGGTGCTTGTGCTTCTAGGCAAAATGCTTTGGCATGGCAATTTAAATGGGAAAGCTAACCTCCTTCATGACCTGTTTGGTTTAAAACTAGGTAAAAAAAAGTTAAAAAAAAATAAAAAAAGTTTCTCTTATTTCTTTTATTTTTCTGTAAATAATAATAATGATTAGAATTATCAGACTCCTCCACACTCAGACTGTCTTCACCAACAAGTTTAGCTGAATCCAGTTATGATGCAGTGAAGACTTAGCACTTGAACTTTTTCAAGTTTTTTCAGGTTACAACCATAAACCTTGACATTTTTAATGAAAAATTATTTTCTCTTTTTGCACATAATAGAACCATATAGTAGTGCATAACTGTAAAGTGGAAAGGAAATAAAATATGGATTTCCAATATTTTGATAAATAGTCAGCTCAGCCCCATTATTTGCCCTTTGAGCTCTCAAAGAAACCAGGCATCTTCCTGTGGGAGACATCAAAACATGCAATATTTTCTTAATTAAATTTAGGTCTGGATGCAAATAAATGCCACTCATTCCCAAGTTTGATGCACTGTTCTGTGTTAGTTTCTTGCAAAACAAAATCTACTTAAATTCGATCAAGTTTGTGGTTTTTAGCTAAGAAAATATGAAAATAGTTCAGTTGGCTCTGAATTGCACTGACGCAGACATCTGGTTATATTAAGGTGAAGAGTCCAACAACATTTTAACAGAAATTTTACGGAAAATTTGCCTATACATCGATTTTATTTTATTTTTTCACAAAAATCTAATGCCAAAGCTACAATACAAAACGCTTCTGATTTTTAAAGAATAATAATAGAAACGTACATTTTATTGTAAATTACTTTAACAGCTGGTAAACAGATGGAAACAATGAGTATTTTATTACCTTACCAACATAATCAAAAGAAAATGCAGGTGGGAAGCTGAAATACCCATGCCCTCTGCTACTTGACATGCTATTGGCTATAAAATTTGCGAAACAGTCAATCAGGGAGTAGCATACATGTTCATTGACTCTGATTGGCTGTACTCTCGGCGGCAATGTAAAATATTGAGGAACCATCTTTATAAAACGTCTCTGGATTCTTCACCTCACCATGGTTCTGTCCCTCTCAGTGCCTCTTGGCAGGAGGCAAGTTTGAGCAAGAAGCTTCTGGACCTCTTATCAAGGTGATAACAACCTACAGGGCTGGTTGTTAAACCAGAAAACCAAAAGAGATTTGCTGAGCGTTTTGGTCATCCAGGCATCAGGTCAGCAGCTTGATGGTCACCATTTGTTTCTGTATCACCTTTTGTTTGAGCAGCGGCTGTGATCGGTTGACGTGTTCGATGTATTGGGCATATCGGACATATTGGACGTATCTTTCCTCAGCACTCCGCACTCAGAGTCCAGGCGGGTTCATGTGATTGAAGAATGCATGAAACTGAATGTATTTGCTCTACAGTGTGTTTACATTATGCAGAGAGCTGTTGTCATATAGTCTTTAAGTTTTATTTAAAGCGTCTTTAATATTTTCATCACTTTCTCTGGAGTTTGTGTGATAAATTTTGACACTCCCATCTTCAGACTCATCATTTCCACCTATAATGTTCAGAGGCTTTACTTTATGTTGCAGGTCAGAAAAGGTCTGAGAAAACTTCATGTGCAATACTCCACAAGAGACTTGTTTCCTTTAGGTAAATGTACTCTATCTGTCTGTCACTCCCTTCCTTTCATTGAGCTCCTTCTCCAATGACAAGATTCACTCTCTGGTTAATATCCGTTCCGGCCCAGTTCGGTGTGTCTCTTTTGGCAGAGTGTTCCTCACTATGTGGGCGATAACCTGCTGATGATATTTTATTTTGTGCTTGTACCCCTGGGAGGCCAGATTCTCTGACATTTTTTAGATCATTTGTTTATTGCCCTGAGCAGTTGACGGTGAATAGACTCTTCCCACACAACTGATGAAAAGGTTTGGATCTGAAGATTTGACAGTGAAACTATGAATATTATGATCTTGTCATAGTTTGAAGATGGTGGTTGAGATGTTGTTGACTTAAATCCATTGGCCAATCAACAAATTCAGTCTGCTTCCAATCAAATTGCTTGGCTAGATCTGCCTTGTACAGAATACAAAACAATAGAATCTTCAAATGGAGATCAATCTGGTTGTGGAGAAGGAGTTTTATTCATAGAAAGACCAGAATAAAGAAGAATCACTGGTCTGTGGAAAGCACTGCCTTTACTATGCCTACTTTATGTCATTGCTTTCTTTAAAAACACAAACTTTATTGTATTTTGTTGGTGATTTTATGTAGTCCATAATAGGCCAGTAGAAATGTTGCAGGTTGAATGGGGCTCTATAAACAACAACAGAAAACAAACAGACAAACCAAAACCTGGAAATGAATCAGAAATTTATAAAAGGCTGTTTTATAACAGCCTTTTATAAATGAAGGAACCAGCAAGAAGTTGCTTTATGTGTTGCACGCTGACAAACTGAAATTTAGGCCCCTTCCTCTGGAAATGGTTCATGTTCAAACTGGATGAAGATCGTCTGTACATGCCACTGTTTAGATTTTCCTACAACTTCTCAACAAGATGTAGTTTGACTGGGCCTTTCAAAATAAAAAAACTGCTTTAATTTGATCTAACTCAGTGGAGTTCTGGCTGTATGAGTTAGGTCATTCTTCTGCTGGAAAGTAAACCGTTCTCCTCAGGCTGACACCATGATACTGCCACCATCATGTTTCACACTGGTGATGGTGTGTTAAATTGAATGTGGAGTGTTAGTCTTAAACTATTATTAGCCTCTGGTGAAGACCTTGAGTTTCACTTTTACTCTAAATGATTTACTAGTAAATGACTTTGAATGAAATGTTGTAGATCACATATGTCAAGGCTGAATTAATTATCTGTGGCCCCCAGGATGATATTTAATTACTATTAGAACCGGCCCACAGGCCACAGCCACCTGCTGGCGTTTTGCATGCCAGTGGGTGGCTCAATGCAACGGTAGCCCACGAAGTCACTGAAGCACGAGCGGCTTCATTATTCATTATCAATCAGAGCAGAGATCAACTTTCAGGTACCGAAAATCCTATTTATAATTTTCCAGACAATAGAAACACAAAAACATGCACAAATTACTTTTGTTTTTGTACTATTGTAATCAAACAATCTCCCCTTCAGTTCAACAATAAAACTGGAGATACATTGTTGATGTAATCATAAAATAACTTGCTATTAAGTTTTGGCAAAGATGAATGTGATTTTCACAGGTGGCGGAGCGCTGTTGTTAGCAGCTGCTGAAAGTAACTAAAATAGTTACTTTTAATGTAACTTAGTTACTTTCCAAATGGAGTAATCAGTAATCTGAGTTACTTTTTCAGTCATCCCTGCCTGTGTCTGCTGTGTGGAGATAGTTTGGCTGTAATGAAAGAATATAATCTCAGAAGGCACTATCAAACTTCTCAGAAACATACAAAGACAAGAATATGAACATCATAGAGCAGCACAATAATGCATTTTCAGTTTATAATGCATGCACTTCAACTTATGTATTCATCTTGATATTAAGAAACATATTTAGTTTTTCAAAACAATTAAATGTTTTGCTGTTTGCCTGTCAGTATTCCCTTGAGGTTACTGACAGTCATAACAAAATATTGCTTTATTCTTTTAATGTAGAGAACATGCAATTTTTCTTTGAAGGAAGTTTGTTTTTGTCTGTTTGCCCATTGAAAAATGGTTTCACTTGAAATTACTGACAAATCCATAAGAAAATATTGCTTTATTCATTTAATTATTAAATAATATACACTGTATTAGGTCTTGGTTCAACAGGCTTTGTGCAATCATTTCAACATATTTTAATAAACGTAGAACCAGTCCGGTCCTCGGCTTGTATCAAATTTAGTGTTTTGGCTCTCGGTGTATTTGACTTTGACCTCCCTGTTGTAGATGAACTGCAATTAATGTAAAAAATGATAATCACTTTTGCAAAGCTCAGTAAAAGAGATCACTTATAAAAATCTTACAAAGTCACTGTGAAAACACATTGAGATGATGTAGTGTAGTAGCAAATTTGATACTAGGTGCACAGCTGACCAATCTAAAAACAGCAACCTTTTAAAGTGACGGGCTAAAACAGGTCATTTTAGAGAGAATAGTAATAGCAGTACAACAATTTACAATGTAAAAAATATAATGTATTTTTAAATGATGCTTGTGAAAAATAATAGAATTATTTGAAAAAGCAGGATGTGGATTCTCACTGAGTACTTTTAATGTTCCAACACTGGGCTTGCTTGATGGATTTCCCATTACTCAAACTCTAAAGAACTGTATTTATGTCAACATGAGAACATAATATTTTACAGTTTAGGAGACTTGGCATGCTGTAATGCAGTAACTAAAATACTAGCAACATATATGTAGCAGTAAACATGAATCTCACTGTAGAGGTAGAACATGGAGAAAATGTTTGATTCCGAATTTAAACTCTGAACTCCCCAGAAAGCCAAGCAGACAGAACAGTTAGTCACGTTTCTTCTGTCCATCATTTTCAGCTTCTGCTCTTCCTCCTCTTTCTATGTCTCTGTCTGCAGCTTTGTTTAGTTAAAAATCTTTAAATGTCAAGTTGTTTGTCCCACTACGTCCCCCAAAAAAGAACTCTGTGTCCCAGAAGTCTTCCATTGCCGTTTGCCGTTTCCAACAAAAACATCCTTGAGCTTAACATTCACTGATTTTTTTTTCCACATCAGTAACAAGCACTGAAAACTAAAACTAAGTGCTAAAATCACTCTTCTATACAGATCATTTCTGTTTGCAAGCATTTTTTTTTTTTTTTTTTTTTGGTTTCTGTATTTGTGAAGATTTGTCAGTACTTTCTGTAATCAAACCTTTGGTGTTATTTTGTTGTTTTCATGCCTGTCATGTGAATTTGTGCCTATTGTTTTATTTTATTTTATTATTTGGTTGTGCTTTGGTTGTGAAAGATGTACTGTATTTTCAAAGGATATGAAGGTGTGTTTTAATTTTGAAAGAAATTAAATATCATGATGTCTGAATGAAATTTCTCTGTGTTCTTTATTGATTGCATTGATACTTATATTAAGCCAGTACAGAAAAACTGTTATAAACAGGTATTATTTTGCAGCTTCAGTTATCTTGTTAATCAGAACAACTGTCAGAAGTGGTTTATCTCGTTCTTTGTTTCTGAAAAATGTAGTTGGACTGGTTTGTAGTGATAGGTTAACAGCCAGGGATGAGGCAGAATACTGCTCCGGCCTGATTACTTTGTTACTCTGACCTAATCAAAATAAATTCTTCTGAAGATGAAGCTTTACCTAACTGCTTGGACATACTGTGTGGATTCAAAGTAACAAGCAAACACACCCCTTTAATACTGCTTAAATAATCATCACCAGCTGTCATCTGAACCACCAGTAGAAGCTTTTGTATCTCAACTAATTTTGGCTCATCAGTAATGTTCATGTTCACTAACTCCCATTTAGCCTTTACCTGATTGAGACAGTAGTGCTACATGGATAAGATGGATCAGGAACTGTGTTTCCATTGACCATGTAATTGTGCAATTTGGAATTTCAGAAATAAATTTGCCTAATGGAAACACACTAATTTAAAGGAAAAAAAAAAAAAAAACGTTTTGGAGCTAGGATAAAAATACGTAATTTTAATATGTATTTTCAGACATATCAAAATTAGGTTGTTTTGCAAAACTGCAATAGAAACACTTTCTTTGGATCATGTAAGAGGCTGACTGACGGAAACCATGAAGAAGATGACAGGAAGTAGTTGGACGATGTGTTTTTAATCACAATAACAAACTTATTCACATGTGATTTTTATTGAAACGCCAAAAACAGGGCGTGCTGTGGTGGCGTAGGGGATAGCGCGACCCACGCATGGAGGCCTTGAGTCCTAGGCTAAGAAACATTTAAACTGGAAGAAAGTTTATCACATTCTGGGGGTTTTATGTGTGATATTACAGCAGCAAATTCAATGTTTTTATTTGGAAGTGAGAAATTGGGGGAATTCTGGTAAATATGCAGAGAACATTCAGTTTGTTTCCCCAGAAGAAGAAAGTCAGTTGCTGAAAATGAAACATAATTTCCAACTAAAGCTGCTAACTCATATGACAGCACCAAGTCTGCGAGCAGCTTCGTAGCACGTTAGATGAGGAACAGATGATAGATCAACTGGTAAACATTTTGGTAGGTAATCGAGACGTGCTGAGTTTTACTCTTTTATTAAACATTGATTCTTGGTCTATGTTGATCCTTCTTATAAAATACTTTTAAAAATGTCATTTTAGATGTCAAACAACAATAGCTCCAATTTAATGGGCTTCCTCTGTTCCAGCATCACTATTTCAGACTTCAAAGGAATTTTTACTGAAAGACTATTTCTTTAAAATTGAAAAGCAAGATGGAATTCTTCTGAATATCTTCCACGATTATTATTTTTTACATCAGAATCCATGTGGAGGAAATGCACCAGGAATGTTCTTCCTGTCTGAAACATGTATTGAAAGCAATATGAAAGCTTTATGTTTCTTTCTTCTTTCCTTCTTTTCTTTCCTTCTCTCTGAAAGGGGTGCCTTTTGCTCTCTTTCATTCTTTCCTCCATTTTCCTTTTTTCCTTCTTGCTCTCCTTTCTTCCTCTCTTTCACAGGGAAATCCACGAGAATGTTATTTATGTTGATTCTCTACGATGAATTATAAAATCTTTTTCCACAAGAAGACAACTTTTCTTGTTTGATTAAAGTAGTTAATGTTTAGCTGATAAAAATAAAAATAACAACCAGTAAATAAAATAGTTTTTTTTTCTTTGTTGAAACTAAAAAGAAACTTTGTCTCTCTCTCTGTATTTTGAACTTGACATGTTTGCGTGGCAAACATGTAAACACCACTGCTTTAAAGTTTTTAAAGATTTATTTTTTTAAATCGTTGTGGGCAATCTAACTTTATTTTCAAATTAGTATTATGCCTTTAAACATCTAACTTTGATATGACCCTGCGCTCATGTAGGAGCAGGTCTTGTGGGAAATTCGGTTCAGGTATTCGGTTCCCCTGTGAAAATCTGTTCCTCCTGTGTCGGGAGCGCGCATTACAGCCAGAGAGGCGAACGAGGCGGATCTGATCATTTTCACGTCGCTTCTGATCGATTTCTCGGTAAAACAACTCATATAATCATGTCAAGGTTGTAACATTCAGTTTAATTGGCAGCTGTTGTTTAAAAAAAATGTAAAATAAATAAATAAACGAGGTCTTCCGACGCTGTTTTGTGTTATTTTAAACGCGAAGAGAATCGCTCTTTTTCCAACTTTTCTCACGTAAGCCTGGGAGAAATAAAAGTCAGTCACCAAACACAGTTTTCCCAACACGTAGTGTATATGTAAAGATTTTTGAGAATTTGGAAATAGTTGTTCTTTATTCCCCAAGGTTATGGGGTAAGGAGAGGAAAGAATGGATAATTCAGCTGGCTAAAATAATTTGTTCCCCCTTCATAACATGGGCATAAATTAATCAACCAGAAACTCTTTAACTGCGCTTATTCCTCTCATCATCAACAATAAATCCTGTGGATTTTGTGACATTTGCTTATTAGTTGCCAAAATTATGAGGGGGGAACAGAATATTTTAGCTGTTTTAGCTGCCTGACATAATCCGTTCCCCCTCCAAAACATGGGATCAAATTAATATACCAACAAGTCTTTAATTGTGTTTATTCCTCTCATTATCAACAACAAATCAGGTACGTTTGAAAACATTTGCTCTTTATTTGCCAGAGATATGAGGGGAACCATATATTTTAGCCACCTGAAATAATTTCTGTATGTGGTTCCCCCCTCATAACTCTGGCAAACAAGGAGCAAATGCTATCAAATCTTTACATATACACTACGTGTTGGGAAAACTGTGTTGGGTGACTGACTTTTATTTCTGTCAGGCTTACGTGAGAAAAGTTGGAAAAAGAGCGATTCTCTTGGCGTTTAAAATAACACAAAACAGCGTCAGAAGACCTCGTTTATTTATTTATTTTACATTTTTTTAAACAACAGCTGCCAATTAAACTGAATGTTACAACCTTGACATGATTATATGAGTTGTTTTACCGAGAAATCGATCAGAAGCGACGTGAAAATGATCAGATCCGTCTCATTCGCCTCTCTGGCTGTAATGCGCGCTCCCGACACAGGGGGAACAGATTTTCACAGGGGAACCGAATTTCGCACAAGCCCTCACTCACCAAACGCTAACCACACTTTGCCCAGAGCAGATCAATTTTTGTTCAGGTCGACAAATAATTGAATGATTTTTTTCCCCCCTCTTTTCTGTTCCAAAAGCCAACCATAAATATTATTTAACCATAAATGTCGACGATGACTACTGTTTTCAGGTTTTTGTTAGCTGTTGAAATTCATTTTCGTCTGCTAAATAACAATCACATTAAAGTTTATTCATGGTGTTTTTCATTTTGTTTTTAATAC
Source organism: Poeciliopsis turneri (assembly GCA_922788865.1). NCBI lineage: Eukaryota > Metazoa > Chordata > Actinopteri > Cyprinodontiformes > Poeciliidae > Poeciliopsis > Poeciliopsis turneri. The sequence goes on along the minus strand of CAKLNU010000484.1, from coordinate 166,033 downwards.
AAAAATATTGTCAGCAGTCTGGCTGTCTTTCTGTCCCACTCAGAGATCTCTTTCCCGCACAATTTGTGGAACATGCAGCAAATATAATTGCGCTGTCTTTTGGTTTGAGACCTCAGGATCCAGATAGCGCTGCTGCACCATAACGAGATGATATGCTGGAACTATTAAGTTGTCCTGCTGCTCTAATATGACATTGCTGGAGGATTTGTGACATCTATTTTATCTACTATTTTTTTAATGTTGCAAATATTTGACCAGTCATGATTTTTGTCATATCAATCTATCCTCGACATATTGTGCGTCTTTTGGACTTTTAATAAGTAGCTGAGCACAGGACGCCCGCATGTGTACGCGCTGTGTGTCCTTTAAATAAAACGGAAAAGAATAAATTTAGATTAGTTTGATCCATCCATCCATTTTCTGAAAACACCCTTCTCCCTAACGGGGTCGGGAGTTGCTGGTGCCTATCTCCAGCTGCGTTCCGGGCGAGAGGCGGGGTACACCCTGGACAGGTCGCCAATCTGTCGCAGGGCAACACAGAGACAAACAGGACAAACAACCATGCACACACACTCACACCTAGGGAGAATTTGGGAAGGCCAATTAACCTAACAGTCATGTTTTTGGACTGTGGGAGGAAGCCGGAGAACCCGGAGAGAACCCACGCACGCACAGGGAGAACATGCAAACTCCGTGCAGAAAGACCCCGGGCCGGGAATCGAACCCAGGACCTTCTTGCTGCAAGGCAACAGCGCTACCCACTGCGCCACTGTGCAGCCCCTATTATTATTATTATTATTATTATTATTATTATTATTATTATTATTATTATTATTATTATCAAACCATCTTTACTATTAACAACATTTAGGAGGAGAAAAAAAAGATCTATTAAGTCAAAACATCTAAGTAGCCAGTCTGTGTGAGTCCGTGGAGGTGTGCGCGAAAAGCCTAAATGTTATTGGTCAGTTTACTTTTGTAAACTGACCAATACCATTGCGCTTTTTCTGTAAGCTAAACTTGAATGAGCGGAGTTTGAATCCTCCCGTAGTGCTAAGAGCGGTCGTTTGGATCCTGCCAGAGCTTTTTACCGTGTGGGCGGTTCTGGTGGGTCGCCGGGTTATGAGCTTTGTGTATGCGTGCGTGCGTGCGTGTGTGTGGTTTGACGAACTGAAGACCTGACGGATCACCTGGGTGGACAACTGTTTCACCCTCTACTGGCGCATCATTACAATAATGTAATGATGAGAAAACCTTCACACAAACATAGTGTTTTAATACAGTCTATCTCTGTATTCAGCTGCAGGCATTGATCCGTCTCTTACATTTTTCCAGACTTCAGTTTTGAAAATGGAACAAAGTCGATTCCGCCATCTAAATCAAGGTTATCAGAATCCAGTCCTCAAGGACTGGTGTCCTGCAACTTTTAGATGTGCCTCTGCAGAATAGAATAATTAGGTCATTAGCAAAGCTCCGGAGATCTTATCTACACAAGGAGGAGGTAATTAAGCCATTTCATTCCAGTGTTCTGTGGCACTGCAGGACACCAGCCTTTGAGGACTGGAGTTTGACACCTGTGATCTCAACGTTCTGTGTAAAGCTGCCTTCTGCATGTTCCCTATTGACAACTTAAAAAAAAAATTCTGATTATTTTCCACCAAATTTCTGTGACCGCAGCGCATTTAATAGAAAACAATCATCAAATCTAGCCAGACAGCAGCGCATGGTAGACCCAAAAACGTTGTCCTGTTGTACTGTTTACTTCGGTACAAATTGCGACAAGCCACTGAATTGATTGACAGGTGCCTTCGTATCAATTGAACAAGTGCGCAACAGAGGTGACTAAACAGCCCATGTCCCCCCACCTCAAAAATGAATCCAGCACCGCTGCCAGCGCTACTCCCCCAGACACCTGTTGCACATCAGGGGGACAAACAGGTAGGCGCGCCGCTCCCGGCTTACCGGGGAGGACGGCAATGATCAGCCGAAAGGGGGTGGCTCCCGGCGGCGGTGCGAACCAATCAGCGCCGTGGGAGTGCTGTCACCGTGCCAGCTGACACTCAGGTCAGAGCTCGAGCAGCCTGTGGAGGGACTTCTGCAGTCAGAAGGCGAGGAAAAGTTTTGACAAGTGGACCTGCGGGCGGTTTTTCTTGACAGCTGCGACGATACCTCTACTCTCTTCCAATCTAGCGGAACGCTTCCCTGTGCGGGTGAGAGGTTGTACGATCCTCGGCAGTGTTCTGAGACTGTACGGCCCCGATACCCCTTCTCCTGCTGTGGGCTCCCCAGCCTAGATTTCCGGACTGATCCGAGCGGTTCTCTCGGCACTGGGCTCCTACTGAACTGCGCGTTTGGGTCTAATAACCGGCTCTCTTTTCTTTTTTGCGTTTTCAAAATCAGTAACAAACTTCTATTGACTCAAGTTGGACTTAACTCAGACTGAAGGAGTTACAGCACTGCGACTGAGATTACCTCCAAACATGACGGCTGATAAGGAGAAAAAGAGGTAAGAGCCCTGGTTGGATCTTTGGAAGCTGATAAATGCACATCTGGCAGAAATCTAATTTTTTATTTAGCTGCGACAGAAATCACACGACCTGTTGCTGCAGCGCTCCACGTGACCTGAGCGGGATTCATTCACAACAGGTCCCTTTAATGTGTGCAGAGCCGAAATTAATGCTTCACTTTTGATTAGTTTTGTCAGAACTGTTCTCTGAAAGGAGAGGCTTTGGGGTGCAACTTTAAAACTTCACATCATGCAGAATGTGCTGCAGCATTTAGTTAAAACTTGAGATGCATCAGTCAGTCAGCAGATTATGGAAACGGCCAATTTTTATTTGAGCATCTCCAATTTGTATCCAGCAGGTCAAATACTGAAAAATGTTTTCATTTTTGGTCTACCAACAGCATGTGCGTTGATGTGCCTATTTGAGTCAAATAACGATCATTTAAAGATGTATAAATGGGATAACTTCTTCATTTTCTGTCAGATTTAAAACTACTGCCTCCAGCCATCAACTCCCTTACAATCCATAAAATAACAAAATAAATTGGTCAGGTAAAAATGATAATGAAAGGTCAGATATTTTTCTTCCCTGGTGCCCTTCAGAGTTGCATCCAGTGAACACCTTTTTGTTCTGTACTCAGTTTAAGCACATATCACCAATAACTTGCTGCAGTTTTCTTAAAACTGTGTAGATGTAGCTTTTAAGCTGTAGTAGCACATTTGCAACAACGCAATAAAAAACTGCAAATGAGCCAAATGAAAAGAAAGAATTAGTTTGATAACATGCACATTGTGATAAGGCCTACAAAACGACCTAATATGACACCCACATGAAGCCTTTCATCCCAAGGCAGATCCAAATCTACATTTTGTGACCTTTGAGCTTATTTGAAAAAAAAAGTGAGGCTTCTTGTGTGCATGGTAATCAGCTCTCAGTGATTGCAGCAGATATCAGGCCGCCTGCTCAGGAAATTTCTAGAACTTTTAGATGTCTCTGCTGTCAGATTACATCAGCTTTCTGTGCTGCTTTGGATCTGCTTGCGTTTCTGACAACATTCATAGATCTGCAGCTGATTTTCTGGATTTTATGTAGGCTCATACTCCTGGATCAAGTTTGATGCTGGTTTTGAATTGCTCGCCCAGTAGTTGTTGATAAAGAAGCAACAGAAGTTGGGGGTGTGGTGGAGGTACTCGATATCCTGTCAAACGTGACACGGAAAAATTTAATTTCTTGTATTATTTACAGAGCCCTTAGTGTAGACATTGATATTAATGGGCTGCAGGCCGCCTGACGCCGGACTGTCTGTCCAGTCCAGCCTGAGGCTCTGCTGCTCTTTAGCAGGAGCGGAGCAGGAATTTCCGTGGCCAACAGAATTGCTCCAGCTACCATAAGATTTAAAAAAAATTATCTTAGGAGACAAGCATTTTCTATTGTTCATTTTACGGAGGGGAGTTGGGACATGTTTTGGTATGTGTGTGTGTGTGTGTGAGAGTTGATCGGTTTATTATCCCCACTGCTTGTTTGAGTGTTTGTCTTTGTGTCACACAGTAGCTGTTTGTGGCAGCCACAGCCTCAAAGTCATAAATGCTCTGATAAGTTATGTGATTCACAGCAGCTGGGAGCTCAAGTGCTTTCAGATCAGGTTTATTAGATGATGATGTGATGGGATGAAGTCATTGGAGAGGCTGCTGTTGTCTGGCTGAAAAAATATATATCTGTCATGTCCAAACTCAAATGCTGATTCTGCAGCAGCTACGTCCAGAAAGCAAGTAAACAAACAAGGAGAGAAAAAACAGATGAATCATTCCTCCCATCCAGCCTGCTTTACTTTATGTTTTAACTTTCCATTTTATAGCTTTATTTTACGATCACCTTTGTAACAAAACAAACTGAAAGGATTCCTTTGAGGACTGCAGCTTTTTGAAGTGTCTGCTGATCGTAAAATGCTAACTTGAGCTAGTTTATGTTGTGGAAGTTGCCTGTTTTTTTTGTTTGTTTGTTTGTTTTTTTTATCTCTGTTATTACAGCCGTTGCTCTTCAAATATTACTCCTATGGTTTAACTGTTACTTCATCCACCAAAAAAAATAAATCTGTCAAAATAAAAATCTCCTTAAAGTTATTTATTATGTAAAATTGCTGTAATCATGTCATTTAGTTTTCAAGCTAATGCATACAGAACATCTAATTTACAAGCTACATGAAAAAACAATATACTGCTTTTATTAAAAAGTGTTTTAATACGTATATGATACAGTTAAAGTCTAAAGAGTTATTCAGCAAAGTCCATCTGGTTTTATATGATGAATCTAGTAATGTTGAAATTATTTCATTTGGCAAAACTACAACAAAATTTTATTGTTTTGCATCACATGATCAACTACCAGACGCTGCCACTGGTACAGAAGGAGACAGGACGTAGTACATTATTATGGAGTAGCATGTTTTTTTAATGTCTTATCACAAGAATAAGCTTATTCATTTATTATTTTAATTGCGTTTCCTATTTAATAGAAATACTGGAATTGCTCAATTGAAATTTTTTGTTATTGGCAGAATATTGACAGCATTTTGTACACATTTTCAATGGCTAATGAAGTTCTGTAGATTGAGGAACTTGACATAAAGAGTCAGATGTTTCTGGTTTCTTAGCAGCTCCCCAGCTGCCATGTTGCTTCTGATCAGCAGTGCCAGAGGAGGCCTGTTAGCATATCAGCCTGTTTACCCTCCTCCATCACCGCTACTGACTCCGTCAAACGATTTTATTTAAAGACCCTGCTTAACTGTCAGGCGTGTAAAGGAACCAAGCTCCCCACCCACACCCTATCCCCTTCCCACACACATACACGCACAAACTTTCACGTCTCCCAACATGTGATTCTACTGGAAACAATGTGCAAAGGTCAGAGTGTGGGCCAGTTGCCAGGGAGATAGAGGTTTCACGGCTGTACGGCGGGTGATCCATACGACTTCTCAGTGGTTGTATGGAGAGCCAGAGCGGACCACCTGATTATACAGCAGAGTGTAAATCAAAACAAAAACAGCAGATAAGCACCTGAGGTATAATCATAATGAGAAGAAATGTGTAGGACATGCAGAAAATATCCAGATGGGGATAAGTCTGGAGTTTTTTATTGAAGACAGCAGATTCTCCTGTTAAGAATTTGCTGCATATTTGTTGTATTTTGTTGTACTATTTGGAAAAAACAATTATTCTCCTGTTTGTTTCCGTTAGCTAGTTCAAAGATCACTTTAAAGGGGTAGAGTTATGTAAAATCAACTCCTCTTTAGCTTTACATCATGCTAATGTTAAATAATCTTATTCCCTCATAAAAACATACCTAAGAGTGATGCCTTGATCCTTTCATGCATGGCAACCATTCAACTTTTCAAAATGCTTGGGTGGATATTAGGTCATTCCTTCGAGGTGCAGCTCTTCCACAGAGCTGCAGTTTCCAATCTTCAGAGCTTCCACCTCACTGAGAAGCCTTCCACCTCTCAGCTCCTTCAGACTAGCCAGCAGCAATCAGCATTGTAGGATCTACTTCTCAGTGAAAAGCTGGTAAAACATTATTAAAGGGGAGTGATGCTGGGATGACTTCCGGAAGGCGGAGTTTCAGAATGAGCAGGTAACATTTTTATAACAATTGAACGTAACATTTAGTTGATTGTGATATAAAACTGCACAGAAAATACATAATACTACCCAAAGCATTGAATTGGGTCTTAGGAAGTCCTATCAGTGCAACAGATTGTTTTGTTTTTTTCTGCACTAAGCCCATTTACCTCACCATTTAAATCAATAAAGAAAGACTGATCAGAAAACATGCAGCAAGGAAGCTACCAGCCTGCTGACTCAACATTTCACATCACAGCTTTACCCCAATTGGCACAGAACCGGTCTTGACTTTAACCCCCTCCGCTCTGATCCGGTCCCCCAAAACTTCCAAAGCATTACTTCACAGCACAGTGGCCCAGTGCAGGATGGAGGAATGCAAAATCGAGACAAAGGGAGGAGTTGCGAGTGGATTTACTGCCTCTCTAGCTGAGCAGTCCACTGATGGTCTCTGAAGAATGGCGAGGTGGTGGTCAATTAGGCTTTAGCAATTTGAAGTTGCTGCTCTCCAAATGTGCAGTTCTCTGGAAGTTTTTCTGATCCATTTGCTACTGAATTAGTGTATTTATATGGGTTGTATTCATCCAACCAGCTCATAAGATGAAGCCTTACACAATATTGGGTTCACGCAATATAAAGCTCCCTTTTTTGTTTTTTATAACACATTACACTGTGCTTACAAAGCCTGTAAGGGTAGAAAACCCCAGTCTGGTTTTTGCTTGTCCACATAATGCATTTTTGTAAGCTTAATTCTCAGGTGATTATGTTTTAAAAATGCTTCCTGTTTGTGTTTTTGCAGAAGGCATAAATGTTTTATTAAAGCTTTGATCTGAGTAGGAAAGTATGAAGGAGTCTTAGGGTCATAACAAGAAGAAAATGAAAAACAAAAAAATGTAATTATGAGAATAAACAAGTAAAATCATAATATGAGAATAGCCACAATAATTTGAGAATAAAGTTATTCTGTATGTGGTCCTAATAGTGGGATGGTAAAAGTATTTTAGATTTTGCTTTAGATTTGACAAAGACTCTTCAGTTTGGCAGTTATAGAAAGCACCAATGCGGATACTAACGTTAGCAACATTAACTGCAAATTGTTAGCTAGTGACAGTATTTTTACAGCACTTACAAATCATTCCTATTTTTTTTTTTAATCAATCAGAAAAAGACGCCACAGAAAAGATTTTAAAGTAGATGGTGAAGGTTTTAGGTGTCAACCTGCCAGACTACAAATTGACACTGTTGACAAAACAGGTCGACACAAAAACTAGCTCAAGAACTCAATCATAAAAACAGGATGTCAAGTTTAGCTCCCTTATGTTCACATTATCTTTGCCAGACAATGTTTCTTGCTGGCAGTAAAAGAGTTAATTTTACATGAAATACTGTGATATTTTAACTTGACTGCTCCATTTGTACCAGAAGATTTTTTTTTTTTTTTTGCTGTTTCATTGTTTGTGAAGGCTAAAGTTCTTTCAAAGTGGTTTATTTGGAGTGAAGTTGAGTAGTGTAGGTGTTTGGCCCTCTTATGTCCTTTTGGGGGGATTGTACAGCATTTTCCATCACCTTAAACATTTCAACAATATCCTGGATTTTACTTGGTTTAGAAGCATGAAAGCTTTGTTTTAGCTCTTGTACATCATATTTCTTACTTAGAAATTTTTCAATAATAAAATCACACAAACATGCATAATTTGATGAAATTCCAAATCTTTATTAATCTCCCACCCATCACTCATTTAGACTTGCAAAGGCTTCCAACTGAATCTTGGGGCACTTTGTTACAAGCAGCCTGTCACAAATTGACAATTTGTTCCCGTTTCTTCAGTTGAATCTGCCAAACAGATGCTGCATTGGGTAAGTAGATAACCAGCTGATGGTGCCTCTCTCAGAAACAGGGTCGGGTCTACGTATACCTTTTTCATCTTGTTTTGTAACCATGTGGCTTGTATAAACTGATTATTTGCTGTATGCAGACATTTCTTTGTTACATACTGAACAACAAATGGTCAGGACAAAAGCAGAAAAATTTGAGAAAAACACTTGACAAATTTTCCAGTGGTTTTCACTTTTTGTGACAAAAAATTATATTTTTTATAACAGACAAAACCATTTTTGTAGGTTTTATCCATGCCTTAATTACATTCTCATCACCTCACTCCATTAAAAATTTAAGCTGAAAGGAAAGACCAAGTTATGCTGAAGAAAATCAGAAGGTGCAGTTGTATTTGGAAAAATGTTTCAGGTCTGTAGCCTGGGACTGATTTAGCCATGCTCAGATTCTTACAAATTTTCATGTTGTTCAGATTGACTTTGATTCTTCATCTTGGAGCAGCAAATAGATTTTACAGCATTTTAACTGAAGTCCCTTTGACTTTGTTCAAGATCAAGTTACAGATTTTTTATTTTTTTTTTAGATGAAATGATGTAGTTTTGTTGCCTGATGTAACTTTGTCCTGTCTCTATAAGGATGGAAATTCTTTTTAAATCCCCCTTTTGCAGTTTTATTTCTAGATGTTATTGCTGGCAGAAAGCCTTCAGAGATTTATTTATTTTTTCATTCTTTGACTCAAATTTTTTTTTTCATTCTCTTTTAATTTGTTTTAACACTGGAAAATTGTATAATTCTTTTAAGGTTCCTCAACTCATTAAACATAATTAAGTGTTTCTCCATTTATTTTCTGAAGTCACTGAGTCTTAATTTTTTAAATAAATTTTTTCAACTCGTACTATCAGCCATAATCTGGCACGGACGGTTACTTAATCATCATTTTTACTGCTGACACGTGTTTGCTTTTGTTTACAGAGCTTAGCTGTAGATTTTCCTGAACATAAAGCTGACCTTGGTTTCACGGAAGGAAGTTTGCAGTAGCAGAAGAAGAAGCCTTCAGTAAATGCTGCGTCTCTTTCTTGCTGCTAATCTCTTTGTTTGGAAGCTGCGATAGATTTGGAATTTCCCATTTGGGTTTGGCACTGACTCCCAGTCCAGAGGTGAACTTTACCACAGATGTCACCTCTGCACTGTATTTATTGCTTCTTTTAGTAATACCACCCCATCTGTTGACATTTTGATGGGAATAATTGTAATTCTGAAGTGGAATTACTTAGCAATATCATTATTAAATATCTGGACTGTGGTTAAAATGGTCTGTTTCTGTTCAGACTTTAAGGTTCTTCTTCAGTGTAAAGAAGTGAGAGGAAGGCAAAGACAGAACTGCAGGACAATAGAAGCAAAAAGTAGTAGAGTAAAGGTCAGAGAGGAAACAGAATCAGGTTAATGATCAGGTTAATAGGTCAACTCTCCTGCTGTTGCTGGTCCACATTCATGTTTAACAGAATTTTGATTTGAAGTTTAATTAAATATTAACTTTTACTCTCAGTAGCAACCCTTAACATCAACTTAAAGTAAAATGTTTTGAACTTTACCACATTTGGTCATATTACACCCCCAATTTTTGGAGTTTGGGGTTCAATTCAATTACATTTAATAATACAGCACATCACCATGGGATGGGATTTTATGCAGTGGATCAAACACAGCAATGCATAATAATTTTAATAGTAATCTTTTATTATAAAGTCCTTTCAATCAAATCGCTGTGTTGAGCAACAGATAAAAACATAAGACATGACATAAACTAATAATAAAATAAATACAAACAATGTTTATCACATAGAGATAACAATATCTGTCTGTCTGTCCGTCTATCACCAATGTACAAAAACATTGTCTTATAACAATAAGGAGAGGAAGAAGAAAAACCTTATGAAAACCCACCACTTTCTCAATAAGTACAAAGTGAATCTTCTGGTTTTCATGGCCACATATATAAAATTAAGAACATAACTTACAAACAAAAGTGTATGACTTAATAATTTTTTTTCTTATAAAGTATTTTGAATTGGTTTAAAATAGCATATTTTTTCAAATCCTCATCCAAACTATTCCATAATTTGACTCCATGCACCGAAATGCAAATTAGTTTTAAAGTAGTCCACAAAATTTTACTTTTGAAATTATATATCCTTTGGTTATTTCTGTCACTTGAGCTTAAGGCAAAAAAACTTTTGTAAATTAAATGCCAATAATGTATTTCTAGCTTTAAACATAACTGATAATTTTTGTTAAATTAACCAAAGCCCTTAATTTCAAAATATTTGATTTAATAAACAATTTATTTGTATGTTCTTTAAGACTCACTTTTCTTTGTACAGAATTCTCATAGCTTTCTTTTGTGACACAAACAAAGGCTTGGTGTTAGTTTTATGTGTTGCCCCATTCCTTGATACAATAAGTCAGATATGGAACAACAAATGAATATAATCTAAAGTTTGCACTGTTGATCATTCTAAAATATGTTTTAGAATATGTAAAAAATATTTTAAAAGTCCAATACATTTCCATATTTTTTGTCTCATATATTTTATGAAATTTCCACATGTTTATGATCCAAAACAACCCCTAAAAATGTAACTTTCTACTAGATTACATTGATATGTAATCTAGAATGACACATGGACATTATTACATTATTATTTCTCAGTTTCCAAAAATCATGAATTTAGTTTTATTCCAAATTATTGATAATTTATTGTGTTCTAGCCTGTTAGTAAGTTTAGACATCTCACAAGCCATATGTTGCATAAGGATTTTTAAGTCATTTCCAGAACAAAATAATTTGTATTGTCTGCAAAAATTATGAATTGTAACATTTTAGACGGTTAACAAATGTCATTGATATACAAAATAAAAAGCTTGGGTCCTAACACTGAACTTTGGGGAACTCCACATTTTATACTTTGAAGATCTGATTTAACATTTCCTAACTGTACAAATTGTTTGCAGTTAGTCAAATAACCAATTATAAACTATCCCTCTTATTCCATAATCCTGTAATTTGTAAAGTAATAAATTGTGGTCGATGGTATCAAAAGCTTTTCTTAAATCAACAACAATATACACTGTACTGCTTCCTTTCTATTGCTTCTGTGATTCTAATTACATGATGCAAGGGATATTGACTTATTTGATTTAAATCCATATTGACTCTCACTCAACAAGTTATTCTTTTCAATATGGCTATCTAATTTCTGGACACACCATTTTTCAAGGACTATGGAAAATTGGGGGATCACTGAGAGGTCTGTAATTATCGAAGATATGTTTGTCTGCAATTTTAAATGGTATTGATCATGTGTGAAACATTAGTCAACATCGACGCTCCTGCCCAGAGGTCAGAGGTAAGCTTTCTGTTTGCTCCCATTTAAAGTCATAAACCAGCCAGAGAGAAGTGACGCTGGTCAGGAAAACCTCGCTTTTCCTCTTTTGTTATTTTTATCTCCTTCTTTCTCACCTGCTCACACTTCCTCTCTTAAGCCTTCCCGTGCTCTTTCTTCGTCTTCTGTCCCTTTGCTCAGTTCACAATGTCTGGAATCCATCCTTGACTCCCAGCTGTGTCGTTTTTGTTGTTTTCTGTGCCTCCCATGCTCTCCTCAGCCTCCTTAGAACTCTGTCTCCTCGTTGTTTCCTCCTTCCTGTCAGCCAGCTCCCCTTCTTCCTTTTCCTCTGTTACTGAAATGGGCCTGGCTCCAGGATCTACTGTGTCACCTGGCCCAGATCCATCTGCCTCAGATTTTCTTGTCCCTGAAAGAAGAGCCGATCTGAACAAGGCATTTGTTGTTAATTTAATATTTGGAGGCCTAGCCAACATGACTGATCGGCTTCCTCCACTCCCATTGATGAAATTGCAGCACTTTCAAAACAGAGCAGAAAATCAAAGTCTTCATTCACAGTTATCCTTCTTTCTCACCGCTTGACATTTTTTCTGGAAAAATTGAGCTCAGTGGGAGAAATCCCAGACTAGTGTTGTAGTACTCGAGACCGGTCCGAGGACCAGTGTTTGATGGTCTCATCTCGGATTCGACCCCATTTGGTCTCGGGCTTGTCTCAGTCTTGGGCATTAAGGACTCAGGATCTTATCTGAAGACCCCAGCTGTAAAATTATTACAAAAGTGCCCACATATTTTATAGTTTATTTGTGAACATCTTTGTTTTCACTGGATGCATAACATACCGATTAAAATCCAAGCAATAATGTGACTTACTAAGTACATATTTTTGTTACTGCTGCATCCAACGCGTCCGTTTCTACAAGTCGTCTTTCATGCTCAGAAAACAAACTTTCCAGGAAAAATTATTGTAGTGTGTCTTGGTTTCTTTTTCCCAACCGTTTTCAGGCTTAGTCTGTGTTTGTGTGCAGAAAGGAAGCTGAAAGAGATTAGGGTTTCCCTTTCCGCTCGTCCCTCATATATTTTAAGAGCTTTCTACTTTCATCTTATATTCAGATGAGAAAAGCGGAAACCTTTGGTGGAACCTTTAGAGTTGAGGTGTGCTGCTGACCTCAACTCGGGACGTTGTAGCCGGTGGTCAGAATACTTTGAAGACCTCCTCAATCCCACCAACATGCCTTCCATTGAAACTGAGCCCGGGGACTATGGGATGGACTCTCCAATCTCTGGAGGTTGCTGAGGTGGTTAAAAAGCTCCCCAGTGGCAATCAATCCCTTCAGTTTCTTGAGAATTTAGTTGTATGATTATAGTCCATGATTTATACAGTGAGTAAATAAACAGTCGCATTTATTATTAGTCCCTGAAGGGACTGAGTAGATCTTCAATAATATTATGTAATTTTAAGAATTCATTGACATATTAACAGTTTGTGAACAGGTTTTATCAACACATTCTGGCACAACCGGCCCTTTAAGACCCTTCATGATCTTGATTTGGCCCAAAGCGAAAATGAGTTTGAAGTTTATTGTATTGGCCTTTTGCGGCCAATACAGCGTCACTTCGTCTTGGACAAGTATGGGGCCAAGGGAATGCCATGATATTGCAGCCCACACCATCACTGATCCATCCCCATGCTTCACTCTGAGCATGCAACAGTCTGGGTGGTACGCATCTTTGGGGCTTCTCCACACCGTAACTCTCCCGGATGTGGGGAAAACAGTAAAGGTGGACTCATCAGAGAACAATACATGTTTCACATTGTTCACAGCCCAAGATTTTCACTCCTTGCACCATTGAAACCGACGTTTGGCATTGGCACGAGTGACCAAAGGTTTGGCTATAGCAGCCCTGCCGTGTATATTGACCCTGTGGAGCTCCGACGGACAGTTTTGGTGGAAACAGGAGAGTTGAGGTGCACATTTAAGCCTGCCGTGATTTGGGCACCGTGGTTTTATGTTTTTTGGATTCAATCCGGGTTAGCACCCGAACATCCCTTTCAGACAGCTTCCTCTTGCATCTACAGTTAATCCTGTTGGATGTGCTTCGTCCTTCTTGGTGGTATGCTGACATTATCCTGGATACCGTGGCTCTTAATACATCACAAAGATTTGCTGTCTTGGTCACAGATGCGCCAGCAAGACGTGCACCAACAATTTGTCCTCTTTTGAACTCTGATATGCCACCCATAATGTTGTGTGCATTGCAATATTTTGAGCAAAACTGTGCTCTTACCCTGCTAATTGGACCTTCACACTCTGCTCTTACTGGTGCAATGTGCAATTAATGAAGATTGGTCACCAGGCTGGTCCAATTTAGCCATGAAACCTCCCACACTAAAATGAGAGGTGTTTCAGTTTCATTGTCCAACCCCTGTATATGTATATATATACACATATATATTCTGCGGTGCGTGCCCTCGGCCCGTCACCTGTGGTTTCACTCTGCGCCCCTCTGTGCCTCGTTCAGTCAACCAGTCTATTCCAACCATCAGTGTGCTGTGGGCGGGTTTGTTTGTACCACACTGTGTGCGTATGTGTGCGTCCGTGTGTGTGCCTCTTTCATGGACTATCAACATCATCAGCAATCTCCTGCATCGTTCTTCCCCTGATTGAGCCAAAGTCGGGGCCCTTGTCTGGGATAGCTGTTTGTTTGTGTGTGGGTGTGTGTGTGTATGCATGAGTGTGTGTTTGACTGTGTTTCCAGAACTCCATGTTCCTCAGGATCACAGATTAGCCGGTACTGTATTGTTGCTCTGTGTTTGTGTTCGGCCAGGCGCCACAACTTCAGGAAGGCTCACTGTAAGCAAGGAAAGCTATGCATGTTTGTGCAGTTGGCCTTTTTAGACCTCAGATCACTTTAGTAAGTAACTATAAATTTCAGAATTTGTTTAAAAAAAAATGTCTAGTGAAAATATCTAAATTCTTCTGTTTTAACTTTTCTCCTGTTTATCTGTTTTCAAAGTAATATTGATATTCCCTCATCTTTTTGCATATTTGAATCCCTGGCTCTTAATTAAAAACAGCCAGGGTTTGCTTTGAAAGAGTACAATCAACTTAGTGAGATGCTCCTGCCTTCACAGCACTTCCAAGAATCAATAAAACAAAAAAAACGCTACTCTTTTTAAGAGACAAAGGTTGCGGTCGAACATTCAGGTTTCACAGTGACAAAAACTGACATAAAATAATGAGAGCATCTTTTTTAGCTAGTGTCAAAGTGCAAACGTTAAATGTAAGGCTGGATGTGAGACTCAGGTCCTACCAACATACACACACGCACACACATCTGCTGTAATTACAGGACCTGTTTCCCTTGAGCTCCGCTTGCCTTGTTATCACTACAGTCACTTTGACCTCAGAGGTAAGAACCTGCTCTGCTGGCAAGATTGTGACGGCTCGATGAATTCTGAAGAGAGAAACAGTTGGCTGTTGGCTTGAGTCTGAATTTAATTCAGGCACAATACGTTAAATATGCGCACACTGGACTAAGCATCACAACAAATTATTTCCAGGATACCAAAGAAAGTTTTGGTGCTTAGAAGTTCATCTACAAAAACAGGTGAAACGTTAAACTTTCTTTTCAAATGTCTGTGTGTGGATTCTGGTGTAATCACAGCTACAGTGAATCTTTGGTTAAATCTGTTTTTTTCTCTTAAATAAGAGCGTCTGACCTCTGAAGACAGTGGGAAACATGTCTAGAGCTGAAACTAAACTGTCTCCAGAACCAGTGTGAAATCTAAAAGATTAAAGAAAGAATAAGATGGAAAAAAATCCAACATTTTTCACATATTTATTGTAATATGTGAAAATGATTTAAAGGATGCATACCAATCCTTCTGGATATTTTTTTCTTTCTTTCCTTCTTTTGTCTTCTGAACCTTCTTCTCATGTTCTCATAGATTCAATATCATTTCTTAATTGATAACACAGCTTATGGATTCATTTGGAAAAACTGGGGGTTATTTGTTCTGTTTCTTAAAATGTTAGCATCTGCTGCTGATAAAACTAAAAACCTGAAAAAAAGAGTTGTTGCATTTTTTCCATTTATATAAAAATAACCCTGGAGCAAATTTAAAGCAGACAACTTTATTTCAGTGACTAAAGGTAGCTGTCTAAACAGAAAATGATGACATCAATTGTACAAAATAATTTAGCATTGAATAAGTTTGTGTTGAAAAGCTGAAATTATTTGCCTGTCAGATCCAGCAGCTTTAATGACTTCAGTCTTTTATCTGTGTGTCACTTTCCAGCTGATACAAATACAAGTACACAGAGCAATTTTCTTACATTAGCTCATGCAAGTTGTTGCCTGGGATGATTGTGAACAACCTCTGGTTCACGTTAGCGTGCAGATCCAAACACTGAAGAGAGAACTTTTCCTTTACTGCCAGCAGCGACACAAACGGATCCACCATGCCCCAGAGCTGCTTCTGCTTCCCTCTATTTTTTATTTTTTTTGCAGAGATTTGGAGTTGCATTAGGAGATCTTTGTTTTGGGGTGGGGAAGTTGTGTAGCAGTGAATACGCCTTAGGCTCCTGCTGCAGCTTCAGAGTGACATATTAATCACACTCATGCGAAGTGGGAGAAGTGATTGAAAAAGCTGCATGGCGTAAAAGAGAAATGAATGAGGGTGTGAAGATGAAGCTGTCATCCCACATTCAGCAGGTTTCCATTTCCTCCTGCCTGACATGAGCTTCCACAGAAACACAGCGATCAGCTTGGTTGATCCAATTGGATTTCATCTGACTCAATTTACTCATTGCTCTTATTAGGATGGTCAAAATTATAACGTCTTGTATTGATTGAATATGCAGGGATATGAAAAATATTTGCTGCATCACGTGTTTCTTTTGTTGTTGCTGTTTCCTAATGTGTCAGGAAACAGCTTTTCTTGAAGACATTTTCTACATCAAGGACAAATGGAAATTCAGCAGAAACCTCAACAGAATTATTAATCCCACTTCAGACTGTATAGAAAGCTATTGGTTTGGTCCAGAAACACTGAGTGTTATCGTAAGTCCTAGACCATTTCATAAAGCCACAGTGACTGGAGTCTTCCATCCATCTAGTTTCTATACTCGCTTAATCGATGTAGAGGCACGAATCGGTTGGTGCCCATCTCCAACAAAGGTCAAGATTAGGGTTTACCCGAAGCTTAGAATACTGACCATTTTGACTTTTTGAATCTTTTCAGATCTGAGAACTGGTGATCAGATCCCCGAAAGCAAAAGGATAAGCAGAACAAAAAACATTTAGATCAAAGTCGTAAGACAAAGCAGGACTCATGTCCATCAGCAGAGTAAGTTGTAGAAGGGAGTTTGAGGAAACTTTAATTATTAAAGGATGCATACCAAAGAAAGTTTTCTTTGATAATTTTACTTTCAAATAAATGTTGGATCATAATTGGAATGCATGATTCTTATATTTTTATTTTGCTGAAGGTGGAATCCCAGTTAATCCCAGTGATGTGCACAAAGGTTTAGTGTTTGTTTGAACAGCTCTAATGATTCAATGTGGTTCAGGCTGCGGTGGGTGTATGTCTTTGCTCTTGTCCTGTGTATTTTGTGCTCGCGTTACCCGCTGTGGTTTAGAGTGACAGCTATGCTTCTCTTACTGAGGTTTCAGTATGCTTGGTATGTGTTCTCTACCTGCCGTTCTGTCAACACTTTTGTCTCTTAAGCAACATGGTTCTTTTTCTTTTTAAGTTTTGAAATTCTGAATGGCCACCGACGGGTCAACCCCTCCCACCAGGTATCCATTAGAGCTCCACGCCATTCGCCATTCGGCGTGGAGCTCTAAATGGAATAGAGTGTGGGACGATGAAAATAGCGCAGCCACCCGCATCACCAAGCTCAGGTTGCTCTTCTCACAGGTACTAAAAACGGAGAGGAGATGTGCCTGAGAATCAAGGCAGAACAAAGAATGTTATCAGCCCTTTTTACATCATTGGCTGGCAGGGAGAGAAGTCACAGCCACGATTCATATGAGGTCTTGATTTCAAAGTCTGCTGAGGTTGACAAGAGTTTGCCTTTTCCTCTTTTATCTGCCCTGACATTATTTTGCCATCTCCCTTATTAGGAATCTTTAGAGTGAAGGGTCATTACACACCGCTCTTCAAAGGTGACCTCTCTTCAGTGTTTTCAGAGCTCTGATTGCATACTCTGTGTGTCACGCTGCTACAGCAGCAACTTGTGGTATGTTGGCCTGCTGCATGTTTGCTTTTATGTCTTTATGGATTAGATTCTGGCCAAAGGGCGGGTTGAAGGGGATGAGTCCGTACAAACAGGAGCTATACCGTCACAAGACAGTTGTGACTGGCTGGTGTTTGTGCACACAGGTCTAATCGGCTACAACTAAAATGCTCTATCACCAACCCGCCGCATTTGCACAAGAGACCAACTGTTGTTGCTGCTATTTATGAATGATTGATCTATTTTTGGTGCTCATGATACATACCTATGGTGCATTATGCACTATTACAACATGCTGTTTGCTCAGGTCAGTTCATTTTTATGGCTTCAAATTACAACAGGAATTTTACAGAGTGGCCCAATTCATAAGGAGCTATGCAGAGTTAAGCAATCCCAGAACAAGAACACAGAGAAGCAGAATTTGGTTTCTTTGCACCATAAATCTGGAAGAAACTTTCAGAAAACTACTGATTTCCTTTAAGGTAAGGATAAAAACTCACATGTTTATATCCCCAGCAAGGAAAATAAATTGGATGCAAACACCAGTCATTAGCGTCAAATGACATTGTTGCTGGTTTTTCAGCTTATTCAAGCTGCATTTCTTTCAAATTACTTAGAAATGTTCTATAAAATGTCTATGACTATGCAGATATTTCTTGAATAATTTGGAGTTATGCTCCACAGAAACATTCTCAAAGATGAATCGGTAGTGATTCTTGTTTCTGTTAAAAACCTTGTTAAACCTTTCAAACTCATCCATTAAAACACATGTGTCAAACTCAAGGCCCGGGGATGATATTTCTATGGCCCCCAGGATGATATTTAATTACTATTAGAACCGGGCCGTAGGCCACAGTCGCCCGCTGGCGTTTTGCACCCAGAGTGCAACGGTAGCTCGTTTAGTCACTTTCAAATCAGGTAGTCAGACTACAGCTACTTATCGAAATCACTTTGCGTTACTGTGCATTACTACTTTCTTTTGTAATTAAATTTTACTTCTCTGCGGCTTGGGGAGTCTCTATGCGACAGTATCAGCAACGACAGAAACAAACAATTTTATTGCTGGAAAAACAGGAATTATTTTGAGTTTCGCTCACCAACTATGGGGGTCTGAATCCTATTTATAGTTTTCCAGACAATAGAAACACATAAAAACTGGCACAAATTACTAAAGGATTTTTTTTGTACTGTTGTAACAATCTTCCCTTCAGTTTCAGTTCAACCAAGAGGAGACACATTGTTGATGTAATCATTATAAAATAACTTGCTATTAAGTTTTGGCAAAGATCAATGTGATGTTCACAGGTGGTGGAGCGTTGTTAGCGGCTGCTGAAAGTAACTAAAATAGTTACTTTTAATGTAACTTAGTTACTTCCATATCAAGTCATCAGTAATCTAACTAAATTACTTTTTCAAGGCATAATCAATAATCTGATTAATGTAACTATGCCATCACTGCCTGTGTGTCTTCTGTGTGGAGATAGTTTGGCTGTAATGAAAGGACATAATCTCAGAAGGCATCAAACTTCTCAGAAACACAGACAAAGAAAAGAATATGAACATCATAGAGCAGCACAATAATGCAGTTTCAGTTTATAATGCATGCACTTTAATTTATGTATTTATCTTGATATTAAGAAACATATTTAGTTTTTCAAAACAATTATATTTGTTTGCCTGATGAAAATATTTTCCCTTGAGGTTACTGACAGAGCCATAACAAAATATTGCTTTATTCTTTTAATGTAGAGAACATGCAATTTTTCTTTGAAGGAAGTTTGTTTTTGCTTTATTAATTTAATTATTAAATAATATACACTGTATTAGGTCTTGGTTCAACAGGCTTTGTGCAATCATTTCAACATATTTTAATAAACGTAGAACCAGTCCAGCCCTCGGCTTGTAGCAAATGTGTTTTTTGGCCCTCGGTGTATTTGACTTTGACCTCCCTGCTGTGCAAATGATGACATAATTCAGTCTGAGAAGATTACCCGATTTAATGATGATGCTGCAAATTTCATGCATGATACACAGTTTGTAATTTTAATGTTTTTTTAGAAACTCCATAAATTGTGAATGTTATGTATTTTGGACCACTCATGTTCACTAAATGTATTTTTCAATTTTACTTGAACCTCTAGCTACATTAATATTTACTGGTAAAATCAAACTACTTTCGAATTTTCTTTTTACGAAAAAGTAAAAAGAAATTAAAAAAAGGTCCAGCCTTCACAAATGAAAAATATGCCGAAAACACACCATCCAGGAAAACCAAAAACAGGTTCAAACAGGAAAACGTGACTAAGGATTCTTTGTTTCAGTCTTTGGCCAGTATCATTGCATTTGAGTGACTAGTGCTGGCACAGTTATTTCCCATCAAATGTGGAAGGAAGTAGATTCATTATTGTTGTTGTATTGACCTTGTTTGAAGCATCCAGGTGAGTCACAGTCGTCTGAGCAGGATGAAATTTGACACAAGATTTGTCTGAAAAGTGAGCCAGTATTTTTAGCGTGCCCTCCACTCAACATGCTACTTTTTCTTTCCACTTTTCGAAATAATTTCTTGATCATATCGACTGGACTAGACTGTTCCTCAAATTTTGAGGAGACTTGGGGTGTTTCTGTAATGAATGCATGTATGTGTTGGAAACATTGTAACATTAAAAAACTCGTAGTTCCATATGAGGTGTGTTGTTTTAATATTGTCACATTTTTATTAATGTAAGCAATGCTGAAACATAGTTTCCCCAGAAAACTTGCTAAGCCCGGTGGTCGGGACGCCGAGGCAGTCCACTGGCACTCCACTGTGTTTTTGTAGTAAAAGATGGTAAATAGACAGGAAATATAAAAATGTTACTGTGTTAATTCTCAACTTGACACTTTATACAGGAAAACATTGCCAGTGAAACGGTATTAAAACCCATAATTAGTCTTAAAAACATATCAAAAAATACAATTAAAATGAATATCAATTATTTGCCCTTCTGTTTAATCCAAATTAAGTCAGCGTCTTCATAAGGCTGTGCAGCCAGAGCTAACGCGGAGGGGTTTAAACTCTTACCCTGATTTGGAGTTTGCCAAATAAAAATAATTCCACACATGTGGTTGATGTAAATATCAATGCAGGTCAGCCTGTGTCCAGTTTGAGTGAAAGGAGGTGCATGATCCGTGCTGAGATCAAGCATTTTTGATTGGTCTGCTCTCCAGCTTTAAATGCATAAACTATAAACTTATCTTTGAGGAATAAATTTGCTCCGCCAGTGCAATCCAAATAAACTACAAAATAAAATAGAATAAATATATATTTTATTATTAAATTTCTAAAAACAAAAACAAGCAACACTTGGCTTAGCCGGGGAGCTAGTAAAGCATGGCGGGCTGCCAGGCTTATAATACACTGCTGAAATGTTTGAAACCTCTGAAGTTATAGTACATCTTTTTGGGATGTAGATAGTCATCTCACATGGGATGTTTAATACCTACTGATGTGAAACTTCTACCTATTACTACACTGTAATTTGCATGAAAAATGCTTTATTTTCTTTATTTTGTATAGATAAAACTGTCTCCAGCCCTCATGCTCCTAAATATGGCTGTGCTTTTATTGCACAGATTGGTTTTCTGTCACTTGCAATCTACATGAGGATCTGGATGCTCTGTTGCCTTAAATCTGCAATATCCTAATAATAATTAGACCCCATTTAATTTTTTCCACATTCCGTTTTATTTTTTCTAAATTTAAATTTTTCCATTTTCATTTTTCTGAATTCTATTTTTCTCCATATTAACCACATTTATTAACCCAAAAAATATGTATTTACGGTGTGTAAAGGGGAAAAAAAAGAATAAATTAGCTAGAAGTCAAAATTTCCTGTTACTGTTTCACAAATGAATTTGGTCTCAAACCAACGTGGGTCAACAGAACATTTCACAAAAAGTGTTTCCATCTAATTTTTTAAAGAACTCAAACATTATGGACAAACTAAGAATCTTGTTTCTAACATAAAATTAAATTTCCCTTTTAAAAATGCTAACCCTAGAGTCGAACTGAACACCATGAAAACCTGCAAACTTGCACAAGGACTTTGGTTCATTTTTATTCTCTCATCTCAACCAATCGATATCACAATCTTGTAAAACTATGTGTTGTACAGCGGATTCCATTTTATTTATTAAATGCAGAAATCATAGGGCCCTAAATAATATTTTGTGTCAGCACTAATGGATTCAAATATGTAACATCAAAGACAAAAGCAGTAACATCAAAGACAAATGAGGGGAAAAAAATCAAAAACAGAAGTTGAAACTACCTCAGTGCACTGCCTTAGGCATCACCTTTGACCTCTGCTTTGTGTTTTTGGGGATGGACGCGGACGGGTTCAGCGGGTGCATCAGGAGCCTCTATGGCCTGGTGCACCGCCATTGTTTCACATCCTCAAAATAGACTGCTCGGACACGGGGGGGGTTACAACAATGGCTCCAGACAATCAAGGAGGAGAACCACACACACCAGAGTTTGGCTGAAATTAGCCCTTTGGGCTGACCTGATCTGGTAGCTGTTGCATCAGTAATGAGGGTTCAGGCAATCGTCAGTCGAGGGTTAATGAGTTTAAGCCTCGAAGACGGGCAGACAGTGGGTCATACGCTGCATCAGATAAGATAATGGTGCTTCTGTGCTCTGCTTTTCTGCTAATTGTATGCTATCTGCTTTTAATCTGTGTTTGGATGGTTGGTTGTGCATTTTTGTGAAACCTTTAGGTCATAGCCAGAAAGGCAATATTTTATTTTTAGCATCTGAGGCAAAACGGAGAGAGATTACTTTTAAAATATGTTTCTTCCTTTAAGATTAAACAGATTGAGATGAGGAATGCCATAACCTAACTTTGTTTGTTGTTTAAGGAGTTTTTTATGTATACAGAAATTATTTTTTATATTTTTTATTTTTCCCTAAATTGGAAAATTGTGGATTGCTCCAGCTAGATATGCACAACACCTTCCCAGAGCTGCTGTTTTCATATGAATTGCATTCCACCCTCAGATCTTCTGCTTGAGGAAACTCTAAAGGTTCTCAAAAGAGTTGAGGTCAGAGGAGGATGGTGACAACACCATGAGTTTCTCCCCTTTTATGCCCATAGTGGCCAATGACACAGTGGTATTCCTTGCAGCATGAGATGGTGCATTTGTCATGCATGAAGACGTTTTTGCTACGGAAGGTATGGCTTTTCTTTTTGAACCATGAAGGAAAGTGATCAGACAGAAAGTTCATATACTTTGCAGAGGGCATTTCACACCTTCGGGGATTCTGAAGGGGCCGACCAGCTCTCTTTCTCTCTCTCTCTCTTTTCCTCTCTCTCTCTCTCCCTCTCCCCATGATTTCGGTCCAAACAATGATTCCACCACCTCCTTGCTGACATCACCACCAATCCACTACTTGCGTCCACCTGGACCATCCAGGGTTGCACAGCAGTTATCAATGAACAAGTCTATTTGAAAATTAATCTTTATTTTCAGCTTTAATTGAGCTCACCAGACAAACTAATCAACCCAGCGCTCTGAAATTAATTATAGTGATTCAAAGAGCCCTGACACATAATACTATCTATAAATTTAATAGCACAGCAAAAATGTAATCTTTATGATACTTAAAGCCAATTTGCATAATAATTTGGAACACGGTGTAATAAGATAATTGTATCGCTTCCAACATCGAGAAGAATTCTAGATCCGGTAGTCTAGGGCAGGGCCGTGCAGAGACCTTTGGAGGGGCAGGGGTTCAAACTTAAAAAAAGGGCACATTGAACAAGTTCTTAAAACACCGTACAAAAACATAGCAACAACCCATATTAGTCAAGAATTTAATTGGATCCTACTATAACGTTGCCGTGATGTGGGGACAATGCAAAGCAAATGTAGTCTATTTTCCCCAACAGGTATAATGTTGCTGTTTCTGCTGACAGTCCTGGAGGACTGAGTTTATTTGAGACTGTTGGTATTAAGCAGACCCAGAGGATTAACTCTAAATGTTCTGGGCCGAATCTTCCTTTATCACTTAAGGTTCTGCAATAACTTCTATTTACAGCCGCTCACCTCCAGCCCAAATCCTGTCAGCAGCAGCTTTAACACGCCTGGTGGAAATGTTAAGGAGAAGCAGAGTAAACTGTCACCAGGTGGTATCTTTACCAGGGCTTCGAGCTGCGTCGTGATTCGTGGTGACAGTCGCAGTACCATGTCTTATATCAGAATGTCTGATATAAAGACAGACATTCTCTACATCTGTTGGTGGGACCGACTCAGACTGCCTGTAGAACCGGGCTTTTAGCAGAATGATGAAGTTAAAGTCAGAAGTTTGCATAATAATTTGGAAGCATTTCTGTGTTTAGAAGCAAGGAGGGTTTTGTCCCGCTCCTGTGAGGACACGTTAACATGATGAAAATATAAACAGTTTTTCTAAGTCAACATGAGGCCAATGTTTTTATTTACCAACCAGTGTATGAAAAAAAGTATTCTTGCCCATAATTTGATTGATAGAGGCACAGATCACCCTCCCCCGACCCTCCACACCATGGACCTGGAGTCTGAACAACATGGAGGCAGAGAAAATGAGCATCATTATTTGACTGAGGGCAGCCAGTCTATCTAGTTTACTTATTTGTATTTAGTGAAATATTATTGCTGAGGGGCACAAGCAGGCCCCTCAGATATTTAACATTCCTTAATGTGAAATATCACTTTAGCTTTGCAGTAATAGGAAGCTAGGAAACAGCTACTAACATTAGCATTATTAGCAGCTAACAATTCTCCAGCTTACAAATCGTTCTCATCTCGTCTCTATGAAACCAAAAACATAAATTGCTGGAACAGAATCTGGAAGTGCTGAAGGCTTCCTTTGTAGAACGCTGTCAGGCTAGCTGTCTTTGTCTGTTTTCCAAGATACTAGAAAAGTGTTTAGTAAAATGATAAATAATTTTATTAAAAATTATAACATTCTGACAGACTGTTAGTATGGCTTCAGAAAAAACAGATCAGATTCAAATCAGATTTAGCAAACATAATTGTGGTCTACTACAATTATGTAGGAGACCATAATTGTCTATGTGATCAACTATTATTATTATTATAACTATTATTAGAGTTTATTATTTGATAAACTCTAATAATTTAAGAGTTTATCTGGTGTTTAGAGATTCCCAGTGTTGGGACCCTAATTATTTAATTTTGATGAATGACATAATAAAATGATAATAATAAACAAAATAATAAGAAAATACATCTCAATCTGGAGAGACTGAGATGGAGAAAAGATAAACCATTAGAAGAGTTTATTGACAGACAAGTCTTTGACGCTCGGGCCCCGGCTGAGAACATTGATTATCGCAAACTTTGCGATGGGCTCAGATGAGCATTCCGTACACTGAAAGGAACGTCATCCCCCAAAAAAAGAGGTCGAGGCCAGGGCCGAGGCCGGAGAATCGGAGACGGAAAGCGCTAAAGGAGAGGAGGTGCGCTGGCTTAGCTTGCGAGGTTAGGACCAAAATTGAAAGAGGTGACGAGACAGTGATAGGCTCGGATGAGCATTCTAGATGCTGTTAGGAATGACATCCCCCAAAATAAGGCCAAGGCCAAACAATAGATGACGGAAAGGTAAAGGGGAGGGGAGTCGCTCTGAGTTAGCTTGCAAGGTTAGAATGAGACAGAAGGAGATGTGGGCGTGAAGAGGGAAGGGGGGACGTAGCGGGGTGAGGGATGGTGGGATGCACAGAGCACATGGAATAGGGATTCACAGAATGCAGGGCAGGGCATTGGATGGCTGGAATGTAGGGCGGGGCATGAGATGGCCGGAACGCAGGGCGGGGTATGCACAGAACGCAGGACATTAGATACTGGAGGATGAGTGCCAGCTAAGGATGTAGCAGGGAGAGTGATGAGGGGATGCTGAGAAAGCCAGCTAAGGAGGGCATGGAATGATAGAAAGGACAGGGCGTGGGAAATATAGGAATAATCATGAAAGGGACCAGCGGAGGCTGCTGCGGGACTAGGGATGAAGGAATGTTGGATAAAAGACCAGCTGAGGATATTGCAGTGCATGAGATAATAGGATGCACTGGGCGAGGGATATAAGGATGCTGGTCAATGGAGACCACCAAGGAATGCTGTGGGATAATGGATGAGGGGTAGCTGGTTAAAAGTCAGCTGGGAATGTAGTGAGGCATGGAGTAAAGGGATGGACAAGGCATGGGATATATACAAAAAGGGGACGAGTGGGGGATGCTGTTGGGCAAGGGTTAAGGGCATGTGGGTTAAAAAGGCCAGCATAGGAAGTTGCAGGGCATGAGGTGCTGGGATGCGCTGGGCGAGGGATATAGAATGCTGATATATGGAGACCATAGAGGGATACTGAGGGACGAGGTAGGTGGGGATACTGGTTACAAAACCTGCTGAGAACACAGTGGGGCGTGGAGTAAAGGGATGGACGAGGCATGGAATATACATGTATAAAAGGGGCCAACGGATTGAGCTCTGCTGGTAAGCGGAAGATGCCATGGATGGTGGTCCTTATCAGCTTGGACTTGGATGGATGTGACGTGCCTTGGACCAGTGTTGATTAATCAACGATGATGAGCAGGAAGCACCGGTAGGATGATGCAGATGGGGTTAGAAGAGTCTTTCAGTATGAATTTGCGCCTAGGCTTCATTATATTTGTTGATGAAGCTGGTATCTTCTGTATCGGAGAAAATATCCAACAACGGTGGTCACTACAGAAATAAAAAAACAAAATATTGATTCAAAAACAATAAATTATTATTTTTAAATAAAACTAAATTCCTTATATTTGTCACAAACAAGAAAATAATGCAATTAAAATAACTGTTGATAGAGTTAATTTAGAATGTGTGTATGAGATCATATTTCTGGATGTCATATTGAATCATAAATTTAACTGGAAAAAAGATCTAGTAAAATCAAAACCAGCCTAAAGTGTTGCTGTTATGAAGGGAATATGATGTTCTGGACTACAAATTTCTTTTTACTTTGCATAATACTCTGATACCACAGCTGACATACTGTCTGGATGTTTGGCTAATTTACAGCCGCTGTACCAAAAAAAAAAAAATAAATCCATTTGAATATTGTAAAAAGTGGGATATTGGGAACATACAAACTTTTGATTTTCTAAATCAAATGTACTCAAATTCTGGGACCTAGTAAAATTCAAACTGCACAATGTATGTTAAAAGTAATAAATCATAACCTTTCAAACAATATTCCAAAAATGTTTTGTTACACAGAGGGGGCTTATAATTTAAGAGGTATTAGAACAACCAAACAAAGTTTTTATTTCTCTGTGTGTGGAGTAGACTTGTGGAATGGATTAAATGAGTTTTAAAAGTACATATATAAATCAGTTTAAAAACAGCTTAAAAAGGAGTTTGAAATATGTTTAGGATGGGTGTTTCAAAAATACTATTGATAATATTGAAAATATAAATAATTGTACATTTATGGATGAGAAAGTGTGATTTAAGTGTCATTCAATGTTAAAATAATTTAAGAGTTTATCTGGTGTTTAGAGATTTAAATGTTTGTAGGTTGCATATGAGAGAGGCAGGAAATCAGAGGTTTTAATGAAGCTGGAAAACTTTAAGAGTAACTAAAGTGATATTTTCCCAGAATGAAAACATTTATTTTCTGTGTTAAAGGAATTTCCAACTGGGAGGACTGGTCCCAGTGTTTGGTTTGACATCTTCCTCTCGTGAACCAGTGTGTTCGCGGGTTTAAGAATTTAGCAGGAGAATCAAAAGATAAGGGGTTAAAAATCCATCATTTTTTTGTTTTTTTTCTGTTCAAGCTTTATTTTCCATGATCTCTTAGCCTATTGCTTATTTTCTTACCCCAGAGTGTGTTTTTCACTCTGTGCTTCTAATTGTTTGAACATTGTTGTTCTGATTTTACTATTATACTAACTTTCCCTTCACCCTTTTTTATTCCCCTGCATGTGGTCAGGTTGGATGAAGTGGGCTGTTTCGGGAGGGCTGCAGCACTTCTGTTGTGATTTGTTCACGTTATCTTCAGCAGAGAGTCTGCAGATCAGAGGTGAAAAAGCTCTTTGTTCAGGGACATGTTTTCCTCCCGGAGCTGTTTTTTTGGTTTGTGTTTAAACGCAACATATTTGTCTCTTAAATGTGGTATGTAAACTGGTAACATCTTCGGTGCAGGAGGACAGCATATTTGTTGAATCTTGTGACAACGGCAGAAGAGAGGATGTTTAATATCCAGTAATTACACCATGGTTATGAAAACAGTCAGTTTGTCTTCTACCTCAATATTCAGTTCTCGACAACATAAGGCAATATAACTACTACAGTCTATAAATGATGAACATTTTTCCCGGGATAATTTCAGGAGTACGTACTTCTCAAGTAAAATCTGTAGTTATTTCAAATACGTAAAATGTCAGAGAAAAAATGTTAAAAAAAAAATGAGGAAGAAAGCAAAACATATATAACATAAAAATTAAACAGACTGGTAATCTCATACCTTTTTGTAAGTCGGTCAGCTGACCGGCAGTGTGTAGTAATTATTAGAAGTGCACTAATTGGAGTCTTTTGGTCACGATCTTTAAAAAGCCTGACTCCGTTTTTGGCTGATGTTGATTTTTTTTTTGACTGAAATGTTGATAAATATAGAAACAAAGTTGGCAAGTTGTCAACAGTGGAGTGAGTATTGTAGGAGAAATGTCAGTCAGCGCTCTCTCACTTCAGAGTGAAATGGGACATACAGAGCGTATCCGCCAACCACTGGCCTCCCAAAACTAAGTGGATTGGGCCAATTTATCATTTCTTTCCAATTATTATGGGGACTTCAAACCCTTGGAATGGTATGATGGAAAATTTGAGCAGTTTTAAAATTGTCCTTTGTTGGTTTGCCTCACTTAATGCACACTGCTGAACCAGTTTGTGATGTCTTCAGGCTCCTGACTAAGCAACAAAGCGGCTCTTTGAGCCTCGTGAGGCGGGACAACTTCTCCAGCTTCATTTTTAAGTGATCAGGCTATCGAGTTTCCCCCAGAAAACTTCCTAACCCTGGTGGTCGGGACACTGAGGTGATCCACTGGCGCTCCACTGTGTTTTTGCCAGTGAAACGGTATTTAAACCCACAACTAATCTTAAAAACAACAAATATAAAATACAATTAGAATGAATATTGTTTATTTGCCCTTCTGTTTAATCCAAATTCAGTCAGCGGCTTCATAAGGCTCCCTAGGGGTTTAGGATCCCATAAATGCCAATATTTTAGCACAGACCATAGATACATGAATGTAACATTTGTTTATTGAGATTATCAATGCTGCTAAATTTGATTTAATGGTTTCAGCATACATAGATTAAAATATTTTAAATTGTTTAACATTAAATCTAAGATTTTAAGGAACTGGCAAGTTTATTTTGTAAATGTTCAAAGAACAATATTCATTGATTGTTTTGTTACCATAACTACAATTTGATGCTGAGAGTTTATCTTTGAGTTTGAGCTCTGTTTGTTCACAAATGCAAATTGGTAAACTTAACACAGAAGCTGTTAGAGGTGCTGATGATTTTAGCAGCAAGAGGGGCCCCTAAGTCAAATTCTGTTCCAATCCTCATACAGCCTTGGACTGGCCCTCCATGATAATTAAATCCTCTGCACTGAGCAGAGATGCACAACAGACAGAGATTTAATTGTTGCTTCTAATGTGGATTCAGTAGCTCCTCCATTTACAGTTCGTTGAGGTTTTAATAAGCTCACAGTAACTGTTTTAGTTGCTCAAGTTTATGCGACAAGTTTTTCTGATCCCCGTGCGGCTGCGCTCACTAACTGGCTGACTAAGTGGACAAAGCATTTGATATGATTTGGTGCATGTGTAAATAAAAAAATTAATACTAAAAAGAATAATATAGTAATGTAAAACCAGCATGATGGGTGACTAACCTCTGGCTAGCGCTAGCTAGCGCCAACCACATCATGCAAGTTCGTTTATGGATGCATCTCAACAAGCTGGGGAGCATGCTGAGATGTAAACACCGCACATAATTCTTCGTTGACAAAGATAAATCATTCTCATTCTCAGCACACACCTCTGAAAGCGCCACCACAAGTTATTCCTGCGGTTCACATTGAACTGCGGAATCAGAGCTAATGCGGAGGAGTTTATAGTTTAAACTCTCACCTTGATTTGGAGTTCAAAAAAGAAAAATAATTCCACACTTATGGTTGATGTAAATATTCATACAGGTCATACTGTGTCCAGTTTGAGTGAAAAGAGGTGCGCGATCCGCGCTGAGATCAAGCAGTTTTGATTGGTCCACTTTCCCGGCTTTAAATGCATAAATGATTAATTTATCTTTTAGCAAGAAATTTACTCCGGCAGTGAAATGCTCAGAGCAACAGAGACACTTGTAATCCGAATAAAATATAAAATAAAATAATTAATTTTTTTTTTAATTATTCATTTTTTAAATTATTATTATTATTATTATTAATTTTTCTAAAAACAAAAGTTAATATCATTTGGACTGGCAAGGGGCTAGTAAAGCATGGCAGGCCTCTAGGCTTATAATACACTGGTGGAAACCTTGAACTACATTCCACAGAGCATTCTACATGTCCCGTTCGTAACTGCTGTTACATAAATGTGCTAGAGCTCCAACTCTAGCACATTTATAATACATTTTTTTGTATTTTTTTGTAAATACAAAAAAATGAATATACTGGCTGCATCAACACAGGACATGATAATATGTGGAATAGCATGAAATGTAATACAGATCTATACACTGAAGGTAGGCTGACACTTTGGCTAAATTTGATTTTGCATTTAATTAATAAGTTTGACTGTTTTTAATTTGATTTTTAAAAACAGGTTGCTGCTTGTTTGAAAAAGATAAAGTGGGGTACCCTAGCAGGGTGACGTCATGTTTTCCATCACTCCCCACCACTCGCTCTGCTGCTTGGTCATTTTCTGACCGCTGTCACACTCCATCTTACCAGATGCATGTGCTACCGGATCATAAAACAGTACTTATCATTCATGGTGGTGAACACTTGAGGAAGGCCAGAAATGTTTGTGTAATCTCCTAATATGTTGGGTTGGGATGCGGAAGTTTCTGAATTGTTTGTCTGAGTTTTCACCTCCGACAGTTTCATAACAAAGACAAAAACAGAGAGAAAAATGGAGCTGCATTTTTAAAAATTTATAGAGACCTATTTATTGGCATGTTTGCTTGGGTGAAAACAGAGTGAGAATGCATATTTTAATGCATTAACATAAGAATATGTGAACGCAAGCCTTGTGTATGATTAAACACTGCATGAGGCCTTAGAGCAACTGAATTAAGCAGATGAAATGATAATAATCACTCTAATGTTCATCTTCAAGTGGCTTTTCATTCTCAAAGTAACCTTTTTTTTTTTTTTTTATTCAAATCGTCTTCTGTTCATAATAGTTTCCTCTCAGTGGATCCTCGATGCTGGACTCCAAGAATGTTTATTCATGTATGTTTCCAAAGTTCAACTTTTGCTTCAATATGTGTTTCTCAGTCAGAATCAAACGGTGACTAAAAACAAACACAGGATCCACAATGGTGATGTCTACTTCCTGTTTGTGTCTGTATAATAATACAGACTTCCAGCATTGTAGATGACATTCATTAGTCAACAAGTTCTTTTAACGTGATGAGGAAAATGACATGTCATACGAAAAAATACTTGCAGACTGTTTTCGGCCCTCTCATTCTGTCTTTTCCTTGATTTATGAAACTTTTGCCTCCCTCAGAGCTTGGCAAACCTCTGCCGAGGACTTCTTCCTCATACCAAGTGAGTCTGGAGATGTACAAATATATAAACCCAAATTAGAAGGTTTTTTTTTTTTCCAATTTTGGCCTTAATTGAAATATTTATTTGTTTTAAAAACTTTTAGTTATGGTTTTATAAATTCCATACTGTTTAAGAATATGATGTCAAGAAAAACAAAGGAATAATGTCAAAAGTTTTTTTTTAATTATTTTTATTTTTCATGTTTTTCTGGACTGATCTCCTTTTACCAAATTAAAAATGAAAGTTGTGTATGATCTTAGCTTTATTTATATATGGAGTCCATGGTTCTATCCTTCACGAATATCTCCATTACTGAGTCGTAAAAACAATCATTATTTTTGAAAGTTTGCCTCATTGTGCCTAAGTAAGTGCTTTTTATTTATTGTTATTTCTTGAGTTTCATTTTGAATATTTAAAACATCTTCTACTTCCAGTGTGTAGTGTTCATTACTAAATTAAAGTCTATTGGTCTTGAGAGGGTGACCTTATGACATTATCAATCTATTACTTGAAAATGATCTCAATATAAAACTATCATCGTTTATCTCAATACATAATTTATTCTCTAGCAAAATGTGTTATTGTTACAGGGCTCGGGGTTTAGTTGAAGAAGAGAAACGGTGCCAGTTTGTATGGTATAAAAATTGCATCTGATATCAACCCAAATGTTCATAGGTGTGCATTCTTAATTGAAACAGCCAATTTGTAAGTTCTGTAATTTTGACCCTTAAAATCTTGAAATTATGCTGAAAACAAATTCATAGGTCAATCAAGTGAAGACCTATCCTATTTTCATATTTTAGTTTTCTAAGGCACGTCACCAGGTGGAGCGTTTTCCTGCAAAACGTTAACCTGTGAAGTGTGTCAGGCTGGATCCAACTGAACTAGTTCCTAAATAACTCAATCTTGAAAATAAAAAAAAGTTGCTTGAACAGCAAAAGCGTACTGACCACCAGAAATGATTTTCATGTTATCACCTGTAAGGTAACCGGTGGATCGGCACGGTTCCTATGGAAACCACGAGGATCCGCGTGACTGATGCTGCAGTGAACGCTCTGAAGGCGACATTTTGGGCCTTCAGATTCACAGGCATCGTGCCTGTTGAATCACTTGGTGAATCACTTGAATCACCAAGTGATTCAACATGCCTGTTGGGCATGATGCTACACTGATTCTAGCCTGCAGCAGTGTCCAAACTGGAAATCCTCCAAACAGTGAGGGTATTTAGGCTTGATTGTTGTTAAACGATGCTAATGAGTCAGAAGTCTGTAACCATCAACAGAACGCAACTTTATGAATGATGCAGGCAGACATTAAACTTTGAAGTGGACTGTCACAGACTAATGGTTTATTTTAACATGCCTTCTTCCTGTGTGTGTTTGTGGCACAGGAGCACCTCAGAGCGGCGCAAGGAGAAGTCACGTGATGCGGCGCGCTGCAGGCGCAGCAAAGAGACAGAGGTGTTCTACGAGCTGGCCCACCAGCTGCCCCTGCCTCACAGCGTCAGCTCCCACCTGGACAAGGCCTCCATCATGAGGCTGGCCATAAGCTTCCTGCGCACACGCAAGCTGCTCACCACAAGTACATTCACACAAACTACTGTTACATGCATTTATATACGTAAACAGGTGGAAGTTGCAGAAAGGGAAACATGCAAATGGACAGCATGCGACTTATGGTCAACCCATGTTGGAAGGCTCCTACTGATCCTCCTCTATTTATCTTTGTAAGATTAGAACCTGAGGAAATTCAACAAAAGCAGCAGACTTATTTTTCTTCTGCTTTTGGTGTCTCAGAACAAGATGTGAGGGAAAACAAACAACTTGCAACGTCATTGGTCAATATCATTGGCTTTTTTGTTTTTTTAAGGTTTGTTTTTCTCCAACTCTTACAAAAGCCTTTGTGAGTTCAGCTAACCCAACAGTGGGAAGCTCGGCTTCAGTCTGCGACGCTCAAAGGAAATAAAAATCCAATTGTTTATTTAACAATCTGCTGTTGGTTTCTTAAGGACTTTAGTTGGAAAGGTTTAAACAAATTGGGACAACTGTCATTCGTTCATGGAAATTGGAACAAATGGAAATTGAGTTTGGTACCATGATTAAAAAAATATATATATATATTATTATTTATTGTTTGTCTCCACTTTTTAATTATACTCTCTTTCACCACTGAAGCTCAATAAAATGCACTTAAATTTGCTATTGTATTGTGACACTACATGAAAAATAGTTCACACATTGTGAATACTTTTACACTGCAATATCCCAGTTCAACTTTTTGATTTATTGCTTAGGTGTTTTTTAATATTTGATATATAGTTCCATGTAAATTAATTAAAACTCTTGAAACCATGTCTCACCGTTGAACAATTTCCACCAATATACAACCTAAATACTCCATAGACAGTTATATTTAGAGTGATAAATGTTTTTTAACATAAGTCAGATGCCTTTTTAGAGAAGTGGTTTCCTGTACTTAAGATGCCAATTTTGTACAGCTCTAAACAATAACCAGCAGCTCAACAATTCACTCTTATAACAACATGTCAGCAAAACAGGAAATTGTTTTGATTTACACAAGAGCTTCATGTTATCTATACATCTTTATCTCCATGTTTAATGTGCCATCATTCTGCTCCTATGTGTCTGTCCATGTTCTGTTTGTGTAATGAACTGCTTTGCATTGTGTGCAGAGGATACAGATGATGCTTTCTTAAAAAAAAGCCATCACTGCTTCCCATAATTTGATTTGTACACCTTCATTAATCAAGAAAATCATTTACAGATTCATAGTCATAGATCTGCAAAAAGGGAATTATATGGCATTAAGAAGTAGTAAATCACTTTGATATAGAAGTAATGAAGAAATAACATTTCATGGAAAGAAATGTTAAAATTGTTTTAACACCGTTATAAATAGCAGCCAGAATATATGGTAACTTTTTTTGTGTCATCGTAGGTCAATTTTATTTTACTCCTCAACCCCTGACCTGAGCTTCATGGAGACTGTGAATAATTACACAAATGCAATTTCTTGGTTTACTATTTTTAATACATTTTAAAAAACTAAAAAAAAAATACCTTCCACATTAACATAGCAGGATATTTGCTTGTAAATCTTTGAGGAAAGAGTTTATTTTCATATAATTTGTATTAACACTCATAAAATTACTGAATCCAGCCACAGCTACCTTATGAGGGTATGGCAACATTTCTAACATTTTTCTTAGGTTACACTTTAGCTAAATGACGTTAGCAACGTTAGTATTAACCTAAAAGTTTGATGTCGGTGTGTGATTTGTAGATTCTTAAAGGGCCTTTCTAAAGAGCTGGTACAATGGTGACATAAATGTGAGATAAACGTTTGTCCAAGTTGTCAAGATTAGGATTTGTGTCTAGAATTCTGAGGAAAGATTAATTTGGAATAAGACTGTAGCAAAAAAAAATAAAAAATGAAGTGCTAATACTTTCCAGATGCAGAGCATCACAGCTGTAATCCTCCACTAGTGAAAGCAAATTTGTTGGGTTCAGCTTGGTACTCTGACAGTAATTCTGAGTGCTACACTGCCAAGAGGACACAAATAAAAATAAATAAGTAAAGAGATCTTAAGATATTTGCTTTTGAACCCTCTGCTGGCGCCACGCAAAACTTGTTAAATTTTGAATAACAAAGCAATTTAACCATTTTAATTAGAATTTCCTGAAATTCAAGTTCAATCACTACGTTGATTGCAGGAACTTTTGTAAAGAAGGAGAAGGAGGAGGTTGGGGGGAGAGAGGTGAGCAGGAGAAAAGACGAGAAAGTGGAGGCGCGAAGGCGATGAGGGTAGGAAGAAGTGTGAGAGGGCAGGAGAGCGCAGGGAGATCCAAACGATACAGCTGCTGATAGCGCTATCGTGCCGCTCTGATTACTGCTGATGAGGGCAGATACCGGAGAGGAAGCAGAGCTCTACCCATCGTTCGGCTGCTGCTGGCGCTATCCCCGCTAGCCATAACAGCCGACCGCCGTGGCGCCAAACGAGCCGCCGAGCACGCTCGCACACCGCGCGCGCTGCAACATCCGCGGCTGTCTGTGCTGGGCGTGCATAGAAAACACCTGGTTACGTAACATGAATGCGAGATGAAGCACTTTGACTGACCGGGCTTACACAGGGAACCTGTTTGAAATAAAGTCTTTAACATTTGTAGCGTTTTAGTTGAAAGTTTTATCCAAATGAATAATAACAATAATAATATTTTAAAAAATCTGAAGTAAATTTAACCACTTCTATTTATATAAAAAATAAATCGGAATCTGTTTCATCAAAGCAACATTATCAGTAGCTGTGTTTCCTTTGACAACTGGACAACATTTCACAAATAAATTTGCTTAATAGAAACACGGCACTTTTGAAAAAAAATCATCTTAAAATGTTTTGGCGCTAGGATGAGGTGGGATTTTTTGTTTGTTTTTTGTGTATCTCACAAATCAGAGATGGAAACACTTTTTTCCCATCACACGGGTCACATGAGCACGGTGCAAACCACGAAGAAGATGACAGGAAGTAGTTGGAAGATGACAGCGGCTTGTTTTCTAATGATGTGTTGCATAATAAAATTTGGTCATGTGGGGTTTTAATTGCATTTCTTATTTAATGGAAACAACAAAATTGTGAAATTGTGCTTTTTTCATATTTGTGGAATGTTGACAAAGTTTTGCACACATTTGTAATGTAAACGCAGCTAGTGATTAAACTTATTGCCTCTTTTCAGAAGCGAGCAAACCGGCCATGCTGTTTTTTTTTTTTTTCTACCCAACAGATTTGCTTTTTTCTTAATTTAATTGGACAGAATATACATCACATTATATTCACAAGCGTTTTCAAATTATTTATCATTGCTTTATTTTTAAACCAGATAAAAATATACAAAGATATACTTTTAGAAATGTTATGTAATTTGTTGCTCTTGTAGCAGTTGCGAAATGGATCACACAGTACTCAGAATCTACGTCCGTTTATTCATCGGTATGGCACACACAACCAGTCAGATCCCAGCAGCTCAGCAGCTGTGTAAGGCAGCTTCTGCCCTTTTTACATTAAACACAAATGGAATAAAAAAAATAAAATTGTGTACAAATCAGCATCAACAAAATATGTCGATGAATAATGCAAAATAATATAAATAAAAATCAAAATTATAATACAAAACTAAATGTTTTTACGTAAAATAATACATATAAAAGTAATTAAATTTAGAGCTATAAAACTATAACAGAAATCTGTGCATTTATTACATACCTATAACACAACGTGGGACACACTCAACCATCGGTATGGCACACACAACCAGTCAGATCCCAGCAGCTCTACAAACATTTTGGAGGGAGAACTTCAAACAACTTTAAAGGGCAACAGTTTAATTCTAACTGAACCTAAAGTTTTGTTTGTTTTTTTAAGACGCATAAAGACAATTAAAATTATAATTTATGCAGCACAAAAGTGTGAGAACAATTATGAACATCATAAACATCATTAAGAGTGGGGTGTAGCATTAGCACATCTTACCAGCAGCTGTGTGGGAAGCATCTGCCTGGCTGCTGCAGCTACCTCACAGAACCCCACTCTGTGCAACATCAATAACCACCCTCCCAGAACAACATTAGGAACCAAAAACAATAGACATGTCAACTCAACAAAAAAATGTTTTCAGAAGGTTCATAATAATCATAAAAAAATAAATAAATAAAATCAGCTCAGCTACACACTTATCTTTTTAAAGATTTTTAGTATGTTTTTCTGTCTTTGGTGTGAAATCCAGAAATATGAGCCCGAGTCCCCTCTGCCCATACCAGATAACATTGATAACATCAGGAAACCTTGATGTTATCAAGGCCTCCTGATGTCAGGAGTTAGCTACCCACCCTTAACTTGGTCCTTTCATATTTTCTGTAATTTTCTGCTTTGTGTTACACTTCTAAGCACAATCTCCTTCCTACCGACGTACTGTGCACACAGCAGCAGTACAAACGTCATGAAAGAAGTGGGAGTTATCCGTTTTGCAGCTGTGTGTCAGACTCCGCTCTGCAGCCCATTATTTTCAAACGAGGTCGGTTATGCAACCAAAAAACAACAGAGCAGAGAAAAAGTGCAGCTCTGTCCAAATGACTGGTGATCACAGCTAAGTACAATATGTAGGTCAAAGGTGGCACTTATTCTTTAGATCTGGGTCCCAAAGAACTCTTCTCCCACAGAGCAGAGTTCTGCACAAACCGGGCCTGGATCCAAACTTGATCCCCAATCCTCACCGGGAGCCTTGGGAACGGCTCCCCTCTTATCTCAGGGAAGCACAGAGGAGGAACTGCGAGCTTCCCACCCTCCACCCCACCAACTACTGGGCTTTGTTCAGCTTGAAGCTGCTGTCCAAGCATGCACACACACACACGCTGCTGTGCTAGAATTGCTTTTTTTTTTAAAGATTTACGCCGATGCCAGTTCTAATATCAACAACCAGTGACAGAAATAATCTCTTCTCTGCTCCCAGGCCGCAGCAGCTGTGACAGCGAGGAGGACAGGCTCATGGACAATCTGTACCTGAAGTCTCTGGAGGGCTTCGTCACAGTGGTAACGTCAGATGGCGACATAATCTTCCTGTCCGAGAACATCAACAAATTCATGGGCCTCACACAGGTACACAAGTGCTGTGAGAGAACGGCTTTTTGCTGAATCAGACTGACACAGAAAATGAAGAATTATTAGAAGAAAGAGATACAAATACTAATATCACACTCGCACTTTATTTATTTTTGTTTCCAATTTGACTAAATTAGGGTTAAGCATTTACAAAAACAAGAGTTCCCTTCTATAAAAACCAAAGTTAAGTTTCTGTGGAATAGTCCTGCTTTTGTTGCTTTCATAAAAGGCTATTTGTATATATATATATATATATATATATATATATATATATTTATTATTTCAGTTAAGAAAGCTGCTATTAAGCTTTATCACTTGCTTCTAAAGCCAGGTCTGATTCAGGAGATACATCTGCAGTCTCCAATGAACTCCCTTCTAAATGCTGCTGATCACATTTCAATATGAGGCAGTCTGCTTAAATGGTTATGCTATAACATTAGCATGTTTGCTCTTGGTTTTGATTTGACTTGTTCATCATTTTCCACTTCATTTCACTGTGGTTTTCAGTAATTACATGCAGCAAAAATGTGTAGAAAAAGTTTTTATTGTTATGATTGAACTTGCAAAATCCAGCTGCACAGATTACTGGCTCGTGTTGTAGCTGCAACTGCCATAAAATCAGTCTGTACAACAACATCAGGGATTAGTTTGAGTTTAGTCTGACTAATTATTTAAAAATGCATTAAGACTAACAGTCAGAAAATGTATCAATATGAATAGTTAAGACAAAACTAAAAAGCAGAAAAACCTTGGTTACATGTTTGCTTAAAATGTATCCAATGACTTGTAAATATGTGTTTTGTGATTATGTATTACTATTATTTTAATAACTAGAGAATATTAACTCAGGCCAACAGAAGACTTTCCTGCAAGGTGTCACATAAGCTCACTATTTGTGTGAAGTACTTGTGAGGTCAGCTCACAAGTACTTCACACAAGTGTGCTATAGACAGGACAGTTTCAACTTTAAACATTTTTCTTTTCTTGGGAAAAACTATAAAACCAAATCATCCAAGAAAGGAAGTTCATTGTGTGACTTCTGAGCATCTGAAGCTACATGTTTCTGTTTTGGTGCAAACAAGCCAGGTTTCTGGAGTTGAGATTTTTCTTTTTGCTCCTCACGCTAATTGTCACACAGTTCTTCCAATGTGTTTATCACAAAATATATCACTACTGCTGGCTAATCAGAACAGCTAGTAACATTATTTATGTTGACCTAGAGTGCTTGTTAGCCCTGTGACAAGGTGGCTATAAATGAATATCTGAGGAGCACATCCAAATTTGTAAATTAGTGCAATTCCTCCATTCTTTCTTGCATGACTGCTGTTTAATTTGTGTGAGTTCCTAATAAAACAGCAAATGTAGGCATGTTCATACTCATAGGTTCTTAGCCTTATCCTGACATAAAGTATTTTACCAAGATGCTTTAATTGAGTTTTTTGTTTCTGTTCAGTGGGATGTTGCAGTTAGTCAATTAAATAATATTCATGTTTTATGCCAGCTACCACCCTTCAAAGTTGGCCAGCCTGTAGAAATGTTTCACTTTCATTAAAATAACGACAGTCAAAAACTTATTTTAAAAGAATTATAAATTATAAAAGTGTATTTTAAAAATACACTTTTATCAGATTACAGTTCAGATTACATAATTTACACATTAAGCAGTACACAGTAAGCCCAACAGAAGAAACCTTCATAGAAGCAAATAAGGTGATGAACAAAAACATTTTATATTCTAAAAAAATAAATATTTTGGAGAATTAAATAGTGTAACTGTTTGCCTCACAAAACATGAGTTGAAGACTTTATATGGTTGCAGTCTTCAACATATTCACATCTTACTCTAGCTGATGTTTTTGTGAGAGCAGATTAGTTGAATTGCTATGTTAATGCTAGCATGTTTCCTTTATGTTTTGATCTGAATTTTGATAACAAATTGATAGCAAATCAAAATGAGGTTACATTAAATTGATTGTGGACAAAAGTTACAGGAAGCTGTTCCCTTGCTTTTTCACTTATAGCATTAATTAGCCTAAACAATGATTTGTATATCACATTTAGAAACAGACTAAATGTGATATAGTAAACGTTACAAGTGAGACGTTTACTTCACGTCTCACTTGTAAACCATTTTCATAGTCCTTAGCCTGAAGGCGTTTCCATATATTTATGTCTATTTAACATGAATCACAAATCCTTTAAAAATCCTATAATCAGAAAAAAGATGCCACTACATTAAAGCACCAAGTGTTTTTTTCAAAATTGTTTGTGGACATTTGTGGACAGGAAATAATCTTAGATTGTTTGCTTCTAATTCTGAAGAATCTTCATTCTGTTTTTTTTTC
The DNA here is from genome assembly GCA_922788865.1 of Poeciliopsis turneri. Classification (NCBI taxonomy): domain Eukaryota; kingdom Metazoa; phylum Chordata; class Actinopteri; order Cyprinodontiformes; family Poeciliidae; genus Poeciliopsis; species Poeciliopsis turneri. Next base: position 125,568 of record CAKLNU010000484.1, on the reverse strand, counting down.
AGGTGGAGCTCACAGGTCACAGCATCTTTGACTTTACCCACCCATGTGACCACGAGGAGATAAGAGAAAACCTTAGTCTAAAGTCAGCAGGTGAGCAATCAATCTTACCAACCCACATTACAACTGTAAGACATTTTTACATAAACAAATATCATGCTTATTCTGCTTGATTTTAATCTAACAATAACATCATATTTTTTATTATGATGAATTATTAAAGCTTTGTGTAAGCTCACCATCCGAGCATTAGTTATTCCACAGAAGCAGATTTGTATTTAGTTATTTGCGAGGTAAACTACACAGAGATATTTTTGATTTGTAGTTTGACACTAATGGAGATGTCCTGGAGGCATGATTAAACATCTAATTTTAATTAAACTTCTTCTGTTCTTTTCTATTATACTTATGTCTTAACATTTATTTTTATCATTTTGTTTTAAAGGCATAAAAACATAATGCCAAGAAAATATATGCTTATCATTTACATATTACACATCTAACAGTCTAACTTTAACACTCAAATCCTCACACATGTCACTCACATCGGCATGCTAGATGCTTAAAACTGAAAATGAAGGCGACTGCATGTCCTACTTTCTAGTTAACTTGGCAAGCTATTATTCTTCCACTTTGGGACACTGTTAGAGCATTGAAGTTTCAATCTGAGACAGTCATTTTCCAGAAATTAAATCTTTCTTTTCTAAAGTCAGTATAAAGACTCGGTAGTGAATGTATGGAGATTGTGAGTTCCACTCCACTGGTCCCAGTACACATGCACTATTCCCAATGGAAATGCATAAAGTGACACCCATACTTCCAAAACAAGGCAGGACTCAAAGTTTCTAAAGGTGCTACCCCCGCAACCCGACCCCATATAAGCAGAAGAAAATGGATGGACGGACGGATGGACGTACTCACTCAAAGTTTCCTTGTTTCACTCAAAGGAAATTTGAGTGAAACAAAGTTCCCCTTGAGTCAAAACAAGGGAATGCCCTTAGATCCACGTAAAGCACGGATCTAATACATGCGTTATGTGATTAGATCCATGTAATACATTTTTCAACACACCAGCATATGTAGCAAGTTAGAAGAGTGTCACAGCAGTCGTGTTATTTGAATGAACCATTTTCAATGATGGAAATCTGTATAACTTCAAAACAACTGAAAAGTGAATATCTGTTGGGAATGGAAATACACATTTCTATAGATTAGGAAACCTGTGAATGACTGAATAAATGCAGAATTCTGATCCATTACCTTGAAACCAGGGCAGTATAAGCACACATCAGGGTTAATGATTGAGCAGAAAATCACCAGATTTAGTTATGCTGTGCTGCTGAATTGGAAAAAATGAGACTTTGCCAACGGCATGCAAGATCACAAGAAGGGATGTACATCTCAATAGTTGTACATCCTTTTTTGTGTGGCTTTTCTAACATGTGGAAGCTTTAAAAACAACAGATTTTAAGAGGAAACAAACTTTATTTTTTATTCTGTAGTTATGATTGGTTACTTCTCCTGCTTTGTAGCAGATCTACTAAGCCACATGAAAGCATAAATAATGTTAGTTGTCACAAGATGTGTTAGTATGCAGAACTGGTGGACCTTTAAATCAATATCCTGAAGAATGAGCTTTTAAGTTATAGTATTTTACGGTGGATGTTGCATTTCTGATCAATGCTCGCTGGGGTTTTTTTTTTCGAATATATTTTATTGAATTTTCTCTTTTTTGACACAACAAATTTACACACAACAAACTTAACATTGTAACATGTACTTATACACTCTTGCATTCACTCCCACACTCACCCTTCAAACCTGCATTTGTTTGGTTCCAAAAATATCAAAAACCTTTTAGATTAACTTAGAGAAAAAAGACAAAGAAAAATAACAGAACAATATATGAATAGAAACTGTAGACAAGACATCCATTTATAAGTTCCACCTTCAGTCCCTATGGTCTTCATATATGGCTCCCAGAGATTCTCAAAATCCCGTTGTTTACCCTTGGCAATGTTTTTCCAGTCCGAGCGAATTTACAATTTCCTTCTTCCAGATTCCCAGGGAGGGTGCGTCCATGCCCCTCCAGCATAATGCTATAGATCTTCTGGCTTGAAGAAGTCCATAGTCTATCAATTTAGTTTTCATCTGTGATTGTTTAAATTCCACTGGGTATATTCCTAGCACAAAGATTTTAATGGGACTTTTACCTTAAATAATTCAGATAAGACACCCAATAACATCCCTCCAAAAACTTCTGAATTTTAAGACATTCCCACAAACAATGAAGAAGAGTTCCTTTTTCAATCAAACATTTAGAGCAAGTATCTGGACTATCACTGGACATATGATGAAGCTTAACTGGTGTTATATAGGTTCTCATAAGCCATTTACCTTGCAAAAGTTTAAATCGTGTGTTTATCATTTGTTTGTGTGCTTTTAAACAGGCCTGATTCCAGTCTTCCTCATCTATATCTTCGAAAGTATCTCTTCTCCAAGCGTCCAACTTATCTATTGCTGAGTCCCTATAGGAAAGCATTAACAAATTATAGAACACAGAAAGAAAACCTTTCCCTTTTGAGTCTCCAACACACACCTCTTCTATTTTTGTTAAGGGTGGAATGTCAACTATTTGATTCAGTTTTGATGACATAAAGTTTTTCAATTGCAAGTATTTAAAAAAAAATGTTTCGGGGGTATTAAATACTTCTTACATAGCTGATCAAAAGTAAGTAACTTGCCGTCAACATATAGATCTTTAATTTTCTGAATCCCTTTAGTTTTCCATAGTTTAAATCCTCCATCATTTTTTCCGGGGGTGAACCTTTCATTACCCCAAATTGGGGTAAATTGTGATAACTCTAGTCACTCACCTACATGTTTATGTGCTGCATGCCAGTTTGTAATCATATTTTTTAAAAAAGGATTTTTTTGTGGTCTTTAATGTCTTTTGGTCTGAAGAATGTAGAAAGTTATTTAAGGGGAAATCTGAAACAGATTGCTGTTCAATGTCTACCCAGGCTGGAGGTGTCATGGGGCAAAAGTAATGAGTAGCTGATGTTAGTTGGGCAGCCATATAATACCATCTGAGATTAGGGACTTGAAGTCCACCTCTTTCATAGGGCAAATAGAGTAGTTTTAAATGGAGTCTTGCTTTTCTATTACTCCAAATAAATTGCTTAAATAGTTTGTCCAGACTGTCATAAAATTAATCTGACAGCGGCAATGGAAGTGTTTGGAAATAATACAAAAATTTGGGCAAGATTGTCATTTTTAATAAATTTATTCGGCCTATCATAGATATAGGCAGGTTTGACCATCTATTTAGCATTTCTGTGACTTTTTCCACAAGGGGATTATAATTTGTTGTGCTTATTTCATTAAGAGATGGGGTGACCTTAATGCCCAAGTATGTAAAACCTTTTGTTGTTGTTTTAAAGGGGGTAGTCACAATAGGACTTCTCCTTTCGTCTTCATTAAGAAACAATAACTCTGATTTAGAATTATTAATTGTATATCCTGTAAATTCACCGAATTCTTTTATTATTAGATGTAATAATTTAGGAATACTGATTTTCAGATTACTCATGAAAAATATATCATCCGCAAAGAAGGAAATGAGATGATCTCTTCTTCTAATTCTAATACTGGATATACCTGTATTTGCTCTAACAGCCATCGCCAGAGGTTCTATTGCCAATACAAAAAGTAGTGGTGACAGGGAGCAACCCTGTCTAGTTGACCGTTGTAAATTAAAAGGCTTTGACATGTTATTATTAGTTAAAACTTGTGCTATGGGATCAGTGTATAATAGTCGTATCCATTTTAGAAAGGTTTCACCAAATCCATATTTGGGGAGCACTTCAAACAGATAATCCCACTCTATTCTATCAAAAGCTTGACGTGCGTCCAATGATAATCTTGCTGTGTCTTTACAATTATGTTTTTCATGCAATACATTAAGAACCCGTCTTATATTATGGTAGCCTTGTCTTGTTTTAATTAATCCTTGTTGATCATCTATTATTAAACTGGGCAGGTACTTATCTAATCTCCTAGAGAGGGCTTTACACAAAATCTTTGTATCACATCCCATTAGACTGATTCCTCTATAAGAGGAGCATTCAGTGGAGGGTTTGTTTGGTTTTAGCTAGAGAGTTATTGTAGCTAACCTCAGTGAGTCTGGGAGTATTCCAGCTTCATATGACTCCTCATACATGTTGAGAAGTGGTAGGATTAGTTTATTTTTAAATGTTTTATAAAATTCTATTGGGAGTCCATCAGGACCTGGGGTTTTACCACTATTCATGCTGTCTATTGCTTCAGATAGATCTTCTATTGTTAAAGGACTATTGAGAGTTTTTTTCTCCTCCTCTAAAAGGGTTTTAAATTTTAATTGATTAAGAAATGCAGCTTGTGTGTCTTCGTTTCCAGAATATTCAGACTTATACAAGTTTTTGAAGAATTCTCTAAAATTTTCATTTATTTCTGAAGGGTCTGGTTAAAATGTCCGTTTTTGATTTTTTGCTGTTAATTGTTCTTTCTGCTTGCATCTGTTTTATCCTCCAAGCCAATAATTTACCAGCCTTTTCTCCTTGATCATAAAATGCTTGCTTAGTCCACATTAAGTTTCTTGCCACGTTCTCTGTTGTTAATTTATCATATCTGGTTCTTAAAACATTCAATTTGTGCAATTTTGTCTGATCATTGCTCTGATAAAGTTCTGCTTCGCTGGATTTAATTTGTCTCTCTAATAATTTTAATTCTTGGTTATATTGTTTATTTTTATTACTGCTATAACTGATAATTTCTCCTCTAAGCTTTAAAAGCTTCCCATCTAATACTAGCTGTTGTTTCATCTTTATTCATTTCAAAATACTGATCAATGCAAGTTTCTATAAATGTAACAAATTTTGAGTCTTTTAGCAAAAGTGTCTGCATCCTCCATCATTATTTCATCACTTGGTCAATCTTATTTACTTTAATTTCCAAGGACACTGCAGCATGATCACTAATTACGATACTGTTGTACGAGCAGTTCTCCACGTGAGGCAATAACTCCACGGAGATAAGAAAATAATCAATACGTGAATGGGATTGGTGTGAGCTTGAATAACATGAAAATTTCTTATTACTTGGGTTCCTTGTTCTCCATACTTCATTTATTCTTAAATCTTTTATATAATTAAGAAGTATTTTCCTGGTTTGTGAATGACTGGTGTCAATTTGAGTAGATTTATCCAGACTTGGTTTAAGGGTACAATTAAAGTCCCTTCCTATAATATACTGTAAAATCCCTCCAAGGTTGACAAGGTTAAGAATAATTTTTTATAAAAGGATGGGTTATCATTATTAGGTCCCCAAATATTTATCAAATTTAGTTTTAATGTTGAAATATGTCCCTGCACAATAATATATCTCCCATATGGGTCTTTGATTGTCCTTATAATTTGAAATGTTATTGACTTATGTATAAGAATAATAACTCCTCTGGCATGACTGGTAAAGGAAGAGTGATATACCTGACCCTGCCATCTTTTAGTTATCCAATGTATTTCTGGCTCAATCAAATGAGATTCTTGTAAAAAAATTATTTTAGATTTCAAATATTTTAGTCGGTCTAATACTTGTTTCAATTACTTTAGTTTACGTATTCCTCTGACATTCCAGCTTGTAATTTTGATATTCAAACCATTTCCTTTGGTTGTTTTTTCCATATCAGGTTAATTTACTGTTATACTAAAATAAAGTAGGGGAAAATAGTGCAGAAAATGCAGGTTTGCACATATATTCACACATTCAACTATACAAGACATAGAATTAGTCATGAACAATCCCCAAAAGAACCTTTGCATTTCTTTACAATGCTCGCTGGTTGAAGGAGCTAGGGGGAAAGTGCCTGAAATTAGGTATGATCCTAAAATTCACAGTAGTCTTGAGCAATAATGGAGCCATCGTCATCCTTATCCTTTGAGCCCTATCAGGGGAACTGATTGCAAATCTTGCCTTCCTAAGCAGTAAATAAAACCCATGTGTTCGGCCTTTCAGCCTTTTAATCTTCTCTCAGAGGCCCTTAGCGCTTTCATTTCTACTACACAAGACCACACAAAGTCACATAACTGGCGGAGAAATTTCTAAAACTTTCCCATCACTGTTGACTAAAAAAGGAGCTTCAATAAATATAAATGTGATCGACCTGTCAAAAAGATATTGCTCAAAAGACTCATAATATATTATAGCAAGACAGACCCAGAGTTTTATAGAACTTTGTAAGCAAATAATACATAAAAGAATAAACTTTTAAATAATTAAAAGGTGGACAATGTTGAGTCAGGCTTTGAAGGAATTCAACGACTCTGGCTGCATTTTGGTAAACTGATATAAAAGCAATGTTGCATAACCTTCAATATAGTGCAATTGAAAAGTATTTACATCCATTGAGATTTTTCAGATAAAGTTACATTATAGCCACTCATTTCAATGAGAATATCATGTAATGTGCCATAGGGTATGTCTTTGCTAACTCTTAACATCTGGAAACATTCTTATTCACAAAACAGCTTAAGCATCTTTAGGTTGGTTGGAGAGCATGTGTTAGCATCCATGCTTTGATTCTCAGTTGGATTGAACTGGATTTGGACTGTTCTAACATGTTGCAAATATTCAATTGCCGTTTTTGGTAACACTTTATTTGACTGGATGTGCATAAGACTGACACGACATTGTCATAAACATTACATAACATTCGCCATGAACATGAATGAGTCTTAATGAATGTTTATGACTGTTATCATGAAGTGTCATTCGGTAAATAACTTTTAATGGAAAGTTGCATTAAAAGTCCATTAAAATTACAAACTTTGAATTATTTGGTAGATAATGAAACTTTTAATGCAAAGTTGGGACTTTTGATTGACTTTAAATGCAAATTTTAAAGCAACTTTGCATTAAAAGTGTCTTAATTTTCCAAGTGACACTTTATGACAAGACATAGATATTCATAAAGACCCCTTCATGTTCATGACAGATGTTATGTCATGTTTATGACAATGTCATGTCAGGCTTATGGACACCCAGTCAAATAAAGTGTTGTCCATTTCTTCTGTATGTTTATGACTATCTGCATTTTCATAAAAATGTGCTAACAACAAATGTTTTGGGCGCAAAATACAATTTTGTTCTGCTAATTGTTTTTGTGAAAATGTGTGGAAAATGGTGGTGACAGACGTAAACACCTATATGACATATATTTCAACCACAGCCCTAGAGCTCATCAGCAGCCATCAGAGGAAACATTGGAGCAACGAGTCATTTACACATGGGAACTGCTCTATAACTTGTACACAAATGTGTTTTTTGGACTTTGTGGTTTTACAGAAGTGATGGATTCAATTCTTTGGAATGGCAAACTCTTGGACAATCGATTGCTGGATTGTCCAAGGAGGTTTGTGCTGACAAATGAACTCATTGCAGCTGCAATCACATGTGATGCAAAACAGTGTTTCCATTGCAGTTTGGTAAAGCAAAAAATTTAGACATGACTGAAAAACCACCTCACCCTAACGTAGAAACATTTTATCAAAAAATGTGTTCCATTCAGTAAATTTATTTTTGTAATTTCAATTTTCACAATTTCATGACCAGTGAACTTACTTCCATGGCTTGAGTCATTTGGAGTGTAAAACAGGTTTTTTTCTAGCTCTGCCCTTTCTTTAACTTCATTCGTCTAACAATAAACTCTAACCTGCTAATATTCAAGGACAGCCTTGCCACAGCAAGATGCTGCCCCCACCATGTTTCATCCTGGAGATGGCACGTTCAGTTTAACACCACACATAACATTTTGGATGTTGACTTTGGTCTCATGTGAGCAGAGCAGGTTCCTCCACATGTTTGATTTGTCCCCTATATGGCAAGTAGCAATCTGCAAACTGGACTTTTCATCACTTTCTTCTTCTTCTTTCTTCTGTTCTTCTTGTTGTCAATATTACATAAAAAAATAAATTAGTAAAGTGTTTGACAAATGGCTTCTTCCACCTGAGCCAGGGATCTTTGCAGTTTGAGTGAACAACAAACAAGGTTTGCTGTTGTGCCACACTGTTTCCTTTTCTTTGTGAGCTATTTAATGATTGGCATAAAGTTTGTAATTCTCAGGAGTCTTAACTTAATTTGCAGGTTCTAGACTTGTTGTTCTAAGCTCTGAATTAGAGTAAAGAAAACTCACAGCAGTTTCATCGTTGCATAACGATAGGGTTAGGACGTTGCATAATCCTGTATATTTAATAGGCAAACGTCCAGAAGGTCAGAGGTTACATACTGTTGAGTGTAACTTAAAGACAGATACAGCAGAAGGGTTTGTGCATTCTTTGTAGTTTCCTTGGACTGAATCAAATGAAAAAGGATAAGAAGTGGTAGTGTTTTGGTGAGGAAAGATTCCAGTATGTCTGCACCAGAGATTTGACTCATACTGAAGGTTTTCTGCTTACTCTCCAAACAGAGTGTAAGCAGAATTGCATTTGTTGGTGAATGCAATTCACCAATAAATTGGTGAATCACCAATTTGTTTGACTATAAACCCAACAACTTCATTGGGTTTATAGTCCTCTTCTGCTACTAGTTTACTCCTCATTTTTACATTTGTGCTTTCTCTTCACTCAAAAAGGTGTTTTTCCTTCTTTGTTTGGTGTAAAGATAAAAATGCACTCTGGGAATGGCGCGTTGGTGAAAGACACCGCACAACGCCTGGCTTTATGGCTGCAACTCCACAGCTGAACTCTGACCTCGTGAAGCTCAACCTAATTCTGTGTCCTGTTGGATTGGTTTCCAGTTCACACATGGGGAGGCAGATATCTGGAGTGTTGACTTGAACTTTTTTTTAAACAGCCTGCTGTCGAGTAGCAGGATGCATGCTGCATTTACAAGATACGCCAGTGAGGGTTAGAAAACTATTTCAAGAATAGGAACTTATGTCACTTAAAACAAATATCTAGGCTTAAAGAGAATTATTTTTAGGTTTTTAGTATGACTGTAATATATTTTGAAAGCATCAGAATATAATTTGATACATGTAGGAGTTCAAAATGAAAAAGTCGACAAAGAGTTCTGACACTGACATTGCACAGAATCCATTCATTATCGCAGTATGGTGTATATTGTGGCCTGTATGTAACATTTGGTCCTTTAAATGTTCTCGACAGGAAGTGTTAACTCTTTACACCAATGTTTCAAGAGTTTGCCTACTGCTCTACCAGAGGAAACAAGTCATTGGATTTGTTTTACACAGACCTAAAGGATTTGTACATTTCATAAGTCAGATCTCCTCTAAGAAATGGAGACCACCACCTTCCTTGTTTTCTCTGATCAGAATAAAAACATCTTTTTTCAGAGACAGCCTATAAAATGGTATTTCTTCAACAGCAAGTTGAAGAATCGTACAGGATTGTTTTGAGGTTAAAGATTTGATTTCTCCTTACCAGCCACATGGAGAGCTCATCCATGCCATGACTAAGTGTGTGACTGACTATACAAACCATGTGGACAGCAGCATCCCCACCAGAACTCTGAGATGCTTCCCTCATGATTCAGGGAGGCACCAAGGGAGTTATTGAGAAGTATGCAGAGGCAGCTCAAAGACACAATAATATTTCATTTTCCTTTGGGATCAATAAAGTGTTTTTGAATTTTGGGCTATTTTTAGTGTGGGGAAAGAAAATCATTTCTTTCAATGAAGGAGGCATCTCTTGGTTTCTATTCAAGGCACAACAAACAGATGTGGATTTTTCTCAGAAATGTCAGACTGGTACCACAATGTAAAGGTTTTTAGTAAGACATGAATTAAAGTATTTCTTTACAAAGTTGAAGCAATTACCTCTGTTGGTGAAAAACAGACTCAGACTTGTTCTCAGGAATTAAAGCTTGACTTGAAATAATCAGACTAAACACAGTGAAATATGATAAATTTGAATATTTTTGGTAAAATATATTGGAGTCCCTGGAAATTGTTTTTTTGGCTTTGTCTGTGTTGATGTACAGTAAATGTCAAAGAATTTGGACTGTATCGCTTAAAACTTCATGTTTGTATGTCCAAAGGAAGCAAAATAAAAAAAACCCCAAAGCTTTGTCATAAATCTAGTTTCAGTTATCAATACAGTGAGTCATATCAGCTGTTGCCAGAAGAATACACAACTTATATTTACCTTTTGTTTTTAAATTTGTACTTTGTGAAGTTGTGAAGTTTAGCCAATAGTCCAGACCTGCACACCACGCACTGTTGTGTACAGAGACAGAAATTCTTAAGAAATCTCAGCTCACAACAGCTAAAACTGGAAACCAAATACACGTGACCTTTGACCCCTCAAACCGCATATTAAATTATCATGATGGAATGATTGGCAGAGCTGTGCAGTACTTTGGAAAACCATCAACTTTCATCATAGTCCAGCCGGCATTCACCTTCTTTTGTACAACAAAAAAAGTGCAACCTTTTTTGTACTTTTTTTAGTACAAGTACATATAAAGTCTGAGCAGTAACGAGACTTTTTGGTCCACAAACTAAAGAACTAGAAGGACAATAGAGTCAGACTAGACCACCATACAGATAAGTCCTGCCTCTATCCTTTGACATTTAAATAAATATAGAGCTGCGGAGAAGCTTTCCAAAATTTTTGCTGTTGCAGAAAAGAGACTGGAGCAACTGAAATCTGGTCTTTTTCTACAAGTCTGAATCGATTCTGATCCTCCATTACTGATATCAACATTGCCACAGTAAAATTCAAACCTCTTCAGACACTTATAGGGGGACAATGTTGGTTGCACTCGATTTTATTTTGAGGTGTCAGAACAAAAAGCATGGTTCACTTTAGATTTTTTTTTTATTTATTTCAAAGATTGTTTGCAACCATGTGTCGTTTTTGTTCAACTTCATAATTTTGTGCTTTGGGTTGGTGTGTCATAAAATCCTGATAAGAGTTTGTGTTTGTAATACATTTATGTAAAATTCTACTAAATGTTTTTTGTGACAGATGCTTGAGAAACAAATGTACTATTTTAAAAAATAGGTGTTAAAACCCTAGGTGTTGGGTTTCTATGGACATGATTTAGCTATTATCAGAATTAATCTGATCTGCTCTTCAGGATGAGATTCTGTGAAATCTTGGTCCACCTTAAATTATTACTCTTCGGTTTTCTAGGGAGCTTCTGTAAAAAAGGCAAAGACCAGAGCACAGAGCGAGACTTCTTCATGAGGATGAAATGCACAGTGACCAACAGAGGACGCACCGTCAACCTCAAGTCAGCAAGCTGGAAGGTAAGGCTTGAATGGACATAAGACGGCAATCAAACCGATTCCACCATAAAAGCCGCCGGAGGCAAAAATGTTCTGACATTCCCATCCCTCCAGGTGTTGCACTGCACCGGCCAACTGAAGATGTACGACGGCTGCCAATCGCGGGTTCTCTGCAGCTATAAGGAGCCTCCGCTCACCTGTGCCATCCTGATGTGCGAACCCATCCCACATCCGTCCAACATCGACGGGCCGCTGGACAGCAAGACGTTCCTGAGCCGACACAGCATGGACATGAAGTTCACCTACTGTGATGAAAAGTAAGCAGGCATCACTATAGTAGTAATGCCACTCAAGTGTGCTTTTCTGAGCCGACACCAAAATAAGAGTCCTTAAATACCTCTACCAACTGCAGAACTGAAGTATTTCTAGTGTGTAGCTGACTATATAAAACCTCTCTTTTTTTAACTTGCAAGATTTTGTAATTTTTTTTAGGTTGAAACTGACTTCACAATCAGTTTTCTGCATGTGGACGATAGGATTGGTTTGTGTAACAAACCAATGGGCTCTACTGGAGGAGAAGTCACTCCCTCTCCATTAATTTTCTATGGAACTTGTGCAATGAGGTGACAATTGATTACCCTCTATCAGTCAAGAGACTGGTGAAATTCATACATGTGAAGTTTTGAGTTTGTATACATAGATGCACACATGCAGGCTAAGCTGCACAACACAAGAAAGTTGAAAAATATCCAACTTTTGTTACTGTTGGATTGACCCTAACTGCTGGAAAACTTTCACTGTCGGTCTCTGTTTATTGATCCCATAACACATAGAAACCGGCATTTCTCCTGGCGTACCAAGCAGTCATATTAGATGTCTGAATCAGCCTTAGTGAGAAACTTCCAGTGTGTCACATTTTGACTTTGTGGGGCCCTTCTTATTAGTTTTTGTTATTTACAGCTCATCAGTTCAAAACTATTCTCTTGATGGGCAGTAGAGCTAAGGAAATCAAACAACAACGTTTCTTAATGCAGACACATGACTGACTCTTTTGTATCGTGTTGCTTCGAATCATTGAAATTTGCGGACCTTTCTTTCTGAACAGCTCTATGGAAGTCTGGACTTTGAAAGGGGCTATAGAATACCTTGATTATTTTACCATTATTTGCCTTTTGTAAATCTTAACATTTTGTTATGCATTAGAGTTCATGGTCAGTCATATGACTGCAAAGGTATCCAGGTCCTGGAACACCACCCTACATCATCATCCCTCCACCACTGTGCTAATGAGAGGCATTTGGAATTTGATCTCAGACATCAGTCTATGCGACATTGTTCTTGCAGTCAAACTTTTGTCTCTCCAAGCAACCCTTCCCTGTAAACCATATTGCCTTTTTTTGTCCTTTCATGAACTGTAACACTTAACGTGACTGAGTCCAACGTTGGGTTTTTAGTTTGTTTTTTCTTTTTTTTTTCTCTAAGCATGCCCTGAGGTGCAAACCACTTCAACACTGACATAGCACAATTACAAATGACAAAAACACAGTATTTTAAGTTAATGAATGTCACTGACGCAATCTCTCTCACACACACATACAAGAATGAAAAAACAAACAAAAGACAACTTTTTGAGCTTTTTGTTTTTAAAGGTTTTATTGGCTCTGATGGGCTTTATTTGATAGTTAATGGACAGGAAAGTGGGTAATGAGAGAATGGGAAGACATGCGGCAAAGGTCACAAGGCCGGAAATCAAACGTGACAGCCGCATCGAGGACCAAGGCCTCAACATGAGGGATGTGCTTAATCCCTGCACATCAACATTTTGAACTTTTTAATGTGTTTATTTAATTGTTTTGGGGCGCAGTAATTACATTTGATACAGTTGATTCTGATTAATCGTTTTGATTGATGAACACACATACACACACACCTATTCTGTGATATGAACAATTCCATAATTCAATATGCTTTTGCCATTTCAAGATACAAATAACTTAATTCAAATTTTTAGGCATTTTATTGCAAAGGCAAACGTTTTGATAATGGTTGTCAAACTTTAGCTACATATTTTTACTTTGAAAAATATTTATTGCAGTGTAATATGATAACTGTGCCTTTCATTCACACTTTGACAGTGTGAACAAAATCTATCAGACTGAATTATTTTTAATTTCTTTACATAAACTGTCATAATACTCTAATACTTCAAATTGAGATATCTCACTTAAAATACACAAAAAGTGAAAGAAAAAAAGTGTACAGTAAATTACAAATGTATTTATATTATACTTCCAACACAGAGCACAGGCAAGGGTTCAGTCTGCTGGGCAATCTGGGAACATGTCAGTGACTGGGCCTTCTGAGACATCTGGCTAACCACAGCTTAGACTTTAGACTTACTTTATTCAATGATCCTCTCCGCTGTCTTCACCACTCTTCGCAGAGCCTTCCAGTCTGAGGCCTTGCAGCTCCCAGACCAGATGGAGATACTGCTGGTCAGCAGGCTTTCAATGGTTCCTCTGTAGAAGGTGGAGAGGATGGGAGGTGGGAGGCAAGTCCTTCTCATTCGTCTCAGAAAGTGCAGGCGCTGCTGTGCGAGTGAAATGATGTGAGTTGTCCAGCTGAGGTTGTCTGTAATGTGAATCCCCAGGAACTTAGTACTGTTAATGATCTCCACTGCTTTGTCATTAATGAGGAGTTGTTTGTGGTTCAGTCGAGACCTTCTGAAGTCGACGATGATTTATTTTGTCTTGTCGACATTCAGGAGCAGGTTGTTTATTCTGCATCAGGCCACAAGATGTACCTCTTTTCTGTAGTTCACTTCATTGTTGTCCTGAATTAAACCCACAATTGTTGTGTCATCTGCATATTTAATGATGTGGTTTGTGTTAAATCTGGGACAATAGTCGTGGGTCATCAGGGTAAACAGCAGGGGGCTCAAGACACAGCCTTAAGGATAACCAGTGTTCAAAGAAATGACAGCAGAATTGCCAAGTCTCGACCGGTCCACTGTAATACAAAGGCTGGGGACCACTGCTTCAAAGGGAGGTCGGGTACAACCTCTTGAGCTTTATCATGGTTTTTCCACTGTAGAAAATGTTACCTACCAAATATCAGGTGGCCACTGTAAAACTTGCGCTATCCACTCAAAAGCAGAAAAGTACAAGTCAATTTCTATAACTCGTGTGCTAAAGCCACATATTTAGTAACATCAAAGGGTCTAACTGAAGATATTACTTAACCAGAGAGAAAGAAAAATAAAATCCCCAGAACATAAAACTAATTGTTTTAGTTACAGTTCTCACCTGGTAATAGACCTGATGAGCTATTAGTCTCCTTCAGGGGGGTAAAGTCCTGTGTAACCCCATCATGGGTAATCTGTAACCAGGCCGGATGGAGCAGGCCGAACCAGACCCCCTCAATGCCATGGAGCTGACGATGGCAGTCCGTGAAAGCCGCCCACGCTCAGACAATCCTGGCAATATAACCGCGGAAAACGAAGACAGTCCTACCGTTCACCTTGTCCCGCTGAAGCTCCCTTGCCATCGACAGGATTTTAACACAGTCAGTGTAGTAATGTAGCTTGGCTACAATGGCGCGATGCTGCTCACCTGCCTTGGGTCTAGGAATTAAAATACGGTGAGCGCGAACCCGCAGCAGCTCTTCCACGAATCTAAAGGCATCCTTTAGCAACCGAGAGGTGGCAGACATTGAAGCCAACAAAGGGTCATCCTCTGGGACACCAATGGTGCAGATTTTTTGATACTGGGACACTAAGTCATCACATTTATCCTCTAACTGTGCCACGGTTTTAGTAAAGCTGCCACTTTTTTCTGGAAGCTGACGAAGTCATCAGTGAAAGTGGATAGGGATTTCTCCATCTCAGCAAACGTTACCTTTAGCCCCATGAAACTCTAGAGGCCAGAGCAGTGGTCCCCAACCACTGGTCCGCGGACCTATTGGTACCGGGCCGAGCAAGAAATAATTAAATATTTCCGTTTTATGTATTATTTGAGTGTGGAGGATCTTTTATTTTGAAAATCCTGGTTACGTCTTGCGCACCAACATTGAGCCAACAAGCAGCAAAATGAGTCAAACAGATCAAATGTAAAGTTTCTTTACAAAGGGAAAAGGCCCAGAGAAGAGAAAGGAGAATGGATTTATCCCGGGAGGTGACTCTGACTCCCACATTCCAAGCCCGCTCTGCATGATATGGTGACCGGCTCGCTAATGAGGGAATGAGGCTTTCAAACTGTGCTTGGTCTCCACAAGAGGAGTAAAGCTTGATGAGAGGAGTAAAGCTTGTGAGTTTCAGGTCTGGTTCACATGGCACAATTCAAGGATTGTCGGGCGATTTTCCGAACTTCTGTGACCACACGCGAGCCGATAAAGTCCAACATGTTGGTCGGTTCGTGTGTCCAGCCACATGGGAGGAGCAACACACCACACACGAACCGATTCCACTCACAAACATCCCGATTCCAGATGAAAAACCAGTATAACCCCCAACATACCATACGTGAATTTAGAATAATCAAACAAAGATGATGTAGAAGCAGTAGTGATAGTTTGCAGATTTATTTTAAGCGTTAAAAGAGGAAACAAAAAGAAAAGGTGTTTGATAAAAGATGGTTGGAGCAGCTGCTCTATTTGCTGCACTATGATTTGGAGGTGAGTTATGTTTTTTCATAGTTAACATATTTAACTGAATAAATATAACCACATGTATAAAAATGACCTTTAGATATATTAATAAACACTTCCACATATCACCTTTGATGTCAGCTGTTTGGTTACCTCACTGCACTTTCTAATTGGCTACCTGTCACATTCAACAGGCTGCGTTCAGTCTGGGAAAACCCCACATGCTGCGATAATCAAGACAATGTTGAATATGTTCGATTTAGATCGGGCATATTCAACGCACCACCACTAACACACCACACACTGCAGGACGCTGTAAGATTGGGAAAAAAAAAAAGGCTTATATGATGGTTCTTGCCCTGCCTCCCACCCCAGGCCGCAGCAAAATTGCCAAGTCTTGTCCGGTCCGTGGTAATAAAAAGGTTGTGGACCCCGGGGCAGAGGACAATTCTATTTTGAAGGATAGCAGCTCAGACTTAATCTAAGAGAGACTTTCACCAAGGACAGCATGAAACTCCGCTTTAAGTGTAGCCGTGAAGTCATCCTGAAGAGTTCCTTTTTAAGATCGCTGACGTCACTAACTGCAGCAGCCTCTGGACTCACCCCTAGTTGAGGATTCACCACCAGGAGCAGGCAGCAGGTGAGACTGGATCAGATTTCCTCCTTTAGCATTTTGGTGACCAAACAAAAGAAAATTGTGTACAATGCAAAGATTACTTATATGGTTTGAGGTTGAAAAAGTGCCTGGCAAAAATTGAAAAAAGAGCCAACCTAAAGGAGCACACCAAGACGCAATTCACTGCACTGCCATTCAACCGGAAGTCCTGGTTGCGTGTTTGTCATCAAAATGACCTCATCATAATGCCATCATTGCTTGCATAATACCAGCCCGGTGGCCAATTTGGCACATCCAAGCGGCAGCTGCTTGTTTGATTTTGAAGAGCAATTGATCATCATGCTGCCAGGGTGAATTGTTCCTCTGTCTCTCAGACCTCAAGCAGCACAAAGCAAGCAGAGCTGTGAGTAAACGATGCCTCAGGCAGCATTTTGAATGAATCGGTGGAGATACATCAGAGCCAGGGAGAAACAGGCATGGTGGCAGATGGCGACACTTGTGTAAAATATTATTTACTGAATGTTAACACATGGACATGCCATTTAGAAGATACCCAAAAAGCTTAAACTGACACTTTAAGTAAATTTTTAGCAACTTGACTAATGGGAGCTGGAACTTGCTATTATTCTCCATTGCTATTGTTCTCCATTGCTATTATTCATGTTTCAGGTGCTTCCTGGTTTGATTTTCCACTAAAAGATTTGGTAAACTTACCATTTTAAAACCATAATACACCAGGATACCAGCACTAGACCTACACTCAACAAAATTATAAACGCAACACTTTTGTTTTTGCTTCCATTTTTCATGATGGACTCAAAGATCTAAAAATCATTCCAGATAAACTATATTACCATTTCTGTCAAATATCGTACACAAATCTGTCTAAATGTTTGATAGTGAACACTTCTGCTTTGCTGAGATAATTCATCCCACCTCATGGGTGTGCCACATCAAGATGCTGATTTGACATCATGATTATACTGCCCACAATAAAAAGGCACTCTGAAATGTGCATTTTTGTTTTTGCTTTAGTCAGTAGCTGGTGTGACCACCATTTGCCTCATGCAGTGCAACACATCTTCGCATACAGTTTATCAGATTGTCAGTTGTGGCCTGTGGAATGTTGGTCCACTCCTCTTCAATGGCTGTGCGAAGTTGCTGGACATTACTGGGAACTGGTACATGCTGTCGTATACGCCGGTCAAGCACATCCTGAACATGCTCAATGGGTGACATGTCCGGTGAGTATGCTGGCCATGCAAGAACTGGTACATTTTCAGCTTCCAAGAATTGTGTACAGATCCTTGCAACATGGGGCCGTGCATTATCTTGCTGAAACATGAGGTGATGTTCATGGATGAATGGCACAACAATGGGCCTCAGGATCTCATCACGGTATTTCTGTGTATTCAAAATGCCATAGATAAAATGCACCTGTGTTCTTCGTCCATAACAGATGCCTGCCCATACCATCACCCCACCACCACCATGGGCCACTCGATCCACAACATTGGCATCAGGCAAAGCGCTCACCCACACGACACCACACACGCTGTCTGCCATCTGCCCTGAACAATGTAAACCGAGATTCATCCGTGAAGAGAACACCTCTCCAACGTGCCAGACGCCATCGAATGTGAGCATTTGCCCAATCAAGTCTGTTACGGCGACGATCTGGAGTCAGGTTAAGACCCCGATGAGGACGACGAACATGCAGTGGAGCTTTCTTGAGACGGTTTCTGACAGTTTGTGCAGAAATTCTTTGGTTATGCAAACCTAGCAATTGTTTCAGCAGCTGTCTGAGTGGCTGGTCAGACGATCTTGGATGTCTGCAGGATGTGGAGGTCCTGGGCTGGTGTGGTTACACGTGGTCTGCGGATGTGAGGCCGGTTGGATGTACTGCCATATTCTCTGAAACGCCTTTGGAGATGGCTTATGGTGGAGAAATGAACATTCAATGCACGAGCAACAGATCTGGTTGACATTCCTGCTGACAGCATGCCAATTGCACGCTCCCTCAATGCTTGCAGAATCGGTGGCATTTTGCTGTGAGACAAAACTGCGCATGTCAGAGTGGCCTTTTATTGTGGGCAGTATAAGGTACACCGGTGCACTAATCATAATGTCAGATCAGCATCTTGATGTGGCACACCTGTGAGGTGGGATGGATTATCTCAGCAAAGCAGAAGTGCTCACTATCAAACATTCAGACAGATTTGTGGACAACATTTGAAAGAAATGGTAATATTGTTTATCTGGAATCAATTTTAGATCTTTGAGTCCATCTCATGAAAAATGGGAGCAAAAACAAAAGTGTTGCATTTATATTTTTGTTGAGTAACACCAAGATATTACTGGTTTAGCTGTTTGTAAAAAGGAATATTTTTGTCATTTTCTCTGAAAATGTAAAAATAAAATAAACAGTCATGTTTATTATGTTGAATCTAAGTATCCCAGTAAATATTTAAGTGTTTGTTACATCCCCAAGACAGTTTGGGGGGGAGTAACAAATGGCTAGGGAATGAAGAGGCAAAACCAGGAGAGTATAGTTAAAATTTTATTTAAAAATAAGGCAGGAAGAATTTTGAAGGTCAAAGGGAAATACCTGAAGAAAAAAATGAGAGTAAAAATAATAAAATCCAGCATTTCTAATAAGAAACAATCCTCCAGCAAACTAACCTGGGAGAAACCATGAACCTGGCATCTTCATCTACACAAACCTTAACAAAGCTGCAGCACACATGCTGCCCAATTGACCAAGAGGAACTGAGATCAGTTCTCCACCTAGCTTTATACGCTGCTCATCAAGAGGCTGAGTGGAGCCAGCTGCACCTGCTCAAGCTGCATGAGCGCAGCACCTATTTGAAATGGAGAAACATGAATGAAGTCACCACTGCAGGTGACAATGTTTCTTGGACATTGTTTTATATGTTCTCTAACTTCAAAATTATTTCAAAAGTAAACTGTAAATTGTATAAGATTCCTCCACAAATTTTCAAACACACTGTTGCAAAAACCAAATGAGCATTAGATTTCTTCCAGAACCTCTGACAGAGTTCAGAGGAGTTGCAGAGATGCCGATTGGCACTCTGGATTTCTGCCAATTAAAACACGACTATTGAAGCAGCACCCTCACTTTGAATAATGATGGTGATCAGTTTGACCTGGCAAGAACAACTCTATGCACTCTCAGCCCAGGATGAAACATTAATATCCCAATAGGACGTTGTCAGAGTAGAGGGACACATTTTTGCCTAACTTTCAAAAAGTTAGGCAAAAATGCCTAACTGACACAGTTAGTTAGGCAGGAGTTTCAATCCTGGAAACTCCTAACATGATTAAAGGATTTTTTGTTTGTTTCTTGCTGATGGGTTATTTGATTATTAGACAAACAGCAAAAACATTAAAGCACAATAAATGATTTATTTATGATTTCTTTTACAGAAACACTACACACTCACGCATATAACAGTATCAAGGTGCTCATGTAGTACAAAGGTTCCAACCTGAAGGAAAGTGAACTTTTACAAAAACAAGCTGATCTCATGTGTTTGTTTTTATTTTTTGACCTTTTTAAGTCCAGTTTAATAGCTGCTTGAATCTGTTCTCTAATTACGCAAATGAATAGGTGGGTGGGTCTGCAGATCCTGCAAGGATGGGGTCTCATTAGAGAACAGGACAGAGTGTCTCTTTGGCCGGGCTCTGGCAGTGCGAGTGCTTGCTGGATGGAAAACAAAAAAGGAGAGGTGAAAAGAAAGGGAAAGAACATGTCTTCAACAAGTGGCAGCTTGTCCAAAGTCTTCTGTGTGCACAGCTTGCATAGTCTTAACCAAGAGTTGGAGGTTGTCTTTTTTTTGTTTGTTTTGTTTTAGAATGTAGTGATTAATATTAAATAATTCCCATCAGGGTTTGCATCTGAAAGTAGATGAGGTTTCCTCCATAAATCCCCATGTTGGATAATCTGTCAGCTTAAAACGAACAAACCTCTATATTTCCTCAAAAGTGAACTCTACGAGGATTTGGCTTCAAACACTGAATGTCACTTCAAGCTTTAAAATTATAAATGAGCTAAAATAATATATTAATTCTGGAAAACCTCTCTGAACTTTCAAAGAAAAAAAATGTCTGTAGATGAGTTTTAGGATTTTAAAAAGTTTTGACTTTAAGTCCAAAGGGAATAATTGTCCAAAACTGCAATACCACAGCCATGAGATTGATGAAGTAAAAGAACAAATCAGAACAAATGTATCAGAGCTACAGCCACCACAAGTCTAGAATAAAAATGTGTTAAATCTTTAATGTTTCCATTTTAAGATGTGAACAAAGTCAAGAACGGTCATATTCCGCTTTTGCGAGTTCCACCATAAAAGCAAGCCTTAGCTTTACATAAAAAAGTAAAGCTAAAGGATATATACAATTATTTTATTTTTCTCTTGTTTCCTTAAGCTCTTTATTTTTTAGTTTTCCTCTTTTTGTGTTTTATCTTCCTGTATCCTTGGCTCCTGGGTCATTTCCTGCTGAGAGATTGGGTCCAGCTCTTATTTTGGGAAGAGTCTCTTCCACCAGTGAACTTTGACCTAATGCTTTTGATTTATAGCAGGCTTCAAATTTACCCTAACAGATAAGTCCAATAATTAAAAAAGGAAACCGCTGTAAGGACAGTGAAAGGCATAAAAAGTTCAACGTATTGTTGAATATATACAATTAGTCTGTTTTGGTTGTAACATGGTAAAATTTGAAAAAGCGAAAGGGGAGGAAAATCTTTGCGATGCTGGGTATGTTTGAGCTCTTAATATAAAATCTAGTTCCAGCTACATTTGGAGTGTCTCTCTAACAGCTGTGCACATCTGGAAATCCAGAGTTTTGCTTGTTCCTCTTTGTAAATCAGCTCAAGTTTAGTATGAACAAGCATTTAAAAGTCTTGCCACAGATTTTAAAACCTGCACATCAACTTTTTATGCTCTGGACTGGCTTTGTGACACCATGTCAAACTAGCAGATGGATATGAATAATGAAAAAGAATCAAAAACTCTAAACTAGGATGCTCACATGTCATTATGACAACAACCAGCACATGTCTTTTGCATCGTACACAATTTTATCCCCATTCCTTTTTCTTTAATGGCTATTTTAGTAACATTTGTCCAGTGCTTGTTTATTCTTGGTCATTTTTTATGCAAAAGTATTTGTTGCAATCTAAAACTTTATTGCATTGAATTGGGATTTATGAAGTATCCCAAGGCAAGCATGACTGTAAAGTGGAGGGGAACAGACTAAAAAACACTGATAAAATCTAAAAATTATTGTTTTCAGCTTTCCAGGTTCTACTGTTATTTATAGATACATGTTTTGCTGCAATTAATGCAAAAGATCCAAATTTGTTTCAGAAATGTCTCAACCAACTTTACATATCTAGAAACTGATGCATTTTTCTACCCTTCACATTGTAAAGTTGTTCAGACTTAGTTAAATTGGATTAGGAGAGCATATGCACAGCAACTTTGCAGATTCTCAATTGGATTGAAACTTAAACTTTGAACCGTTTTATAACTTAAATATTCTATTTACAGTGCACTGGATTGCATTATAGGGCATCTCAGTAAAGAGGACAGAATATAAAATGTTATTTTTTTATGTGAAATGAATCAATTTAAAATATTTAAAATTCCTTCCTCTTTGCAATCATACGCTTCTTTGAGTTGGGGAATCATATAAAATTCCAATAAAATACATTAATTTTGTTGTAATTTGATAAAGCTTTGTCAGTTTTCATCTTAAACATTACATTTTAATCCTATTTTTCTCTTCCAACCCTTGTATACTAATGTGCTGAAAAGAGCTAGACAGAAGTAAAAGAAAAAGGGGATTTCTTCCCTTAAGGCAGTGGTCCCCAACCTTTTTATTACTGCGGACCGGTCGAGACTTGGCAATTCTGCTGCGGCCCTGTGGGGGTCATCAGTCTGATAGGGCATGTTGATGTTCCCGCAAAACCCTTTTATTCTCGATTTTCTATTTACGACAATCTTACAATGTTCTGCAGTGTGTGGTAGAGGTGTGTGCCCATTAAATATGCCCAATCTAAAATTGGGTATATTCAACATTGTCTTTGCCTGATTATCGCAGCCTGTGGGGTTTTCCCTGACTGAGAGCGAGAAAGCAGCCTGTTGAATGTGACCATCAGCCAATCAGCGCGGTGACGTAAGAACGAGGTGAATCCTTAAACAGTTGACATTGCGCAATTGAGAGTCCGGTGGACATCAGAGGTGATATGTGGAGATGTTTATTACTACATGTAAAGGTCAATATGTTTTCCATAGGTGGTTATGTTTATTCAGTTAAATATGTTAACTACGAAAAAATATAACTCACCTCCAAATCATAGTGCAGCAATTAGAGCAGCTGCTCCCACCATCTTTTATCAAAACCTTTTTGTTGTGTGTAGGATCGAGAGTAGAAAGAGAGGGAGAGAAGAAGGCATAAGATGGCGGAAAGATGATATTACTATACTACTGAGAGAGTTATGAATAAAAGCTATTAAGAGTTCTTTGTCTACTGAGCTTCGACTTCGTCCTACCTACCAAACATAACAATTGGTGACGATGACGTCTTTACTCATCCCTGGACCATTCCTGCCCTGCAGTGGAGAACCGACAGTTCCGTTTTCTATGTGGCCAAAGATGTTCGAGAACTACTTAACGGCTATTCATGCTACTGAAAATTGATGCACTTGGCTTCGAGGGACAACGTTTATTTTACACCTTGTCTAACATCGGCAATACATATGAGGAGGCAATGATGGCGTTCAAACTACAGTTTGCTCCGAAGGTGAACGTTGTTGTGGAAACACAAATAGCAGATGAGATTGTGCCTGCTACATGGCTGCTTTACGTGAGTTGGCTATCACCTGTGCTTATGGAACCATGGAAGATGAGATGCTACGGCATCAACTTATTGAGAAGACTTATTCACTGGAGGTGAGAAACAGACTAAACAGACAAAACTGTTTAGTCCCCAGTGGAACGAGTAACAAAAGGGAAGAGGAAATGAATAATTTAACATTTATAACAGTCCTGGAGGACACTGAACAAGAGAAGAAGAAAGTAAGGCGGAGCTGGAGGACCAAACCCCTCATAGCGGACACAGAAGAACACAAGAACAGTCAAGTGCAAACGGACAAATACATTGAAGAAAACATTTTGTGGAAATATATAACTATTAATATAGACCCAGTTACACAGTGCAGCAGACAGCACGAGTCTGTTATAGCTGTGGATTGACAAATCACCTGACGAATACACAAGACTGTCCTGCAGCACAGCAAATGCAACAGCTGTGGTAAGACTGGACATTTTTCTAAAGTTTGCCGCTCAGCTAAACAAGTTAGAGAAATAGTGCCTGAAGTGGTCGTGCTCATGCTGACCGCAAAAGAAGTTAATACTACCGATGGACTGCTTTGCAAAGTGAACATTACAGCTGCGTAAGGGGAGTCTACTGACTGTGAATTGCTGATTGACACAGGATCATCAGGATCAACAGACATTTTTCTGAAAGTTGTCTAACTGCACCTCATGTGAAATTAGTCTCTTCTTTGAAAGAGGACATTCCGGTAATAGGATATTTGGAAGCCACAGTTACCCTTAACACTGCTCTTGCTTCTTTGTATGTGGTTCAGGAGGATCTGCATTACTTGGAATGGACCTAATAAAAGCACTGAAATGGACAATTAGCCACAATTCAATCCATGTCCCACCTCCTGAACATGCTTCTTCTGCCGCACCTGGATTGCTATCAAAAACAGACTTTGCTTCTATTGGCTGCGTTGCTGGGTTTGTGCACAAAGTCAAAGTATGTGAAGATGCAGTCTCAGGTCAGCAAAAACTCTGACATCTTCCATTTGCAATCAGAGGAGCTGGATCTACTTCTGAAGGAGGGCATTATCGAACACATTGATGCTTCTCCCTGGATTTCTCCTATTGTGGTTACAACAAGAAAAGAAGACAGACCAAGACTATGTATTGACTTAAGAGAACCTAATAAAGTGATTATTGCCGACTGTCACCCTTTGCCTCACATGGATGAACTTTTAAGTGAAGTCAGGGGTGCCAATGTTTTCTCCACCATAGATCTAGTGTCTGCACACCACCAACTTCTCCTGCGTGAGAACAGTCAGGACCTCACGGCTTTTATTACACACAAAGGACTTTTCCACTACTGCCGTGTTACCTACAGGTTGGCCTCTGCTCCATCAGCTTTCCAAAATTGATGGAAACTGTGCTTAAAGGGCTCTCTGGTGTTCACAATTACTTGGATGATGTAATTGTTTCAAGATCTTCTCTAGAGGAACATGACAGACGCCTGCGTGCTGTGCTTCAGCATTTTACGGATGCAGATCTGACACTGAACATCCAAAAATTTACATTTAGACAGTCCAGACTCAGATTTCTCGGCCACATCATTTCCAAAGATGGGATCCTTCCTGATCCAAACCATAGTGCAGATGTATGTGATGCCCCACCACCACATGATCTACCATCTCTGCGCTCCTTCCTGGGTTTAATTTCCTGGTACAGTAAATTCCTTCCCAATTTTGCCACAGTAGTGGAACCAATGCGAGCTGTACTGAGAGACACTGTTGACTTTGGTTTCATATGGACTGAAGGAGCTGATTAAAGCTTTAAGGAACTAAAAGAACTTTTACTGAACAGTCCTGTTCTTGCTCTTTTTGACCCATCTCCCCCAACCATTGTCACCACAGATGCTTCAGACTACGGACTGGGTGGTGTGTTGGCCCAAATACACCCAGATAATACTGAACGAACTCTGGCTTTTGCGTCTCGAACTCTGACCCCTGCAGAACGAAGGTACTCTACAGTGGAAAAGGAGGCTCTTGCTTGTGTGTGGGCTGTGGAAAAATGGAGGTCTTATCTCTGGGGCCAACATTTCACACTAAGAACTGATCATCAGGCACTGACAAAACTACTCTCAACCAAAGTCATTGGGCATGCTGGAATGAGAGTCGCACGCTGCTCTGCACGTTTACTGTGCTTCACCTATGATTTGGAATACAGGCCTGGATCACAAAACCAGGCTGCAGACTGTTTCTTCTGGACTCTACTCCTGTAGATGAACCTGACATGGTTGCATCCATTGTGTCAGCTCTGTCTGTCGATGAGTTCACTTCTGCTTCCTCTCAATCCCATGAACTCACACTCCTCCATGGACAGATGGAGAAGGGCTGGCCAAGGTGCAAGTAGGATGTGGACCCAGTCTTAATGCAATACTTCCACATCAGAAATAAACTTTCTGCATCTCAGGATCTGATCATGAGTGGTGAACATTGATACAATGTTCCTGTTGCTTTATGTGCTACTGTCATTCATTTGGCACATGAAACACATCAAGGTATAGTTTGCACAAAACAGAGACTTATTGATCTCTACTGGTGGCCTCAGATGGACAAAATGGTTTAGTCTGTTATTTCTTCGCGTACTACCTGCCAAATGAACGACAAATCTACTCAAATTTCGCCTGCTCCTCTGCAACCCATTGCACTGCCGAACAGATCATGGGAGAAAGTGGCTCGGGACACTTTCTCCCATGAGAAAGTGTCCCAAAGGGACCTTTGAGACTGCTGCTTCTTCATGTAGGTTCGCTACAACATTAGTGGACTATTACAGTAAATGGCCAGAGGTGGCATTTTCTCACACTGTAACTGCTAATGTTATCACATTTCTGCGCTCTATTTTCAGCAGAGAGGAGAACCTTGACTACATAGTCACTGATGGGCTGCAGTTTCTTTCTACCTCTTTTACAGATTTTCCCAGAGAAAGGGGGATATCTCATCTGCGTACAAGTGTGTACCATCCACAGTGCAATGGTGCTGTTGAGAGATGGAATAGAGTTCTTAAGGAGACAATCCTAACTGCTGAACACATGCAGAAATACTGGAAACCTACAGTGACTGATTTCCTACAAAACTACAGAGCAACACCACATAACACAACTGGAGTATCAGAACTACCATGAAAACAAAAGTGAACATCTTTCCAAATCCAGAGAAAAGCAGAAAATGCACTACCGTCCAAGAAAAAGTTAAACAGAAACAAAAGAAGTCTAAACAGTATACTGACAAGCTCCATGGAGCAAAGACACAAACATTCAAACCAGGAGACATGGTGAGGGTGAAAAGACATGATTGTGTTTGCAAAGGCTCATCAAGGTTTACTCCACCGCTGTCTGTTGAAAAGCAGATTGGAGGAAGAACTCATGTACTCGGTGACAATAAAAGATGGAATGCTGCCAGACTTTCATGTTGTTCTGCAGGTATTCCATGTAAAATGCCAAAAACAGAAAAGCGTGACCCTGTGGTTCAAAAGAAAAGTGTTAGAACTGCTGCTCGACCTGCATGGTTCAAGGACTTTCAACCAGGTTAAAAGAAAATCTTAAAATGTAAACACATAAATGATTGTGTTACATGTTTAGGGTTCAGGTGAACTAATTCTCATGGTGCAAACTGTTTACAAACAGCTGGATTTTATTTGTACAATAGTTGCATTTGGTAATTCTGTTCCACAGTGACTTCAAGTTTTAGAGTTTAAAAGTACAGGGTTGCTGAATATATTTGTTTGGTTTTGTGTACTTAATTTACCACTTACTTGATTACAACTAAGGTTGTCTTTGTGACATACAAACCGTTAAATGAAGTTGATGTTCAGTCATATGTTAAATGGGTACATGCAATCTTCAAGTAAGGGGAGGATGTTGTCTACCACTTGGTGGTGTGTGAGAATAGGATCGAGAGTAGAAAGAGAGAGAGAGAAGAAGAAGATATAAGATTGCGGAAAGCTGATGTTACTGTATTACTGAGCGAGTTATGAATAAAAGCTCTTAAGAGTTCTTTGTCTACTGAGCTTCTACCTCGCCCTACCTACCAAACATAACACTTTTCTTTTTGTTATGTCTTTTATTGCTTAAAATTAATCCACAAACTATCACTACTGCTTCTAGGTCATCACCCGTGTTTCATTATTCTAAATTCACGTATGGTATGTTGGGGGTTTTATTGGATTTTCATTTGGAATCAGTTCGTGTGTGGTGTGTTGCTCCTGCCGTGTGGCTGGACACAAGAACCGACCAAACCTGTTGGACTTTATTGGCTTGTGTGTGTGGTCACAGAAGTTCGGAAAATCGGATTAAATCCTGCCGTGTGAACCACACCTAAAACTCACTAGCTCTAGCTCTCTGACTCTGGTCAGACTATGACTATGGTAACGTTTAACATCCCTTCAAAATGAGATACAATCACTTACTGGTCCGGGATAAAGCCATTCACCTGTCTGTTCTCTGGGCCTTTTCCCCTTCACAAAGAAACTTTCCAAAGACATTTGATCTGTTTCTGACTCATTTTGCTGCTTGTGGGCTCAATGTTGGCGCGCAAGACGTAACCGAGAGAATCCGGTTAAGGATTTTCAAAATAAAAGATCCTCCAGACTGAAATAATACATAAAACGAAAATATTTTATTATTTCTTGCAAGGCGCTGTACCAATTGGTCCTCAGACTGGTACCGGGCATGGCCCGGGGGTTGGGGACCACTGCCTTAGGGCAACCAGAGCTGCTGGTGGAGTCCTCATTAAGGAGATGAACTTGTGGTGAGAGTGACAGAGAGATTAATCGTTCTCAGGGTGAGAATGTGAATGATTCTTGTTTTTAGGAATAATATTTCACCATTCTGTTTGATTTTGAAATCATGTGTGATGCCTTTTGAAGTGCAGAGGAGCATGATGTGGTGCAGTATTATTACGTGTGAGACTGATTAAACGTGTCTGTGTGTTGCAGGGTGACAGAGTTGATGGGTTACACTCCCGAGGACCTGCTGGGTCGATCGGTCTATGAGTTCTACCACGCCCTTGACTCAGACAGCGTCACCAAGAGCCACCATAACTGTAAGTCACGCATGTTCAAACTTATTGCTTTCATTAGAAAGTCTTTGTATTTTCTTCTTTGGGGCTAAAAATGTAAATTTTACAATCTTCAGAAATCTCTAAAAGTTGTTAGAAAGTCAGCTGGACTGAGACTTCACTAGATCCATTTGAAAGCTGGAGATTCCTGGCTGTTCACATATTCTTAAAAGTTCTTAAATTCAGCAGTAAGTAGCTGCTAGTATATCTGAGGTAACTAGGGTATTATAATAGCCTAGTCCATGTTTATTGGACTAGGCTAGAGGGACACTGGCTGGGATGATATCATGTGGCGGTGGTCGGCACGTGATAACAAATAAGGGATGACAAATCCCTTCGCACCATCTTCTAAGGTGCTTTAATACATGTTTTAAAGCATCTATTTTCACATTTTTTTCAAAGCTGTATTATTTTGAGCAAACATATAAGGTGCTTCAATCCAAAAATGTTACAATTTCTTTACCCAAAAATAATTAAGAATGAATCAGAAAAGTAACTGAGAGCAAATTATTTTCTTAAAAATGTCACATCAAACTTATAAAGAGATATAAAAGCTCAGTTATATCCTAAATAGTATCCATTATTATACAGCGAGTATATTTGTGATCAAATGAATCTTTTTTAGAAAGTGAAATGTCATCTTGTCATTTGGCCAATCTGCTGATTAAGCAAATGACTGAGAGTTTGTTGTGAGAAGCTGGCAGGTTGTATACCTGATCACTTCTAGGTGTGTTTCTGGTCATAAACATCTCTGCCTCTCTTTCTTTCTGTTGCTGTCTCTCTCTCTCTCTCTCTCTCTCTCTCTCTCTCTCTCTATATATATATATATATATATATATATGTATATATATATATATATATATATACCACCCTCCATGGGTGGTTCTTATCCTCTGAGCTCGGGTCCTCTACCAGAGGCCTGGGAGCTTGAGGGTGCTGCGCAGAATCTTGGCTGTGCCAAGGACTGCACATTTCTGGACTGAGATGTCTGATGTTGTTCCTGGGATCTGTTGTAGCCATTGCTCCAGTTTGGGGATGACTGCTATTGCTCCAGTTTGAGGGTGAGAGTCCCCTGTGACTACAGGCACCACTGTGGACTTCACCTTCCAGGCCCTCTCCAGTTCCTCCCTGAGGCCCTGGTATTTCTCCAGTTTCTCGTGCTCTTTTTTCCTGATGTTGCAATCGCTTGGTATTGCTACATCTACCACAACAGCTTTCCTCTGTTGTTTATCTATGAGGACAATGTCTGGTTGGTTCGCCCTTACCATTTTGTCTGTCTGGATCTGGAAGTCCCACAGGATCTTAGCTCTGGCATTCTCCACCACCTTTAGGGGTGTTTCCCACTTTGATCTCGGGGTTTCCAGTCCATATTCTGCACAGATGTTTCTGTACACTATGCCTGCCACTTGGTTATGTCGTTCCATGTACGCTTTCACTGCCAGTATCTTGCACCCTGCTGTTATGTGCTGGACTGTCTCAGGGGCCTCCTTGCACAACCTACACCTTGGGTCTTGTCTGGTGTGGTAGATCTGGGCCTCTATTGCTCTGGTGTTTAGGGCCTATTCCTGGGCGGCCTGGATGAGGGCCTCTGTGCTGTCCTTGAGTCCAGCTTTTTCCAGCCATTGGTAGGATTTACTGATATCAGCCACTTCGGTTATTCGCTGGTGGTACATCCCATGTAGGGGCTTGTCCTCCCATGATGGTATCTCTGGCACCTCAACCTCTTTTCCCTGTTGTCTGAGACATTCACTGAGCACATTGTCTGTTGAGGCTTTGTCCCTGATGTATCTATGGATCTTAGATGTTTTGTCCTAGACAGTGGTTCTCACACTCACTAGTCCTCTGCCTCCTTCCTTGCGGCTCATGTACAGTCTCAGGGTGCTGGATTTGCGATGGAACCCTCCATGCATTGTTAGTAGTTTTCTAGTCTTAATATCTGTGGCTTTTATCTCCTCCTTTGGCCAGCTAATTATTCCAGCAGGGTATCTGATTATTACTGGCAAGGCATAGCTGTTTATCGCACGGATTTTGTTCTTGACATTGAGCTGGCTTCTCAGGACTTGCCTTATTCGTTGGAGGTATTTAGCTGTGGCTCCCTTCCTTGTGACCTCATCGAGGTTGCCATTTGCTTGTGGTATACCCAGGTACTTGTAACTGTCCTCTATGTCTGCTATTGTTCCTTCTGGGAGTCAGACCCCTTCTGTGCGGATGACCTTTCCCCTCTTTGTGACCAGCCGACCACAGTTCTCTAGTCCAAATGACATCCCAGTGTCCGTGCTGTAGATCCTGGTGGTGTGGATCAGTGAGTCGATGTCTCGCTCACTCTTGGCGTACAGCTTGATGTCATCCATGTAGAGAAGGTGACTGATGTTGGCCCCATTTTTGAGTCGGTATCCGTAACCAGTCTTGTTGATAATTTGGCTGAGGGGGTTCAGGCCTATGCAGAACAGAAGCAGGGACATAGCATCTCCTTGGTATATGCCACATTTGATGGACACTTGTGCAAGTGGTTTGCAGTTGGCTTCAAGGGTGGTTTTCCACAGCCTCATCGAGTTTGCAAGGAAGGCTCTCAGAGTCCTGTTGATGTTATGCATCTCTAAGCATTCAATGATCCAAGTATGCGGCATTGAGTCATAGGCTTTCTTGTAATCAATCCAAGCCATGCACAAGTTGGTGTGTTGGGTTTTGCAGTCTCTGGCAGTTTCGAGTGCTTCAGGTATGGGCAGCTGCCTGTACTTTCTGAGTATTGGTATTTTCATTGCACCCTTATGGAGCTCTGATATATATATATATATATATATATATATATATATATATATATATATATATATATATATATATATGTATGTTCAGATATTGTCCATCTGAACAAAATCTACCATTTGTTTTCTGATTAAGTTAAGTAACATTTTCATATGAAGCTTTAAATTTTATAGCAAAGAAAGTTTTAACCAAAAGAGAGGGGAAATATGTTTTGGATGTGATTATGAAAAATAAACTAATATTATGAGAAAAAACATGTCGGTGTTTTCGCGAGGGTAATTTCAGGGTAGGTGGTCCACGATTGTTTGTCAAATGGGTTAAGTGGTCCTCGGCCTGAAAAAGTTTGAGAAACACTTTCAAGGATGAAGAAATTAGTAAGTGGACAAACAATATTTTTGCTGTTCTTTATTTTATTTATTTATGTATTTATTTATGGAGTTTTTTCTGCTGAATAGAAAACAGAAAAAGATAAGAAATTGTATCAAAGAAATTAATGAAAGAAGTTAAAAAAATGAAAAACCTTCTCAAAAAGAAACATTTGTCAAGCCGAACTCACTGGAAACCTCCACTTTTTATTTTTTTAGTCAAATCTTTCTCAAATAAGCATCTTTGAAGATAATTATTTTTCTGCATCTCTTCTCATCATATTTTCTTTTAGTTTTTTTTGCATAAAATATTTTATCAATATTCCCAAATTCATCTAAAAATATTTGTTTTAAAAAGATTTGTTAGCAGTTTTTATGTCATTTTTATATTAACATTAAAATAGCCAAGAATTTGTCATCTCATCTGAAACCTCTGATAAATCCTGCATGGATGGATTCTTAAATCAGGGGCAGAATGAGGCCAGTTTTGTGGGAACGATGTGGGCTCTTTAAATCCAGCTTTTAAGCCAGAAACATTTGCAAAACATTAATATGAAAATGTGAAGAAAAATGCATGAATTCTCAGGGCAACCAATAGATTTATGCTTGAGTAATATCTAATCAGTGATTTTACTGCTTATGATGTAGTTCAGCTCCAACAGGTCTCCACACATCAGCTGGCTGGAAACTAAGCAGATTAAAAGTGCTCTCTGTCAGCATGACTCTGCTCACTTGGCCAACGTGAGCAGCCTGTTGATCAGCACATGGAATAGTGTTCCCTGCCGCACATGCAGCGCTGGCCTAAACATCCTCAGGGAGTCATTCAGACACACACACACACGCACACACACAGTGTCAGTGGCCTAATGTACGTCTTTTGACCAGTCATGCTCCTTTCCCACGCCAGAACTGAACCCTGGACTGAAGCCAGCAGATCTCGTTCTCAACTTAAAGTCAAACATCTAGTTTTGTCATGCTAACTCACGTTTGGTGATCTGGGACTCTTTGCAACTGATGCTTGTGAGATGCTTTTGAATAAAACGATTGGGCAAAGTCATGATTTTGAGTCAGTTTAAATTTTTTGAAGTAGTTTCCTTAACCCCAGAAACAGAAGTCCAGTTTTTCCGAAGTAGAATGTGTCTGATTTTTAGTTTTTTTTATCCATTTATTTTATTTTATTCCAACTTTTAAAAATAGAAATAGGTACCACAGTTAAAGCAGGAAGAATTTGCCTGAACCAAGTCCCCCAGCCATGGTCCTGAAGATACTGCAGGCCTGAGACATTTCCTTCAGGCCAGATGATTCCAGCTGATAGCTGATAGACAGGCATTTGCTGAAGTTAATAATCTGAATAAAAATGTTGCTCTGGTCAGAGAAAATCCAAAAACAATCTGTGGTCAAAGTCACAGAAAACACTAAACGTCACCATGACCACACCATCCTCATCATGAGAAAAGGCCTGGGGACTTTTTTCAGCCAGAACAGAGAAGATGATTAGTGTTTAGAGGAAGATAAATGGACGTAAATGCATCAAAATGGTAGTAAAACTTGTTAGTCTTCTAAAATGTTTGTTCTAGGACAGAGTTTCATCTTCTGGGAAGAGAAGGACCTAAACATCCAGGCAGAGCTACAGGGAATAGTTTAGATTGAAACGTAGCTGAGAACCGGTCTGATCTAAATCCAGTCTGAAATCTTTGACAAGATTTTTCAAACAATTTATTTGGAGCTGCAGTTCTGTAGCTGA
Source organism: Poeciliopsis turneri (assembly GCA_922788865.1). Taxonomy (NCBI): domain Eukaryota; kingdom Metazoa; phylum Chordata; class Actinopteri; order Cyprinodontiformes; family Poeciliidae; genus Poeciliopsis; species Poeciliopsis turneri. The sequence continues at coordinate 92,190 of CAKLNU010000484.1, read as the reverse complement.
ATATAAATCAGTTGTGGCGTTGAACATGAGTCGCTCATAACTATGTATTTCCACTTTTTCCTTGGCAGTGTGCAGCAAGGGTCAGGCTGTGAGCGGTCAGTACCGTATGCTGGCCAAGAATGGTGGCTACATCTGGGTGGAAACTCAGGGAACTGTCATTTACAACAGCCGCAACTCTCAGCCTCAGTGCATCGTGTGCATCAACTACGTCCTGAGGTCGTGAAGACTTTCTGAGCAAAATGCCTGGAAGAACTTGTTGTTCTCTGACTCCTAGAAGCTCACTGTTTGTTTTCACATGATGCAGTGACGTGGAGGAGAAGTCGGTCATTTTCTCCTTGGAGCAGATGGAGGCGCTGTTCAAGCCACCAAACATGAACAGCTTCTTCACCACTGAAGGAGCCAGCATGAACGCAGAATCAGGAGCTTCCCTCTACAAGAAGTTCAAGACAGAGCCGGAAGATTTGGTTCAGTTGGCTCCGACTCCTGGAGACACCATCATCTCCCTCGATTTCGGTCAGTTTGGACCTCTAAAAATTTTCTGGAAATCTTTTGGGATGTTTTTACTCTTGAAAGAGACACTTCTGTTTGTTTGACTTTTGTTTTTGACTCTTCGCCTTAGATTGCACTGAGTTTGAGGAGTCCCAGCAGTCAGTGCCTTTGACCTCAGTGTCTTCTTCACCCATCCCCCTTCCTGGATCTCCGTGTTGGACAATCGAGAGCCAAAAGCTGGCTTCTGTGGCTACAGCTCAGACCCTGGCTCTAGCTCCTGGGGACGCACCCAACAGAGCCAGGGCGTTCACCGTGCAACAGAAACCTCCACCGGGCAGCGCCACACCAAGCCTCAGCAGCTGCTCCACGGTGAGGAGGCGGAGGATCAGGAGGAAGGTTGAGAAGCCGCATTGTTCTGTTGAATGGTTTAATTAGGCCGCTACTGGTTGATAGTTTATATCCTGGTTCATTCGGTTTGTGTTCAGCGAGGTCGGTCAAAGCGGACAAAGTGTGTGAGAATATTGGGGGTGGAAGTTTAGATGGATCAGGCCGTTAGCTTTCAATGGAGTCTTTGTCATGACAAATCTTCTGCTCCTTCTTTTCTCTCATGTCTTTTACCTCTTTGTCCATTCTCCCGGCTTCTCCACTCGTCTCATTTTGCCGTTTTCCATCTGCAGCCCAGCAGCCCAGGTGATTACTACAGCTCAGTGGCGAGTGACCTGAGGGTGGAGCTCACTGAGAAGCTGTTTGCTCTGGAGGCTGAGGGAAACGACAGCACTGCACACACAGAGGTGCATCTCATCATATCCAGCGGGAACCAAAGATCCACTTCAGGGTTTAACAACAGACGTCATGGCAGAATTATTCCATTTCTGTGTTGTAATGCTAAAAAGTATTTAAAATACTTTTTAAAACATTTTATAAATCTCTGTTGGTGTGCAATCAATTAGTTGAGAATTTTAACTACCAATAATCAAATTCAGCTTACAATTAAGAAAATGAAAAATAGATGAGTTCATTTTATTAGTCTCCCATAGGAGGAATTTTCCTTGGAAGCAAGGGAAAATCTACAATACAACAATTAAACCTATGCAAAAGGACAATAACCATGAATATATACATAAAAACAAAAAAAAAAAAACATAAAAGCACAAATGTCAGATCGGCAGTACATCCCCACAGCCATTTCCATTCACATACAATACATCCTCTGCATACAACTCTTGGTCATCTTCTGGACCTCCTGTTACTCTGTCCAGGCCCCGCTAGTCTGCCGTTTATCAGGTTAATGGAGAGTGGTACAGATGAATGTTTCAGATGGTCATATTTGCACAGGGGAACCCTGAACCTTCTCCCAGAGTCCATAAGAACATATTCTGATGCGAGCACATGTGACCCATCAGATGAGATAGGTCACATCTTGTCTGATGGGACAAGATGAGCTTGTCTGATTGTAGCCTATTCAAACAGGTGCTGTGGAGAAGATAGATCTGGAGTGTTGATAATCTTGCTTTGCCATCTTCACCAGACTTTGAACTTGAGTTTATAATTTAACAGTAAGATTTCCAGACCATCCAATGATGCCATCTCTAAGAATAGACTCAACGGTTGCCCTATAAAAGATCAACATCATCATTTTAGAAATGCTACACAATCGAAGTCGTATAAGAAAATGAGATGCTGGTGAACCTTTGCACACACATTTGTCACATGTGCACCAACTCAGATCGCCATCTATATATAAACTTAAATATTTAAAAGGTGTGACATGTTTGATGGAGCAGCCATGTATAGCTATAGGACTCTGATCACAGATTGATTTAGGATCCAGAAATAATTTAAAAGTTTTTGAGGTATTTATCTGTAGCCAGTTAGTTAGGTGTGAGGCTGCAAAGCAGATGCTAACTTTAGCATAATTAGCAGCTTTTTCCTCTCCCGTTGAGCCATTTTGTTGTTAAAAATAAATCTAAAGAATATGTAAATGGTCCAAATGACAAAAATGGGAAACATTTGTTCTAAGTTGAGAATGTTTTAAGATACTTTAAAGGACAGAGTTATAGATGGATTTTATTGAAGGTAAACCTTGTAAAACATGAATACAGCAGAGCCCAGATATTCTTGACGGTTTGGGACAACAGTCACCTGTGAATAACTAAAATCCAAAAATCCTTCATTACTGATTTTTTTTTTTTAGCTATTTCTTATCTGCCTCATCAGTACAGTAAAGACATGTAAATATGTGACAGTATTTACCACTATTCTATTTCCCCATGCATTGAGCTCAATAAGATGGCATTACTGTTAGGGTTTACCATCTTTCTATTATATACTCCACATAAAGATGAGATATAAATAGACTTGTGCTACACATAAATGTAACAATAAAATTATTCTTAAATCATTTCTTCTTTTTTTTATCTTAATGCACTTCCAAATTCTGCCAGATGAATAATATAAATCCAGTAGAATCTTCTGTCAACTTATCTCAGCTTTATTACTCAACTTTGTCTGATAAGAACCCTAAGCCCCAGGAATTAGTTTGTTCAGGAGCTATTTTCTGTTTTACTTCAAGAGCAGAACAGGATGTCAGACACCAGACAAAGTCATCCTGGCAGACTTTGACTAGAAATGCTGCAGAGATTTAATGTCAGTAAATGTTCTGGCTCAACATCTTGTATAATGAAGTTCTTAATCCACTAATAATTAGCAATCTCTACTAACTCAAACTCATGCAATTTGAAATAGTCCATTGCTACTTAATGCAATTTGCTCATTGTCAAATTGTTATGGGATTTCCTTAATTAAAATATCTTCTGTATCAGTTTGTATTTGTATTAACATGTAATTTTTTGCTGTTGATGTTTTAGTTGAGCGTAACCTTTCACCAATTTTGTATGTTTCTTCATTTGCAGGAGGACTTGAGTGACTTGGATTTGGAGACTCTGGCCCCTTACATCCCAATGGACGGAGAGGACTTCCAGCTCAATCCAATTATTCCGGAGACGGAGCCCCTGGAAGCAGCTCAAACGGGCTCCCTAGGGAGCCTGAGCAACCTTAGCATCCACCAGAGCTGCAATAATGTAGCCAGCCTCTTCCAGCCTCTCACTGCCTCCCCTCAGCCTCAGAACCGCTACCAACCGCAAGCATCCTGGGCCACGGATGGGAGGAGAGGCACCACGGAAACGCGACAAAGGCCATGCATGATGCCCCCCATACGGAACCTCCCTTTCCGAGGCCTGGCTGGCACACCGCTGTCTTCCATGCAGTGGCCTCCAGACCCGATAATAACCTATCAACAGCAGCAACATCTGCCGAAGGCCTGTCTGATTGATGACATATTGGGCGAGGAGCAGCCGTCCGGCCAGCAGAACATATCACACCAAGTACACAAACAGAGGTGAGGTTGTATTAGAGCACCCTTTATTAAAGCTGCGGTGTTTAACTTTTATAAAAAATGTTTTTTAGACATTTGTTAGTTATCTTCTTGTTGTGACAGTATAAGATGGATAATCTGTGAAAAAAACTTAGCTTCTCTCTGTGCTAACTGCAGAAAGACAACACATGGTCAGACAAGGCCAATCAGAGCCAGGAGGCGGGTCTTAGCACTGCCAATCATCCTCGTGCTCAGAACCCTGCCTCTACAGCTGGCTTTCCACAACATAGCCTGGCACAAATATTAAGGCTAGTTAGCATAGCAACTCATGTTTTCCTGGAACAGTGAGTTATTTCTACAGCGAGAGCAGCATATATGAGGTTGATTGACCAGATGAACCTCCTTCTACTGGCTTTGATTGGTTGTTTTTGGTGGGGAGCTGTGTCTCTTTAGATGACAGTAGGAGCTCACAGAGGAGGTGGAAGAGATTGATGTTTTCACAGATTACTCACATCAAACTGTCACAACAAGGTGACTGTTTTAACAAATATGGTAAAATCATATTTTTGTGGGGCGTGCTGTGGTGGCACAAGGGGTTAGCACGCCCCACATTTGGAGGCCTCAGTCTTTGCCGTGGACGTCGCGGGTTCGACTCCCAGGCCCAGCGACCTTTGCCGCATGTCTTCCCCTCTTTCCTGTCAGTCTACTGTCAAAAACTGCGAGCCATTAGCGCCGCTAAAAACTCTTCGGGAAAAAAAATAGAAAAAAAAACCTCATATTTTTGTAAAAGTTACTTACTGCAGCTTTAAGGGGTTTACACTGTGTTCCAAAATGTTATGAAAATTGGATTTAAGTGTCATAAAGATTTTTTTTGTTCCATTAAACTTTTAGATATGTCTCAATTACTATAGCCTACTTAATTTCAGAGACCTATGCTTATTAGTTTGCCAGCTGACCTCAATTGAAGGAAATCTACATAATAAAGAAGAAAACTCCTTAATTGTTCATCAATATTCCTATTTATTGGTTTGTAAAGGTCCATTGATAATTTTGTGGAAGCCTACAAAGATCTGGATCCAGCAAGAGTGGCCATGAAGAACAGCATCAAACGTTCTTTCAACCAGATGGCGCTGGTGAGTTTTCCCTAGAAAATAATGCTCTCATTAGTTTAATGGCCAATTTTTGATTTTATCCAATCACTTTTTCTTCAACAACTATAACTGCCAGCTTTCAGAGCCTTTTTTACGTTTTACGGTGCTCTGAGTGGTCATTATTTAAGGTCCATTTTTACCACCGCATACACGGATTCAGTGTGTAGATTAAACTGTGGGAGACAATGTTCACATCAAGCAGTTTTACAGTGAATCCTTGCTATAGCGTTGTTCACCTTTCACGGTTTCACTGCTTCGCAGATTTTTTGTACAGTTTTTTTTTTCCACAGTGCATTGTATTCTGCGTCCTGATTGGCTAAACAGTCTCTCCGCTTCTTCTCTACCTGTGTGTCCACAACATTGTGGATTAATATGTACACGTATGTAAAATAACAAGTTTAAGTTTGCAAATTCTCTTGTAATTTCAGGTTTCTCTAAAATCCATAATGTTGACAAAACGTTCTGCACCGACAAAAATGCACTTGCGTTCGGGCCCAAAAGGCAGAGGAAGATGCTAACTATTGCAGAAAAAGTTAAACTTCTGGACATCCTACTCAAACATAATTGATGGCGGCATGTCGGTTTATCAGAATCCTGTGACAACAGCTACCTATAAATATGTTCTTCTCTTGAAAAACACACCTGCACTGCGGACTTTAGAAGAAAAAAAAAATGTTACAAAGGATGCAGTGGCTCAGTCAGAAATACATGCCAGTCATGTATTTCTGACTGTACTTTGTATATGTCTTTCATAATCAATTTTCATTTTCTCCCGTTATAATCCAATGACTCGGGTCGCGGTGGGGCGGTGCTGATCTCCGCAGTTTGAAGCCTTCAGTTCGGTATTGTTGATTAAAATTATTTAAAAAAAACATTTATACAGTACTTTTATTTGTTAAACAAATGCTTGGGTTTAGTTGTTCGGTTTCAATGTATTTATAATAATTGTAAAAAAAAAAATAAAGCTTACTTGTTCACGGATTTTGCCTATCACGGATTCTTTTTGGAACACAACCCCCACGAAAAACGAGGGTTCACTGTAGCCTATGCAAGGAGCTGATGATGTTGAGAGTCAGACGCAGGAACCATAGTATGACTGTCGTTATCTGGAAACATGGCTAAGAGCCGAATAGCCATGTGGATTGTGGGAAATGAGGAAATTTGTCACAAGAAAAGTAGATAATCAGTACACATGACTATGAACTTTTACATTTGAAGCTTTCAATGTTGTCAGAAAAAGGAGACTCATGCGCTTAATGACCGATTTGCCATAAGTATTTATTGAATTCATAGGTGCCAGCTGGGGTGGCAACAGGGATGTCAAGGCTCTCAGTCCAGGTATCAACTGTCACCCCTGTTACCCTACTTGATCAGCCCCTGGCCTATACCTGGCCAATTTAAGTACCGACAAGTGGGCAATTCTGTTTTTTACATTATATTAAAAATCATTGAAGTACAAATGACCATCTTTTACTATTGCTCCTTTTACAAAAACATAACATCCTGATTTTGAGAGCAAAAACTAGGATATTGACTACAAACTTTTATTCTTTTTGCTCCAGGTCTGTGCATGTCTTTAAGAGCTGAAAAGATTTGAGCAGCTTGTACATTTAACATTTTTGTTTGATCATTAGAAGGATGGATGGCCTCACTGCACTTTTTGCTTTTCAGGGTGAAAGAAAACTGACGGATGCCATAAGGAAGAAGATGAGGGGCTATGGCTGCATGGACCGCTCCCTTAGTGCAGGGTCACTCACAGGTATCTTTCTGTGTTTGTTTTTTCACTCACCTGGTTGTTCCAAACATTTACAAGTCTTCCTGTTAACTTGTCTCTTCTCAGAGTCGGCGATGATGGGATGGATGATTTCAGGCATCGGGCCCCCATTCCCCGCCTCGCTGCAACAACACAGGACGTCACGGTATCCAGGGGACGGAATTAGTGGGCCAAACGAAAAACCCTTTTCCAGAAAGAGCTGCAGCAACATGGAGTATAACCTGATGTCTTCAGGTACAAATGTACTATGCTACATGAACTCTGTAGTACTGCTTGGTCAGTCAAATAAGCACTGTTCTTTCATACATTTCATGATACAGGTCATTCATACTGACTTCCAAAAAAGAGGTGAAATAGTTGAAACCTGCAGAAACCCTGTTTGTATTAACAGTTGATTATGCATTTCCACACAAGATTGTGTTTATTCTAATTTAAATCTCAGGATCTTATAACTGATGGCATATTCCCGCTGTGTTTGAAGCAATTCTTGCTAATGTTTCCACGTGAAACCTCCATCTGAAGTGACCAAAAGCATCAGCAAGATGTTCAGACTTCCCTTTGAATAGTTGAAACCTGCAGAAACCCTGTTTGTATTAAGAATTGATGATGCATTTCCACACGAGATTGTGTGGAATACCTTCCAAACAATACCGTTTGAAAGGTATTGTTTTCTCAGGCTTCCATTTGGCATTTAATCAGCACCAGAGATTTTTCAAAAGGCTGTTGAGCGAATAACAGAGGGTCTGGTAGGCACAAGTCTACATTGATGACATAGTGTGGGGAAAAACAAGACAGGAACATGATGAAAGACTTACTAGGCTTTTACAGAGGGTCCAGGAGAGCGGGCTGAAGCTTAATAAAGAGAAGTGCTAGTTTGGGGTCAGGGAGGTTGTCTTCTTGGGCGACAAGATATCCGGAGAGGGTGTGGAGCCTCTGTACTCAAAAGTGCAAGCCACTAAGGGGATGCCACACCCCACAGATAAGAAAGGTGTATTGAGAGCTCCAGGTATGATCAATTTTTTGAGCAAATTCATTCCAAATCTGTCATCCAAAACAACATGCATGAGAGAATTGCTGAAAAAAGAAACCGTGTTCGAGTGGACAGAGAAACATAACAAAGAGTGGAAAATGCTAAAGCAAAACTATATCTACTGAGCCAGTTCTTACCTTCTTCAGTCCTGCAAGAAAGACAAAAATCTCAACAGATGCCTCAAAGGAGGGCTTAGGTGCCGTATTACTGCAATCAGGGGGTGACACCTGGCAAACTGTGGCCTATGCCTCCAGAACAATGACAGACACTGAGCAACGATATGCTCAGATAGAGAAAGATACTCTGGGGCTGGTTTATGGGTGTGAAAAGTTTCACTGCTATGTATATGGATTACCTACCTTTACTATGGAGACAGATCACAAACCGCTGATTTCAATTGTAAAAAAAAAATCTGAATGAGATGTCTCCTCGAATCCAACGGCTGATGTTGAAGTTGCAAAGATATGATTTTGGGCTTGTTTACACACCCAGAAAATACATAGATGTAGCCGATACACTGTCCAGGGCCTCCTTACCTGACACTGATGCCAAAGTTTCGTCCAGTGCTGCCGATGTTAGTGCACATGTGGACACAGTGATGTCAGGTCTGCCAGTGTCTGATGTCATGCTGCAAAAGACAATACAAGAAACAGAAAAAGACACCACTCTGAAAAGAGTGATGGACAACCTAAAAAATGGCTGGAAGAAGGGAAGCTGTCCACAATATTATCCAGTCAGAGCTGACCTGACTAAAGGGCCTGGTGCTCAGACACAACAGAATGGTGATCCACAGTCAAAGAGACGAGACATGCTGTGCCGCATTCATGAGGGACACCTCGGGGTTGAGAAATGTAGGAGAAGAGCCAGAGAGGCAGTGTACTGGCCGGGGATGAATAATGAAATTGATAATATGATATCCATATGCCTTAAACATCACCAAACAGACCAAAGAGCCCATGCTGGTCACAGATGTACCCACAGAACCCTGGCAAAAAATGGGAACTGTCTTATGCCATCTGAATGGTAAATACTATCTTGTGATAATAGATTATCACTCTAACTATCCAGAAATAGCCCAGCTTTCTAATCATCATCAGCTGCTAGAGTAATTACTCATATGAAAAGCGTCTTCTCCAGGCATGGGATTCCCTTAGTTGTCATTAGTGACAATGGACCACAGTACAACTGCAGAGAATTCAGGCAGTTTTCACAGGACTATGGGTTTCAACACATCACATCCAGTCCACTGCATCCACAAGGGAACGGGAAAGCTGAAAAGGGTGTCCAGGTCATTAAAAGACTGTTAAGGAAGTCAAGTGACAGTGGATCTGACCCTTACCTTGCATTGCTGAGCTACCGCACTGCACCACTGGCTTGCGGGTTCTCCCCAGCTGAGCTCCTCATGTGTCGCAAGCTACGTACAACGCTGCCACACCTACCACAAAAGACTAACACAAAACAGCTGACAGGAAAGCAAAAAGAGCTCAAACGGAAACAAAAAGAGAACTATGATAAAACAACCAGGAGGCTGAGGGCTCTGGAAGAAAATGACTCGGTGAGAGTTGAAGATCGAGGCATGTGGGAGCAAAAGGCCATAGTCCTCAAGGAAGTGAACCCCTGGTCATACGAGGTACAAACGGATGATGGACAAGTACTCAGGAGAAACCGGAGGAGTTTACTCAAGACTCAGGAACAAGACTCACAGAAACAGGGTCAGGAAGACAGCGATGCAGGCCATCAGGCCAGAGAGACTACTGACACACACGGTGTGGGTAATGATCCTTTACCAAACAACTCTAGTTTAACACTAGTCTTAAGAAGGTCAACGAGGACAAGAAAGCCACCAGAGAGACTGATTGTACAAGGTTAAGGAAGTGGAAAAAAGATGTGTTAGACTGTTCAGGATGGAGTTCTGTTATCAAAGTGAAAATGTTGTTACTGGTGACTATGTTAATGAAAGCAGTTGACACGTTAACAAACAAGCTTTAAACAGGGATGTAATGTATTGTAATGATATGCCGCACCAGCAGGTGGTGATGCAAGAGGATTGGGAAGTGCGCGGAGGGACACGAAGAAGACGGGAAGTAGCGGGTTAACAGCAGTGTATAATGACTGCTGCTGTTAGTTAATAAACAAGACAACTTTAAAAGACGTGGCGTCCTTTATGGTACTACAGTACGAACATTACACCCTTGCCAACAATTTTGTTTATGTTCTCTTCCAGGCATAGCAAGTCATTTGCTGGGCCCTTCGTTTGAGCCCTCCTGCTTGCCACAGCTGACCCGCTATGACTGCGAGGTCAACGTCCCACTGCAGGGCAACCTCCACCTCCTCCAGGGCTGTGACCTGCTGCAAGCCCTGGACCAGAGCACCTAAAGTTTGCCCCGTTTCACCGACTCAAACCCACCATAAAGCCTGGCTATCTATCACCTCTGAGCCTCAGCCTGCAGTCCGTGACTTCTGCCTCTGAACTTTTGGGGCCAACTTCAGAGCCCTGAGACGAAGCTACTTGTAGAGCACAGTATCCATGACCACATCCTGCTTTACTCAGCCCAACACCCTTCTTCCTGCCCTGCCTCTAGTTCTCAACATAAACTAAAACTAAAACATGCAGTATAATACTAGGCCCAAGCTACATTTATGTTTTTTTTTCCATCTTAAAATACTGCAGCATAAACTGGACGCAGGCTGAGTGGAAGAGCAACCAACCAACACCAAACGGGTCAGCATGGGAAGAAGAAAAAGGTCAATGCTGGTATTTAACAGATTATATCATGTTACTCTCACTTACGTTGTGAATTCAAGTTTTGTCAGGATGTCTGGAACTGCAGCTGCAGTCCCAGGCCTGCCTTCTCTTTGTGTAGCTTTGAGAAGAACATATTCTCCTCACCACACATTGTGCTCTTTTGTTGTTTTTGTTGACAGACTTTAGCTTTTCTCACCAGCTTGCATTGTCTTCGAGTTCAGGCACCGTAACACAAAATGGTCACAGCGTTAGACCTCTATTAAATCTACTTTATATTTTTTTACTTTAGCCTTCATCGGTCTGTACTGACGTGATTCCTTCTACTTTTATTAACCAAACTGAATATCTTAATGTAACTGATGCAACACTGCTGTATTAAGACTAGCCTTCTCATGTATTTTGGGTTCTTACTCAGCCATATAGTAGATTCTTCTGTTTGTTTCTCATAGTGATATAATTACATACATGTTAAATATTAGACATTTCTGTCTTAAATAAGATTATTTTGAACGTGTTTGTGTTACTCTAGAATAACATCCTAAATAACAACAAGGTATTTTTTTCTTATTTTATTCACCAAACCTTCAGCTTACAAATAATAATTGCATTTGCACACGTTTTTAGATGAGACAAAAAAGCAGCAGTGACATGCACAGATTACTGAGGAGGGTGGAGAAATACAGATTTGTTTTTATATTTCATGATTCTCAAATAATTAAATCCACATGACTATAATTCCATTACAAGTCAGAAATGTCTTCCTAATTTCCATTGTCTAGTTTTGTTTTGTTCATAAACTTTCCGTTGCTTGTGTACATTCATTAGGGAGCAAAGACAACATACCAAAACTGAGTTTTTATTTTAAATTAAGACAAAATGATAAAACAGCTTCTAGCACTTTGTATTTGCTATGATGGTTGCTTGCATTACATAGCTAGCTAGCTAATTTAGCTCTTATTTCATCGGCTGGTGAATCGACTTCGGGTTAGTTTGTTCATTAAAATGTTCCAGATGGTTGTTGTAGTAGCCTGTATGAACAGACTTTGTATAAAATATGGTTTTCTTTGTAGAAACTTCTGACATCACTGAGTTTTCCTGTTAGCTGCATACTTACTAATCTGATAAATGTCCCTTTTTTAATTTTATTCCAGGCTATTAATCACTCGAAGTTAATCAATCTAAAATTGTACAACAGCGGTCAATTTGTTTGTGCATCGTTTGCTATGAGTTTCCTATATATATTTTTAAATCACTTGACTGAAAAAAAAAAAAAAAAAAAGATCAGTAAATAATAATTTTCACCTAAAGCATTAAATTTAAGTTTTAAGGTTTTGTTTTTTTAGGTTTGAAATGCTATGTAAACTGATCTTTTTTCATGGTTTGATGTTTTGTGTTCAATCAGCTTAGTTCAAAAGTAAAAGATTTACTTTGCAATTGCATGACAGATAGGTATGAAAGGAATACATAAGTAGAAATTTTTAGTTTTTGTTTTCCAAATACTGAAAAAGAAATGAACAAATACAATTGTGGAAAAATCAGTTTTCAGCATGGGGAAAAGGTATAAATAAAAGGAATTTGAGATTGTAAAAGAATTTAAAGGTGTTTTTGACAATCATTCAGGTTAATCAGAGGGCGTGTGGAGGGACTGAAACGGGCATCGTGGCCAATCAGGAGGGCACTTTAACCAGGTAGAAATGTTTTAGGGTTTTATGGGTTCGGCTTGTAGAAAAAAAGTCAAGGTTTCAGTCAACCTTTTAGAGCACTGATGTCAGCCCATGACTTCTGTGCTCACCGCTGTGCAAACCAGACAGAGGAAGAAGAAAATAACAGATTTTTCACATTAAAAGTGAACGTTGTAAAAAAGCAGCAGCTTGTGACAACAGAGTTGATATATTTCAGAGTTACTGGACAAGAGCAGTTCCTGTTTTATTCTCACCAGAGTGGCTGCCAACACCAGAGAGCTTTGTTACAGAATTCCTCATAAGTTCATTTCCACCCTGATGTCAGTATGCCTTCAGTTAAACGTATTTATCTCCTTTTTTTTGTATTTTTCTCCATCTCATTGTGTGTTTCCGAAGCTAATGTCTTTGTGCGGTGATGACTTTTAAAGTGTTGATCTTTGTACACATACACGTAATATATTTAAAATTAGAACTAATGTTGAATATGGTGTTTTTAATGTTTAATGTGTCCTGGTACTTTGTCCTCAGTCACCCCTCTTTCCAAAGATTCTGTTTAGGTAAGAACTCTCTTTGGGCCAATTCCTGTCGTCCCGTTTCCTTGTTGTGGTGTTGGGCCCCACCTTTTCCCTCCTCCACCTGTTTTCTTTCCTCTCTTTTATTCTGAAATATCTGTTGAATCTGTTGGCTGGCCAGTACTGTTGTTGTTCTTACTTTCACAAAAAAAAGAGGAAAAAAACAGATCAGAGTAAAAATGTTGAACATGTGTTTTCTAAGTTTCACTTTTCAGATATGTAGCAATTTAAATATTGTAAGGACGGTGAAGTTGCCACATAACTTCACAGTTTTCAAGTTGCTTCTATAAAATAATGGTGCTTCATAGACCATGTATGTGTCATTTTTAGAACTTTCCATGTTTTGGACCCACCAACACAGAATTATTTTGATGTTCTCTTTATTGTTGTTGTTTTGGGGGGTTTTTGTAATTAGTATTATTTGAACACATACAATGTGCCTTATCATGACATTATGATTTGAGTTCACCCTTCAAGTGCACAGTTTCCTCCCTCCAAAAAGTTGACTAAATCCTTCAGCTTTCACAGTTGCTAATTAACAAATACCTTTTAAAATATTTTTAGTAACTCTGCTCCAACAAAATATTTGTGAAACAACAGTTGCCTTATTGTTTATAGCATGGGCCGGTTATCGCTGTCAGCTAAAAATTTTAAAAAGAACTGGAGATTCAAGTGAGATATTTGTAAAGCGGCAACCTGCAGGCTAGCCAGATTATCAGGTTAGTGTTGTTCATAAGGAGCAGAAGAGACCCAAAGGGCTTATTAACAGCTCTTTTGGGCTGTTAATAAGCTTATATTTCCCAATTATCAAATGTTATAATAATTGGGAAATATAAGCCAGTATCACACATTTTATTGCAGATTTTATACTGCAAAAATAACCTCATTTTACTTCAGAGTGAATAAAACTATGTTCTGTTCAATGCGTCTAATGTGAATTTCATTTATATTAGACGCATCTGAGGAACAAAATGGAAGACACATATTCACCCTTTCAAATTAACACACTTTCTGTTTGTGGTCAGGTTTGGTCAAAACTAAATACAATAAACCAAAAAAAAAAAAATCTAAGTATCCCATCAGGTAAAAATAAACGCAACCTTCAGTTGTTATGATTTTACTTTTATTTTTAAGCATTGGTGGTACCATTCTGTGTCTGATGTAGGCCAGCCCCCAAATAAAGTAAAAGTCAGAGCAGGTTTAACCTTCCTCTATGTTTTCACACATTCGCCTAAAATAATTACTTATACAAAACACAAGAATCATTTTAACACAAAGTTTTTCCGCTTAGTAAATCACTTATTTTTCTCCACACACAATCTTGTTCTATGAGTCCATTTATATTTAGGGCAAGAACACAATTTTATTTCTAATCAAATAAGATGTTCCTTGCCTTTCAAAGTGGGAAAAAAAGTTATATCTGTTTCTGGAATTATGTATAGAATTGTGTATAGAATGTAGAATTTTTGAATTACTCAAATAGGTTTCCAGTAAAAAAAAAAAAAAAAAGACAAAAAAGAAAAGCACCTTACTAAATATTTGTTAAGATGTTAGTTGTTGGAAATAAAAGTGCAATATTGTCTAATCAGTAAGTTGAAGTTTTTGGAGACCAAAGAGAGGCGACTGACAGGAAACCAGCATGGTGAATAAAAATCAAACAAGAACAAGCCCTGTGATGGATTCTGTTTTTATTTAAGCAGTTCTTCACATTAAAACCACATCAAAACAATGAGCTGCACTACTGTATGTGGAGAGGTTTGGCCAACCAGAAGTTAAATTAGAAATGTTTTCCTTGAGGAGAAATCCCCCTCCCATTTAGATGAGCTTCTGCTCCTACAATTTCAACCAGAAACAAAGATTTGAGAAAATTTGATCACAGAAAACAGAAAGACAGCAGTTTTATGATTAGAATTGAAAAAAAAAAAAAAAAAGGGGTGGGAAGCAAACGCTTTGGAATGTAAAATAGACAAGACATTGGCATTGTATTTAACTCAACATACTGTGCTCCCTGAAGGGTTTTCCCCAAAAAGTGACAAATGGATGTGGCATGAAGCCTTCCTCTTCCACCGTTTCTTAATCGTTTTTCTTCTCTCTGGGATCCATGTCCAACTACTTGTTTTCTGCTATTGTATTTGGTATTGTATTGTATTTCACATACCATATATGTGAGGTAATTCAGATACATTTTAATAAATTTCATAATCTTATATTATCATTATTACTATATGGGGACTTTAACCCAGTAAGAAGTTTGTGTTTCTGCACTGATATCTTATTAAAGCTTACTGATCTTACCTAACAGAGACTCAGGGTGTTTATTGGACTATATTTAGTTTGAATTGATGTTCTACATGTTGTTTTATCTTTAAAAAGTCAATTGTAATAAAATTTATTATCTTGACGCAAGTTATTTTGACTTTGTAAAAGTTGGGCTGGTTGACCTTTCACCTCTGAAAACATTTATTGGTATCTTAAAATGATAGTGGCACAAATTAAAATGTTTGCAGCACAAATATTTTATGCCAATTTCATTTGATTTAAAGAAAGTGGGAGGAGAAGGAGGGGTATAGAGGTGTGCGGTGAAGTGCATAACTTCACTCAGGTGTTTCTCCAGAGGTGTGGATACTTTTTCAACAAACTGCACAGAACAGTTTACAATTGTTGGCAAATGTTGGATGTTACAGTTGCATTTCACTTTGAGAACAAAAATAGTTGCACATCTAAGGAACAAAAGGCAAAATAGCATCAGAGGACTATGGTGACACCAAACAATTACAATGTTGTAACCAAAGAGCAAAAAGTCTTGCTATGAGCAGCCGTGCCAACACATCCTGATGAGGCTTATCAGCCTGAAGTCACTCTGCTCTTATGTGTCTTCTGCACTTTTTCCTTCCTCTGTAAAAGAAATCTGAAGACAGGAACCCAGTGTTTTTTACACACACACACACACACACAAAACAAGCATGTAGCCCATTCAAAGCAAAGCACAGGTAAACATCACACAAACGCACATTCCTTTGTTCCAGCTTTTTCAAAACTCTTTTGTTTCCCTCAAGCAGGGAGTCAGAAAAACATGGTGGAGGTAAAAAAAAAAAAAACTGGGAGGAACCGGCGACTCAGGCTGACCAGCTTCCTCTTGTTTTGGGTTTCCGAGGCAACTCTTTTTCCGACGGGCTGCTGCAGAACAATTCATGCCACACCAAAATTTCTAAAAACTCCCATACTCACCACATGCCTACTGGGAGGTTTAGAAATGTGATGAGGTGTTTAGTTTCTGTAAACATGTCATGTGTCAAACGTCTGCGTCTGCATGTGAGGGAGCCACAAGTGGGCAGATGCATCTGAATTATGAAAAAGAAACATAAACACGTTGTTTTGCTTGTGAACTATGCTCACATGCATAACGACAGAAACAGAAAATTATGATTTGTCTTATATATTACAAGAATAAAAAATTTAATAAAACAAAGATGTGTTTTTCTTCATGTGGTTTGATTTTGTTAGTATTATTTTAATAAACTTTTTAAAAAATAGAAAAGACTTTAGATTAATCTTATGAAGAAATGTGAGCAACAACAATCCATGACTCAGAATTGGCAGAAATATTTTCATATTTTTATCACATTAAATCACAAACCTCAATGCATTTACCTCAGCTTTTATGTGTAAGCACAAAATGGTCCAAAATAGTTTTGTAAGGAAATTAAATCTACTTGGGCAGAAAATACACAGAAGAAAACATTTAGAGTTCTAAATATTACAGTTTTCACATTTGTAAAAAATTTTCTTAAAAGCATTTCAATCTGGAGAGACTCACACAGAGAAGAAAATAGCAGTTAAAAGATGTAATGGTACAAGATCTTTGGCGCTCGGACCCAGCAGAAGACTGTGTGCTCAGGATCACCACGGCTCAGGCGAGCTCGGGATAGTCTTCCCCACGGACCGAAAACTCCTTGAACGACGATTGGCTGGTGCAGCGCAGCGGTCTGTCCCTTGTTGGCAGCGGCAGGGCTGGTGATTGGGTGATGTGGAGAAGCTGGGTCAAGTCTCCCAGCTTGAATTTTCGCCAAGGCTCCATTTCTATGGTTTTCTATATTTTTCTATGTTGTACCCTACTTAGTGTTGGTCTATCAAAAAAAAAAAAAAATCCCTAAAATGAATTGAAACTTGTGCTGTTATGTGACTGTGAAAAACATTGCATAAATTTTGCAATATATTGCTGCCCTGACACCTTCAACCATTAACGAAAAAACTCATCAGAAGGACTGAGTTTGTTTTAATGTCATAATGGGATTTGACTCGTCTTATTTCAATCAGCCCTGACTGTCTCTTTATTGGCATGCCTGCATGTCTTGGGACTGTTGTCCTCTGAGCTGATCCTGATTCTGTTTACTTTGTGATTCCGTCTCAAAACATACCCCATCTCCAGCTGGGACTGTTCCCCCCAGCAGATCACAGATAAAACTGCATATAAGCACGCCCTTTCCCATGTTAAAGGTCAGCTGCCCAAGCTGAAGATTTCTGTGCAGAAAGCTAATTTATTCCTTACAGCTTTTGGTTTTTCCTTCAGATGCTTCTTTTCTAAAAAATATGGAAAGAAATTCAGACAAAACCAGTTTGAAAGCCTCTTTCATAGCTGAAATAAAGAAGAGTGTAAGAATCACGCCAGTCTGTACTCTGGGATACACAAAATGCCTAAAAGTGCCTTACTCCATAATCTACATTTGTATAAGATAAAAGTCTTTGTTAACCTGATCACATTATTGAGCCAAAATCCCAGCAGCACATGTAATTCTGCACTTCAGCTGACCTCTGCCATTTAACTTTGGTTGCAGACAGGTTGGCTGCTCAACACCTAAAAACTGTCTGACTTTGAACCTCTGATGTCACCAAAAATAAAGATGAAAGGAAAAAAAAGATGGAGGGAGAAAAGGATCCTGAAAATTAAAAAATGATGCAGATGATGTTACAGGATCAACATGAACCATGTATGAACTGGGAAGTGAACTCTAACCAAATAAAACCTGAAATAACTGGTTTAGAATAATTTATTGTTCATAAGAATGACTCCTATAAAACTCATTAGCTTAATTCTTGCAAACTCAAACTTTATTTTCTAAAAGTAACGATAGCTAAAATGCAATTTAATTTTATTTTTATTTATATATTTATATGTCATTTCCTCCAACAAGAGAGAAAAACAGAAATGTCACCCTTTTCTTCCGTAATTTTACATTAATTGAAGAATTCTCCGTTCTGAAAAAAGCAGACCTCACTGAATGAGTCAGCATTCGATATGTTAACTCTGGATTCCCACTATTTTGGTCATAAATTTTGGTGAGAAAATTAAAGTCTTTTCTAGGTTTTTGTTGCCTGTGGGAATGCTTTCATTCGGCACAATACTTCGCCAGATCAAACCTTTTCGGTCCAGAATTGTATTATCAGCAATTGTTCTGACATCGGAAGCACAAAGACAAAGTGTTTACATAACGATTACTCAATCATTCAAATCTTGGACCCTTTTCAGTCCCAATTTGGCCTGATCAGGAACAGGGCCACAAAATAAATCTTTTGATGGGATAAGGTCAAAGGGCTTGGGTTAACAGAGAAACACAATGTGTAGACAGAAAATTAAAGTGATCATAGATTAAAATATCCAAAAGTATCTAAATAATAATATCATTGGCTAGGATACAAACATATATTGTTGACATTTTTACAATTCAAACCATTTACACTGTATGGAAACATATAATTTTATTTTCTCTCATTTACTCTCAGTGTCCGCCTGTGTGGTTCCTTTCCTTTTTTCAGAACCACCAATGGTCCAAACCATGAACTGTGCACATGCAATTGTAAAAATGTCAACAATGAACATCAAATGAACATCTGCCTAATCCTAAAAAAATACCCCCAAAATCTGGAAAGATTTTTTGCAGATTTTTTTTTACCTCAGTAAATGAAACTAATCAAATTAATTACAGCTGCATCTCAGACATCTGACGTTAGCCCAGATTAAAACCTGGGAGTACACACAAAATTAAATCTGTAACCTTTAGAAAACATAGGTGGTGCTGTGATGGTGCAGGGTGAAGTCCAGCCCACGTCTGGAGGCTGTCTGCGTCCCAGCCTGATGACCTTTGTCACATGTTCAACCCTCTCAAGAGAATCTCCTCTAAGATCCTCCTTCCTGTCTGACCGCTTTCAAATAAAGGGCAAAAAAAACTTTGAAAAAAGAAAACCCATACGGTTCATGATCTGTTTTACTTTATTATATCATTCTTTTTACTTTAAAAGCATAAAAAGGCCAAACTATCTGTTTTAATCAATTTTTAGTCAAAAAGACTGAAAAATCAAATAATGCATAATGCATCATATTTTAATTTTCTTACGTCTTCTAATTTGTGGAGCGTTTCATTGATTCCCTTTTTCAAACCTGAAGTAAGAAACACAGACAACATTTTTTTATCTGTGTGTCGATCCCATCTTTCTGCCTCCGCTAACCCCTCTGCAACCTTGGAGACACTTCCTCTGGGGAAAGAAAGTACACAAACAGTGCTTCATTCTTTTGTAGTGTGTGTGACATCGTGTGTCTAAGTGAAAGCCACAGACAGTGCAGACTATAAAGCAGTGGAGTAAACATGGACTTTCTCATGATACTGCCATTGTGGTGTGTATAAGAGAGGGTGGAGAGGGGGAGTACAGGAGCCTGGTGAAGGACTTCAGGGCATTTTGCCACATGAACAAACTCCAACTGAACATTGCTAAAACAAAAGAGATGGTTCTTGATTTCCGCAGGGTGCCCCTCTTCTTTCAGCCTATTATCATTGATGGTACAGAGGTGGAGGTGGTCAGCACATATGAATACCTGGGCCTACAACTAGACAACAAGCTGAACTGGTCTTCCAATACCGACATTGTGAACAAGAAAGCACAGAGTAGAATGTTCTTTTTGAAGAGATTGGCCTCCTTCAATGTGTGCTCTCAGCTCTTGTACATGTTTTATAAGTTCATTGTATCTACTGTTATATTCTACGCAATTGTTTGTTTGGGGGGGGGGCAACGCAAAGAAGAGAGACACACAGAGACTGAACCGCCTCATCTGCAGAGCTAGCTCTGTGGTTGGTGTGAGCCTGGAGTCTGTGGAGATGGTGGTGGAACAGAGAACACTGTCTAAACTCAGTTTAGTCCAAGAGAACACCAGCCATCCCCTGCACACTGTTTTCTCCTACCAAAGAAGCTCCCTCAGTGATAGGTTCCTCTCACTGGGTTGTTCAACTGAGAGGATTAAGAACTCCTTTGCCCCACGGGCCATTAGCCATAATGCTGCTATCTCTGGGAGGGGAAAGAGAGGGAGACGAAGTAACTAGTATTTTAAGATATTTAAGCACTTTACTAGAACTCTTTTAGTGGTAATGTATTTATTGTATTTATTATATTTCTTGTACCTTTTAAGGATGTCTCCTGTTGTATGATCTTAATGTTGTGTGGCTGTGAAATAATGTGTGAGCTACAGACTACCTCAATTTCCCTAAGGGATTAATAAAGGGATTAATAAAGATTTTCTATTCTATTCTATTCTATTCTATTCTATTCTATTCATTCTTTGATTAAATTACATTCTCTTACGTGTAACTCCAAGAGCAAAAAATTTTATTTTCACCAGGTGAGTCTTTCTCCCCTGAATATGGATTAGTACTGGACTGATTCTGTGCCTTCAAACAATTTTAATGGGAAAAGTTTCACATAACTCATTGGTTGATGTAAAATAATGTTTGTTTTAGATACATAAATTATCAGCAGCAAACTAATATATATTGCCAACTACAGCTTAGAATAGCTCAATGATATATCAATGTAGTAACAATGTCAATGTAGCCTGATGTAAAAACATTTTGCTAGATCATGTTCAACATTGAAAAGTTGTAATTGTTATCAAATGTTATGAAACAAGCTGTTTTGAAGCCAAAAACCCTCAGAAACATACAAAGCCAACCATGAGAATAAACTCATTTAAAGTTAAAACTCAGTTTCACACAAATACAAACATTGTAGCATATTAATTTGGTTATTTAACTGGACCTCTCCAGGTCATAATCAAGCTACAATCCTAGTAGCAGCTCTGCAAATCTTTCTGATAAACAGCACACCCTCCAGTCCCCCTTTTTGAACAGGGGGACCGCCATCCCAGTCTGCCAATCCAGGGGAACTGCCCCAGATGTCCATGCGATATTGCAGAGTCGTGTCTCTGCAACACAACCCTACAACATCCAGAGCTTTAAGGAACTCTGGGCGAATCTCGTCCACCCCCGGGTCCTGGCACCGAGGAGCTTTTCAACCACCTCGGCGACCTCGTCCCCAGAGATTGGAGAGCCCGACCCAGAGTCTCCAGGCTCAGCTTCCTCAATGGAATTGTAAGAAAAATCACAACTTTATACTGAAGTTGTGTGTTTTGTATTAATATAATTTAATAGCTTAATTTGCTTTTACCTTGGTATAAACAGGTGTTGTGTTTATTTTCTGTCCTACCTTAAGGTAATGCGCATGTACACATCGATGCTGCGTCAGGACTGAGTAAGTCCTGCTTACTCAGCAGATTTCTTATAAATACATGCTACCTGTGGAAGCTTCATTTTATGTGTTTCATTTCATCGAAGCCTACGGTAAGCTTCAATTAATTTATTTTATACCTGGTTTTCATTAAGCTGATGCATTACTTTCGTTTACATGACAGGCAGCTTGTCAACCTGTCAAAAGACTTTCATTTGCCATCTGCAATGTTGTTACTACTGTAAACAAGTCATTGTTTGGCGGTTAATCAGAATAAAATACATTGTTTTGTGGGCTATTTTGTCCTTATACTTAAAATATTAAAATATTTTAGTTTCATTATACTCTTTTTTATTAGACTGTGTTAAATAGATGTTGGTACTGATACTATGTGGGATTGAAGCTGTGTAATAGCAGTGTAATATTAGTGTATATTAAGCATACCCTATTATTTCAGGTGCACAGCACCATTGCTTGCAGAAACTATGAATATGAAGTTGCCAGAGACAATAGGTGACAGAAAAATGTCAAGAAGAGCAGCTTCCCCCATGGAAGTCCTGAAGGGCAGGAATTAAACACACAAAGCCTGTTTGTCCACATCTGGTGACAGTTCTTAGAATGCAACACTAGCTTCGGCAAGTGTTTTCCACACTTAAAGCCTTCATATCAAGCATATTTTAATACCAGGCAGAGATGTTGTTAGTACAAAAATATGTTTTTAAATTATCATTAATAACGCAGGCCTCAAACATAAATATATTCAAAAATAGTAGCTGGCCAATCAAAAATGAATCGCATTGATGACTCACTAAAAAGGTCACAAATGAACTCTGAACAGTCTAACTTGTGTCCATGAAGATGTCATCAATGGGCCAATGACCAAAAAGGACAAAAAGATCTGTTTATATTTGTCAAAAAAGAAGCTGAAAAGCTTGATGCTTTTCCAAAAAAAAATATTTCTGGGACTGACACTGAACAAAAGTGGAATCATGCTGTCTATATATTATCATCTATTGAATTTCTTTAAATTTATTACTCAAAAACAAAGAATGGAAAAATTTAAAGCAGTTCTTCCAAACCTCTTTCCCATTGACCTTGCCCTGATCCTCCTCCCAATGTCTGAGGACATTCCCAACATCATTATGAGCACTTCATTCTAAAACATAAAATCTTGAAATAAAACCTTTTGTTTAAGGTAAACTTAATAAGATATTTTTCTATTGGCCCTGGAAGGATGCTACAAAGTGACCAATTTGTATCATAGAAATGGATGAGAGGCCAAATTTATTTTGAAACTGGGCAAAGGCTATCAATGTGTTATTATTGTCAAATAGATCAGATATTATTTTGATACCTTTTTTATGCCAGTTTCCAAATACTGCTGAATTCACTTTATTGTTGATAAAATATAGGTAAAATGCTTCCTGCTAATGTAACTGTTCATATCTTGCCAACTTTATCCTGATACATTTGAATGAGACTAAACCTTTAGTTTTTCCTTTTGTAAATTAGCTTGAAACAAGTAAGTGTTTCAAGTCTGAATTCACTGATCAGAAGTAATGACCTAAGGGTCATTCCTTCTATTTTTTTAACAAGTTTTATTTGTTAATTAAGGAAGGAATGACACAAGAGCTAAGACTTTGGATCACTGATCAGAAAGAATAACCTTCTGATCAGTGATCCAAAGCCTTAGGTTTTGGAAATGTAGTTTATGTCTAGTCAAGTTTATAAAACATTTTGCTAGGTTCTTACTTCACTTGGTCTCAATCTGACCATAGAGGTTAGAGGTCACAAGTTAAAGAAAAAAAAAAAAAACAGAAGGGAAAAAGAATGATTAGAAACCAAATCTGCAGTATTCACCTGACACTGAAACTCTAAATAAGGAGAATCTGGTCAATGAACGCATCGAGTCTTCATTGTCAACAAGAAGAAAAATTAGTTAAAGATTGTAAAAGACATTCAGTCCTGTTCCAACAATAGTTTTTAGTCCTAATTTGAGGTTCATCTGGAGAGAAATATTTCTCACATCAATAAAGCAGGTGCTTTCAAATTAGATTAATTGAAACTGATTTTGTTCCGATTGCTGAATTTTTGAGCATATTTTGCAACTAATAGCATCTTAGTCCTAAATATGTAAAGAATTATCTTCCATAAAATTTTATTTCTTAATTAAAGAAGTCCAACAAGGGTTTAATTCATCCCACAGGATTCTCACAATGATCTCTACTGAACATACATGCCTTCAAAGTCTTGTTTCTACAGTTTCAGCCACAGTTTCTACTGTGGGTACTGTGTTTTCTTTCTTTTGTAATTTTTGACAGCAGGGTAGCGCTCGCAGTACCTCTTTTGGACCCTTGGTCATGGAGACATAAAGGAAAGGGTCTACCAGCGGGCTGAGGTAAAGAAGTAGGTGAGACACCAGTCCCAGGTAGGGGACTTTGTCCTTGAAGGACAGAGCCTCCAAGAGCATGCTCAGGATAAAGGGGGCATAAAGGAAAGTGTAATTGGCCCAGATTGCCCCGATGGCAAACACTGTCCTCCTCTTCTCTGGGCTCGGCGGGTTGGATCGGGAGCAGTGTAGGGCCCGCCAGGAATCCACAGCAAAAAAAAGGAGGACAGGAAAAGGAGCGAGCAGAGAGACGGCAAACCACAGGTTGTAGCCCAGCAAGGCAAGGGTGAGCATGGCGAAAGGACTGGCCCATGCCAGGAAGGTCACTGCAGGTGACTGCCTGATACTGGTGCAAGAGCCAAGACACTGTGGGTAGGCCACCACCAGATGGCGCTCCTGGGCTATGAATAGCATAAGGGCGATGTTGGAAATGATCCCAAAGTAAAAAATTATGTCTGTGCCATTTCTGGAGAAGACCGGGTCAGTTTCCGTGCTATGATCTACAGAGGGACGACTGAAGAAGCTGATGATGTCTGACACCAGGAGGAACATGATGTGCATGGGAACCTTGCTCTCACCTAGAAAGAAAATGCAGTGTTAGACATAACTTACACTGGAAAATTGCATATATTGCCAAGGCTTCAAATAAACAAGACTATTTGGTTATTTGATGTTTGTCTGCAGCTTGAGATAGATAAAAATCTTGATCAAATACAGACAAGGATAAATTTATTGCTGATAAAGATGCCAGCATTGTACAGAAAACTTCTTAAATTTCAAATTCCAATATTTCGAAGCTAATGATTTTTAGAAATTCACACAGGCACAGTTTTTTGCTTTTTGTAACCTCCAAAAACTTCTTTAAAGCTGCAATATGTCACTTCTATAAAGAACATGTGTTTTACCTTTCTTAAAACTGTAACCACGTTTGCTATAAAACAGATAAAGATAGATCTCCTCCATCTCCTCCCTGAGCTGCTACTGCTGTCTGAAGAAATGCACCAAACAACAACCAATCAGATCCAGGAGGCTTAGTGCTGCAAGTCAACCAGAGAAACAGCTTACTGGCTAACTAGCCTGAGCATTCACAAAAGACTAGCTGCAGTGTAGTCTTCTGCTTTAGGAAGCAACAAGGACTGGGTAAAGGGAGCTAGATGAGCAATGCCACATGAGATTGTGATTGACAGTGCAAAGACATGTCCCCAGCTCTGATTAGTTGTTTCTATTTAGCACTGGAATAAGACACAGAAGCTTTTTTTTTTTTAATTTGTCACAACACAGTGACAGTTTCAATAGTATTCAATAACTATTATTCAATAGAATAATTGTTCTATAATTACGGACATTTAGCCTGGATCAAAAAACTCATAAACATGAAAATTTAAAACGAAGCCAATGATATTTGAGAGAAAATGTTTTTTGTTTTTTCTATTACATATTTTGCATAAGTAATCATCTCATGTGGGGTTATGTCAATTTAGTCTTGTGTAATAAAAGTAAACAAAAAAATCCCTTCAAACCTTTGGAGAGGTTCTTGAGGGCGTAAAGGGCCAGGATGAGGACAGGCAACCCGATGCCGAATGTCAACCACTTCATCACAGTGGCCACTTGTACAGCTGTAGATGCAGTGCTGTTGCCAGTGAAGTTGCTGATTTCAGAATGAGTTGTGCCCTGTGTGCTGGCATCAGCCATAGGAGGCAGCTCTTTTCCTGTTTATGTCTTCCTGTGAAGTTGTTTCTCAGCTGATGTTGCAGCAGGTCATGATGACCATCTGAAATAACAAAGAATAAAGCTCACACGTCTAGTTTAATTGTGACAAAATTCAAAGGTTTCTCATATTAAAACCACAAACTTTATTGTATTCCATCGAGATTAGGTTTAATGATCACCATAATAAATTACATAACTTTGGAATTGAGGGAAATACTTGTTAAACTTGAGCTAGCATTGAATGTTTGGACGACGACGCTGAACGTTGTGTTGAAGGTTCACCTAACTCTCTCTGATGACGTTTTCCAAAGGTAAAAATTAAATACTATTAGTCGTCTGGTGGACTTTCAGTTGAAGGCATGCTGACAATTTTCAGTGTTTATTTGCAGTAGGTCAAAATAAAATATTATATATAGTTCAGCTAGAAATGATGATAATGTGGCAGCAATTTCATTGGAATGCAAGGCTTTCTTGTGGAACAGTTGTCTTCCATTTCCTAGGGATATTAAGCCAATCATGTAACAAATTGGGAAATTTATGACAACCACTTACACTTGGCAAATAATTTATTAATCTTACAATACTAACATTAAAGACTATCCAAGACAAAATATGATAAAAAAAAGAATCGCATTTATTCACACATATATGTGTACCAAAAAGAACATTAATGAAACCTTCCAAAGTAAAACAACACATTATCAATTTTAATACAGTGGGTTTTCAGAAAAGACATTCACAATAATTATCCATCTCTTCAACCGAACAATTGACTGTCAGTCGGGTCTCAGCTTCCCTGGGTTGCTCAAGGCCGTCTCCTTCAACTCCTCTAAGGCTTTGAAGAAGTTACAATGAATGCTGTAGTCTGCAAAGAATAACAAAAAAAAAAGGACTCAGTAATTTAAAATAACTCTGTAAGCATTTATTTACCCAGTGTGCTAAGAATGTTTTCTTGAATGTTTTCTTGAATGTCAGGGTCTTCAAGTCAGGACTATCTGTCCTGCTTTAGATAATGCGGGAAAACTCCTAAAACAGATGGAACACCCACCACACAAGTTATGCACATGCCGTTTAATCCACCCAATAACTTCAGTAACCGACTCCCTTCAACTGGAAACTCCTGTATGAGGTACATTTAACCAATATGTTAAGTACACTTTGTCTGTGTATCATCATATGTTTAATTTCATTATTTACAGATGTAAGGCATTATTGGTAGACGATGTGATGCAGTGAATAAGAAAGTTAAAACAGACGGAACACCCACCACACAACCCTATCCTCATTTGCATTTAACTCTGTTATTCATGAAATGACATATGAAAAAAAGCTATCAAAGCAAACATTCAAATAGTACATTATTAATAGTATGAACCACCGGTAATGTAAAGGAAATTACATGTAACTCCCATTACCAGCTGCCTCTTCTTCTGGCTGTGTTAGAAAATGTCAATAAGCTTTGCACATTTGACAGTATAAACTATTGATACATTTATTTTCTTTAACCTGGCTTTTTAAAAGGGACCATCTACAACTCAAACATAAACGTTACCATTTGATGCGCTGTACCAGATAATAGAAAAAGGCAATATGCATTCTGTCCCTTCCTATTATTTTTATTCTTTGTTATAGCTCCACTCCGCCTGACTTTTGGATATGTGGACTGATGCCACAATGTTTTTTTTCTATGGCCCTCAGTCTATGAACGAAAAAGTTCATTCTCCTGATTACCTGCTTATCAGTTACTTTGACTTTGTGGTGCATATCACACAGAAATATTTTTCTGTGTGACATTTTCACACAGAAAAATATTTCTGGCCACATCAAACTTATAATAAAAGTTGAGAAATCATAACGGCGCCTCCTGGTTGTTATGAAGGAGGGCAAAGTTCAGCATATGATACACACAACCGGCAGTAACAAGTTATATGGCTTTTTATGCTTGGTTAGAATACAAATAAATATGGAAACCACTTACCAAACAAGGTAGATCCCATCGATTCCATATGAAATACAGAAGCGTTGTTTCATGACTGCAGAAATTCAAAAACAATTTGGAAAAGGAAGTTGGGAAGTGATTTTTTTTTTTACTCCAAATAAAAGTACTTCTTGGACTTTTATTTAAGTATTCTTCTTCTTTGAAATACATATACATTACATTAGAAAAAATGCACCCCGCCTCTCGCCCGGAACGCAGCTGGAGATAGGCAGCAGCAACTCCCGACCCCGTTAGGGAGAAGGGTGACGGAAAATGGATGGATGGATGGATGGATAGAAAAAATGCAATGCAGATTATGCAGGAAAGGAAATGAGAACAATCAGACTTATAACTATTACAGGGCCTCCCCAGTGTATTATAGGCCTGGCTGATGCTATGCTTACATGCCACTCCCACCCCCATCCCTTCCTTCCAGGCTAAGCTTGTGTGCTTTTGTTTTTATAAAAAATAATTTTTTTGTTTGTTTGTTTTAAATAATAGACTGCAAGTGTCTCTTCAGCGGTGAGCATTTCACTAGGAGGGCAGAATTATTCCTGAAAGAAAGATGGGTTTATCATAATTTTATAGTTGATGCACTGAACACGGAGGACTAATCAGACCGCTGATGTCTCTGCATATTGACCGCTTCGCGCGTGTTGTCGTAGCGTGATCTCTGACGTTTATCTCGGCGCGGTTCCCCCATATAGGCTTACCTATATGGACATTCATATCAACCCCTTGTGAGGTTGAGGTTTAGGATCCTCTTTCTTTGTAGAATTCATCAAGGTAGGAGTCGAGTTTAAATCCACAAGTTCTTTTCAAGAAATCTCATGCCAGTATATGAAAAACTAAACTTCATTCTGTTCTTACCTGTGAAGAATGAGTGAACCTCCCTCTGCTCCAGACATTGTTTACTGACCCAAGACTGTTTGTAGTTAAAGCAAAAACTTCATTTGCCGGAAAATATATACATATATATATAAATATACTGCAAATATCAAGTGAAGACAAAAAGAGTGCTGTTCCAGTCTGGCAGATGACTGCATCAAGTGTTTGCATTACACAAGGTATAATTCCTTGGGAGCCAGCTGCCACTGCAGCTTCCTTATCGCCAGAGTTCAGCTACCTGCTTTGAATGAGACCTGTATACAGTGATCATGTATTCCGATCATTCTGAGCTGGCCATGAGGGAGGAAGTGTCAATTTGCATGTCAAATCAATGTCAATATGTCAGAGCACCTCTTATCTTTAAATTTGTCACCTTCATTTTCACGGCACGGCACACAGAAGTGCTGAATTAATTGCTCAGATGAAAACAGCTTGTCCTTTCCAAAGGCATATCTGTGCTCCTTTTAATGTTCCTGCGGGCCAGGTGAAGAACAGCCCAGATGGCAAATCAGTGATGGCACCCAGATTATGGGAACTTAGATATAGAGATAGCAGCTCTTGGATTGAATTGGGGAGAAATGGAGATGCAGTGTGACACATACTGTGCTTGGTCCAAGCTTCTGTCCATCTGTTGCCATCTGTTAAAGAAAAATGTAATTCACAAGACATGGTTGATAAAATTAATTTCTAAATGACATACTCTCCTGTTTAAGTTTGATTCTACACTTTATGAACAGAAAACGTAACATGTGTCCCAGAGAAAATGTCACCCAAATTCTCCTATAAACATTGCATAATTTATCATTTTCAGAATCAGAGATAAACTGATTAGTCCTTTTCTGCTTAAATAAACCTGCAAACTGAAAATAACAATACAACTATGTGAAGTAATGAGGCCATGTATCTTTAATGTATGTAATAAGTTTTGTTTTTTACATTGTTGTTTTGAGCACACACAAATGATAGAATACTTAATAAATTAAAATAAAAGTTCTTAATTTACATTATATTCATTCAGCCAAAAAGGAAAGTTGTGAGTTATACTCTACAATTCAGATAGCAAAAGATTTTAGTCATTTTAATGAGATCCACTTTTAAAACATTTTTGACACACCTTAAAGGCTCGTTAGCTCTTGGAGCCATTTCTGTGAAGTTAGCGTTCGTAGAGGGAAACTTGCTGGTGCTATTCTGCTCAGTCAGAATGTTATTGATGTCAGAAAATCTGCTCTCATGTCCTGAGCTGGAAAACAAACACAAGCATGAGCTGCTTTCTTGTATCTAAAACTCAGTCACCTCATCTTCTCGGAAGATGAGAATCTTCTGAAACAATCATAAGGGAGATCAAAAGTTTGGCAAACATATTTGGGTAAATGCATTTTTAAATAGGTAAGATATCCAAAGATATCTTGACACTAAAAGTCATATGCTATTTGGTCAAGACTTTTCCATGGTAAACAATATTCTTAAACTCATCCAAAATATTATTCTCAGCAAAATTTCTTTTTTTTTTTCTGTCTACAATGGCAGCACTCCATATATTACATACGTCATTATTTGACATAGTTGTATTCTTTTTAGTTTATAGTTTGCATGAGTAGAAATGGCATAATGTCTGGGTATGTTGAAATGTTAATCTTTTACTACCCAAAATTCTCATCACTTTCAAATAGTTCACTTTTTATTTTATTTTAGTTGTTGCATGGACTCAACTTAAATAGATTAACTTATAATGCACATAATGTACACATTTTTATTCAAACATTCCTGCAAGTTGTTTAAGATGAGTACAAACATAGCGTTGATGAGAATTAAGTGATGTTCACTTGAACTCTTAATAAGCAGAATGTTTTGTTTTACAGTGAGGAAGGTCGGAGTATAGGTTTAGAAGATGGCTGAAGGTATCTGGCCGATGCTTCAACTGAGCATCTGTTTGTTCTAAGGCACAAATGTCAAACTCCAGTCCTCAAGGGGTGGAGGGGTGGTGTCCTGCTGTTTTTAGATGTGCCATAGGTACAAAACACTGGAATGAAATGGTTTAATTACCTCCTCCTTGTGTTGTCCAGAGCCTTGCAAATGACCTAATTATTCTATTAGGTGTGGTGCAGCAGAGGCTCATCTCAAAGTCACAAGACACTGGCCCTTGAGGACTGGAGTTTGACACCCCAAAAATTTGGTAAAGTTAAACTTAACCGGTTGAAGAAAATCAGACGGTTTATTCTCCAATGTGAGAAATCCCTTGAGATAGTAAACTTCTTGTTTGTTCAAATCTTGCTAGTCATTTATGTAGTATGATTACTAATTAATTGTTGATTCTTTTGTCTCTAGAAAGGAATCAACAACTGCAATTCAGTTCACAATTGCAGTTTTATTATCGGAATTCTACAAATGAAATATTTTCATAGTATATTTCAATCATTCCTTTCATGCAGTCTAGAAGAAATTGTCTTTCAGAGAAACAGAATTTTGATTGCTTTGAGTATGATATTTTACTTAATCTGACTGATTTGACTTTTAATGCGTACTATGACTTTTAATGCGTACTAATGCATTAAAAGTACAAGAGGTGTACTGTTTTTTAACATTAGTGAACAGATAGAGTCCTTAGAACCAAGGAACAAAGGCTGCATATAATGTTAAGGTAACAAAATGATACACCATGTTGTGAGCAACTCTTGGACAACGGTTGTGCAGTGAATAGGAAAAGAAAGGATTTGAAACACAAATTCACTTTTAATCACATTTTATTTTGGGGGGGAAGCTGAAGTTAAATATGAGCAGCCTCACATAGGCCTGTTTACTGCTTATAACACATTATTAAGAAATACATGTACAAATATATAAGTATGTTTGTACATGTATTTCTAAGTATATCACATTTAATGTGATATACTTAGTGATTTAGAGATTACAGATATAGTGATTTCAGTGTTGTATAGTAACGAAGTAAAAATACTTCACTACTTTACTTAAGTATATTTTGGAGTACTTCATACTTTCCTCGAGTAAGAAAATTTTTGATAATTTTCACTTTTACTTCACTACATTTCCGAACTTAATTGCATACTTTTACTCCGATACATTTTCAATGTGTGGTTTAGTTACTCGTTACAAAAAAGCGAGAGAGACACACAAGTGTTTTGATCCCACCTACTGATTGACTGCAACAAAGCCTGCTTGCCTGGGCTTGTTCATCACCACCAATAGGATGCACAGGTTTCGCACCTCCCCTCCTACGTCAAAAAGTCCAGCAAACAGTCTGATTGGTTAGTGCTCCGTTTGTGTAAGTTTGTGCCGTTAAAATTTTCTTTTGTGTAGCTTTGGTTTCCAAGATATTAAAAATAATTTTTTAGGCCATCCAGAGTTCACCATCCCCCCATTTTGCTCCAAAACAAACCAAAGTGGGCTGGTTTGTTAGTGCTCCGTTTGTGCAGGTTTGTGTCGTTAAAACAAACGCAGCAAAGTTGTTTTCAGTTTGGATTTTGGCTCTTCTAATTTCCGGTGTGAGTGGTGTCTAGCTCGAGGTTGATCCGATTCATGAACGCTAATTTCAGCCAGCCGTTTTCTAGGTCTCCCCCTTCCTCGGAGGTTCACTCAGGGAGAGTCAACAAATTTTACATCCAAACTCTCCTGAGAAACTAATGGAAGATTTCTTGCCTTGTGACCAACTGACACAAAAATTCATGCTGTTACATGAGACACACTGTTCTCTAGTGAATTTTTAGTCATACTCAATATTTTCAGTAATTGTAATCTTAAAAAGTATATATTTTGGATAGCCTAAAAAATCATTTTTAATATCTCGGAAACCAAACCTGCACAAACGGGGCACTAACCAATCAGACTATTTGATGGATTTTTTGAGTAGGTGGGGCGTCAGCTTCACGGAGGTCTGTTTCTCTTCTCCCATTAAACACCAAGTTAACAAAAAAAGCTCTCCCTCTTCAGGTGCCAAATAAGCTGCATTTCCCTCCCAATTCTTTTGCATAATGACCAGCTGTGTCCACCTACAGTTTGTGAAGTAATCGTAACGGCTTTTTTTCTTCATGTTGGCCGCATTTTCTGTACTGACTATTTTTCTCATTTTCAGCACAGACCTTACTTAAAGGGAAAACTTAAGGCTTATAAAATCTTTGTATTTTCTGTCCTGCAGGGTTTACTAAGAAGCTGGTTCAGTTGTAAAGCAGGTTAAGTTAACCTTGTGTTTTAGGTAAAGCACCTAATTTTCTTAACTAAATGATGCCTGCAGGCATATCTGTTAGCAGGTTTAATTTTGCCTGCACTTGGTCATGTACATTATTTTAAGTGTATTTGACAAGGTTACCAAAAAATAAAAAATGTCATTCAAACTGCATTTGCCTTGTTTTACTTTTTACTTGTACTTTTCATTACGTTACTTGAGTACATTTTTACAGTAATTTCCATACAAGTACAAGACGTTTCACATACTTTAAGACTTTAACTCAAGTAACATATCAGTCAGTGACTTGGACTTTTACCAAAGTCATATTTTGGAGCGGTACCTATACTTTTACTTGACTCTGAGATTTCAGTACTTTATACAACACTGAGTGATTTACAGATAGATGTCAGATGTTTTTCTGTAAAAAAAAATCTTATAGATATTTTTTACAGAAAAAAATCTATGAGTTTAAAATTTAAGTTTTTTGGAATGGATTAAGGAAATCACAATCTTTTTCTTCACTTATTAATTGTGATACCATAAATAATGCATAAAAACAGTTGAACGTTAGGGTTTTTTTTTCCCTTCAGCAGTATCGGTTCACTCTTACACAGGGACACACACATGCAGGAACGGTGCGGTGAGCAGGGCAGGGCTCTCTCTCCTTTATGATGTGTGTCAGGAAGACATTTTGTTTAAAGCCAGAGATAATTAAAGTACTTTGTCCTTTTTTATTATTTTGTTGAATAATACTATTTTTAAGTTATCCCATACATTGCTTCCCTTTAATTTGTTGTGGTTCTGGAGCCCAGACCATAACAAAGTGGGGGCTCGTTCAAATTTAAGTAATAGTTTTCCGCGGCAGTTTTTTCTTTGTTAATAAGTAAGCCTTGTTTGTTAATTTAACTGGGAAGATAGTGTGGGAATCTTAAGTTTAATTTTGAGGAGATGGTTTTTTCCTTCGCCTCTTTTTCTATGGTTTGAGGTAAGATGTTTGTTTTCAATTCCATCTGATGAATACAGTGGTAAGTGTTGACCGTTTGACTAATTTGTACAATTAGGCATGGCTGATTCTCCTATAGGCCTCAGCGTGTCTCCCCTTTGGGATTCATGTGCTCAAAAACAGTAGTGTGAGAATATATGATCAGAGCGGTTGTCTCGGGAGGTCAGCTATAGTGTTTGTGGGGTTACCAGTTTTCTGGTTGCCTTTGCCACTCTATTGGTAGTTAGTGCATAATTATCCACCATCCCTGATCTCTAAAGACGAGGGTTGAGCTAGTGAGTTTCTGGTAGGAAGTTAGAGGTTCAGGTTTGTTGTTTTGTATTGCACAGGGTGTCAGTAATTTCCACTTTAAAATTTGAAACCCTGTTTTGTGATTATAAATGTAGTCATGTCTGCTGAAGACTTTAATAAATGTCAATCAGCAAAATTTCTGGAGCAGTGTTCTAGAGAACAATTAGTAAAAGTTGCTGAGCACTACAAAACATGTTGGTGACAAATGTTTGAAAGATGTAAAATGTTAAAGGATATTTGCGGAAGAATTTATTTGAAATGGATGTTTTGTCATTACCTTCAAGACCTGAAGATTTGGGTTCTCTCGTTGTGAACTCTAACCTTTTGGAGTTTGAACAACAGAAAGATGTTAAAATTAAGAATGCAGCAGGAGAAGAAAAAGGAGTTGGCTTTGGATAATTTGCGACAGCAAGCAGATTTGGATAAGACTCCTGCTTTGGAGAAGATAAGACAGGAAACTGAATTAGCAAGATTAAAGTTAGAAAGTGAGAAATTAAATTTGATGAAAGAAGGTATCTGTGACTCTCAGACTCTCAGAAGAGTCTGTGAAATCTTGTGTTATGGACTCAAAATGTAAAGCAAGTGACTTGCGTCTAGTACGTAAGTTTAGTGTTTACTATAACTTGATACAAAGGCCATCAAGTTACAGAGGTCATTAGATGACCTCTGTAATTTAATGGTTCCTGGAACAATTTAAGAACTCTGTTTCTGAATGCATTGCAGTGTATATTAATGAACAAAAGGTGTCTGCTTCTGCTGGCAGACTGTCAGAAGCTGCAGTGTTGGCTGATGATTTTGTCTTGACACATAAAGATACTAGGAGAGAGTACATAGACACGCTCTGGAGGCTCTTTTTCAGACCACAGTAACCGTCGTCTGGACAAAATTTGTAATAATTGTCAGAGAAAAGGTCATTGGAAGAAACATTGTGCTTTGCTGAAATCCAGAAACAAAATGGATCTCAGGTTAAACCAGCAGCACTTGCTGCATCATTTTCTTTAAATGTTCCAAACAAAATGGCTGAACTACCTTTTGCTGAAAAACCTGATTTGAGTTTTTACAAACCATTTCTTATGGGAGGGCAAGTTTCTTCAGTGGGGAGTGCCACTTTAAGAGGCAGTGGTGCGTATGTTTAATTAATTCTGGCATCTGTTTTGTCATTGTTAGAGGAGTCTGACACTGGATTGTCTGTACATGTCTGTGTTTTGTGTTTTGAGTACATAACCTCATCCTCCATTCAGAGTTGTTTGAAGATGGGTGTTCAACCTTCTCTACCTGTGAATGGTTAGACTGGGAAACTATATAGCTTGAGGGAAAGTCTGGCCTGATCAACCACAGTCTCCATTTGTTGTTTCAGTACCATTGATCAGCACGTGTCCTGATTAAAATGAAAAATCATGCCATGAATTTTTTAAGCATTGTGTTTAATAGGGACAATGAAAGCATCTAGTAATAGACCTTACCAGAGGGGCCACGTTTCATTTGCTCAGTGTTGTATAAAGTACTGAAATCTCGGAGTCAAGTAAAAGTATAGGTACCGCTCCAAAATATGACTTTGGTAAAAGTCCAAGTCACTGACTGAAATGTTACTTGAGTCTTAAAGTATCTGAAATCTCTTGTACTTAAGTATGGAAATTACTGTAAAAATGAATGTACTCAAGTAATGTAATGAAAAGTATAAGTAAAAAGTAAAACAAGGCAAATGCAATTTGGATGACATTTTTTATATTTTGGTAAACTTGTCAAATACACTTAAAATAACATACACAACCAAGTGCAGGCAAAATGAAACCTGCTAATAGATATGCCTGCAGGCATTATTTAGTTAAGAAAATTAGGTGCTTTACCTACACCACAAGGTTAATTTAACCTGCTTTACAACTGAACCAGCTTCTTAGTATACCCTCCAGGACAGAAAATACAAAGTTTCTGTAAGCCTTAAGTTTTCCCTTTAAGTAAAGTCAGTGCTGAAAATGAGAAAAATAAATAGTCAGTACAGAAAATGCGGCCAACATGAAGAAAAAAAGTTGTTACGATTACTCTACTTCACAAAATGTAGGTGCACACAGCTGGTCATTATGCAAAAGAAAAAAAGAATTGGGAGGGAAATGCAGCTTATTTGGCATCTGAAGAGGGAGAGCTTTTTTTGTTAACTTGGCGTTTAATGGGAGAAGAGAAACAGACCTCCATGAAGCTGACACCCCACCTACGTCAAATAATCCAGCAAATAGTCTGATTGGTTAGTGCTCCGTTTGTGCAGGTTTGTGTCGTTAAAATGTTTGTTTGTGCAGCTTTGGTTTCCGAGATATTAAAAATTATTTTTTAGGCCATCCAAAATATATACTTTTTACGATTACAATTACTGAAAATATTGAGTATGACTAAAAATTCACTAGAGAACAGTGTGTCTCGTCTAACGGCATAAATTTTGTGTCAGTTGGTCACAAGGCAAGAAATCTATTTCCATTAGTTTCTCAGGAGTTTGGATGTAAAATTTGTTGACTCTCCCTGAGTGAAACTCCGAGCGCTTGAAGAAGGGGGAGACCTAGAGAACGGCTGGCCGAAATTAGCGTTCATGAATCGGATCAACCTTGAGCTAGACACCGCTCACACCGGAAATTGGAAGAGCCAAAATTCAAATCGAAAACAACTTTGCTGCGTTTGTTTTAATGACACAAACCTGCACAAACGGAGCACTAACGAACCAGCCCACTTTGGTTTGTTTTGGAGCAAAATGGGGGGATGGTGAACTCTGGATGGCCTAAAAAATAATTTTTAATATCTCGGAAACCAAAGCTGCACAAACAAAAATTTTAACGGCACAAACCTACACAAACGGAGCACTAACCAATCAGACTATTTGCTGGACTTTTTGACGTAGCTGGGGAGGTGCGAAACCTGTGTATCCTATTGGTGGTGATGAACAAGCCCAGGCAAGCAGGCTTTGTTGCAGTCAATCAGTAGGTTGGGTCAAAGCACTTGCGTTTTCTCTCTCTATTTTTGTAACGAGTAACTAAACCACACATTGAAAATGTATCGGAGTAAAAGTATGCAATTAAGTTCGGAAATATAGTGAAGTAAAAGTGAAAGTTATCAAATATTTTCATACTCGAGGAAAGTTTGAAGTACTCCAAAATATACTTAAGTAAAGTAGTGAAGTATTTTTACTTCGTTACTATACAACACTGCATTTGCTGTTGCCCATTCTACGTGGTAGCGCGGCTACCATGTGTGCGGCCATCTCAGCTCATGTAGTGCTGGACATGCACTAGCAGACGGGCAGAAAGTTTCAACAATCCAAAAAGAATGATTCTCCATTGCCAGTGGGGTATATGTACTTGTGATGTCAGTTATCCTGATCGTATTTGTGGTAGTAAAATTCACAGATTTCCAAAATCAGAAGCAGAAAGAATGCCTTGTTTGGATCAAAGCTTGTGCACAACTGGATGAGCAGCTCAACCTTCACAGGATCAACAAGAACGAAGGAGTGTGTGTTGGTATGAAGCATTATTGCTTTGCTTTCCTGCTCTTTGGTGAATGGGGATATTTTGAGAAATTGTTCTTTCATTTGAAACTCTGCTTTCCAGCTTCAGTTGTGTTGTTGTTGCATAGGGGGAAATGATTGTTTTCTTTTATGGTTAATTATTGTTTGTTTTTTTGTTTGCTTTGCATGTATAGAGTGTTTTTGGGTTTGTTTTCTTTTTTCCTTTTCCCCCTTGGACAATGTAAACACCTTGGACTGAAGGTGGTTGTCTCGGAGGCGGGGCGCACTAATTGGCCACCCGGACAGGTGTCAGCAGAGGCTGATTAGAGCCAGAATAAAAGGAGCTTGCTGGAAGAGGGAAGAACTGATTTTGCAGCCACGGGAAGTGACACGCTGTGGGGAGCAGACGGAAACCGCTCATCCGGCGGAGGTGGCTGAGAGTTGGACAGACGGCCCAGTACAGAGGATCAGGGCAGAGGGTAACCTCTGCCCGCGCCTGTAAGTAAAAGTTCCATTCCGATCGAACCGATCCTGCAGAGTGCTGGCAAGAAGCACGTCTTCCGACGGCGTTCTGGTGCGGGGATGCTGGCGCTTTCCTGTTGTTTTCTTTTAGTTGGACCGGAACGGAAGGGGGCGTGGCACGCCGAGGAGTGGAGCGGTGCTGGAGCGCTGTGCGGCCGGCTGTGGACAAACAAGAGTGTGCGCTGCACATAGATCACCTCCACGAACACGAAAATAAGCGGATCCCAACCTGTGGCCTTCAACTGGTGACTTTTTATTGAATATTGATTTTATAAAGAAGAACGTTTTTTATGGTGCCGCTACTTGTGACTTTTTTTAATTAAAATACCTTGCACCTGACTTTTCCGTTGTTTGGGTTCTTTGCTCCCCCTTGTGTTGAAAACGGAGTGTGGGCCATATTGGCCTCACATTGTGCTTTTTGTAGTCTGATGAATGGAACATGTAGATTTGATTGAATACTGTTTCACCAACTGTTTCAGTATCTATAATATGTATTGCATGAAAAAAAAATATTACAATTTACTTATTTATTTAGCATTTTGTCAGCGGGGATGGGCCAACAGCATCCCATCCTTAGCAGACACCAGCAGACGGAGTCTGAGTGCATAAAACAAGGCCTGCACGAAAAAGAGCATCAGAAAGAGCAAGTAGGCAATCCAAAAAAGATGACATGAACTTGTTAGTTCTTCTGTCCATTGTTGTAGCTGATATTTGATGAAAATCTGGCAGAAATGATGCACTAAATCGACTCAGAAATACTCTGCATGGAATCAGTCCAAGTGGAAGACTCCACTTAGAAACAAAGCGCCATGAGGCTTTGATTGTGAGACTTGCGGCCACGTGGGATTTTCTAGGTCAGTTGTGGGTGGAGCTTGATAAAAGATAACTGGTTGTCTTCTTATGCAGTTTATTTGTATTCTTGGGATACCGAAACTCATTCAGAGTGGCCAGGGATCCAACTTCTCCTCTCATTGATTTGCACATGTTTTGAAGCAGCTGCACATCAATCTATAGCATACCATGCATAGAGACAAGGAGCACTGGAGCGATTTCATCAAACATTAAAATCTTTACTCCGTGCTTATTGTGTTCAGATGAATGCTAATCTGCTTTGGTTATTACTTGCACCAAGAGAAGTCCCACAGGAGAGTAAGGGCTTTAGCTCTAATGAGTTAGTATTTGGTCATTCCGTGTGTGTGGTCCATTTTGCAAGTGGAAATATGCCGAACCATCACAAAACCTATTTTTTATGTTAACGGGTTTAGTCAGAGACTCTTTACAGCAGGAATGTCAAAGTCAACAACACCGAAGGCCAAAAAAATAAATTTGCTACAAGCTGAGGACCGGACTGGTTCTACGTTTATTAAAATATATTGAAAGGATTGATTGTAGTCTGGTTCAATAACCAAGACCTAACATGGTGTATATTATTTAATAATTAAATGAATAAAGTGATATTTTCTTATGGATCTGTCAGTAACCTCAAGGGAAACCATTTCTCAACAGGCAAACGGACAAAAACAAACTTCCGTTAAAGAAAAATAGCATGTTCTGTACATTAAAAGAATAAGGCAATATTTTGTTATGGCTCTGTCAGTAACCTCAAGAGGAAACATTTTCAACAGGCAAACAGCAAAAATGTAACAGTTTTGAAAAACTAAATATGTTTCTTAATATATTATTAAATACATAAATTAAAGTGCATGTATTATAAACTGAAACTGCATTATTGTGGTGCCCTATGATGTGCATATTCTTGTCTTTGTCTGTGTTTCTGAGTTTGATAGTTGTAACAGAGAGCAAAGTGTGTATATGTCTGTGAATTTTGCCCAAAATAATGAAGGTTGTGTCTGTTTCTGGTGGGATTTTTGAGTGATGCCACGGTGTAGAGCCACCTAGTGGTGTGATGACGGACTGCATGCGACTGGTCCTTCAGGCGCTCTCGTGGCTTCCCCCACCAGAATTCTGCGGAGTGCTGGTGGAGGTAGGTGCGAGAGAGGCAGCTCTTTTTTACTTGGGGTCATATTTTTCTAGTTCAATACTTAAAATACTATAATAACATTTAACATCTACAAATATAATTTATAAAGTTTTATCATGGTTGGGCTGGAAAAATATGACCCTATGAGTGGGAGCTGTGCCAGTTGGTGTTCCTGGCTGACCACACAGTCATGTCTTTTGTTTTTCAGCTGAGGGGCCACTCGCAGGGAGTGACGTTTTGAAGATTTTTTTATATATATATCATTCTAGGTGGGTTCTAATTATAAAAACATATGTATAAGTAACGGGTAATAAATACCCGTTACATG
The DNA here is from genome assembly GCA_922788865.1 of Poeciliopsis turneri. Lineage (NCBI taxonomy): Eukaryota > Metazoa > Chordata > Actinopteri > Cyprinodontiformes > Poeciliidae > Poeciliopsis > Poeciliopsis turneri. Next base: position 52,069 of record CAKLNU010000484.1, on the reverse strand, counting down.
CATATATATAAATGTCATGAATTGGTGGTGAGGTGGAGGTGAGGCAAACGCTGGAGGCCCAGGTAAGATGAATGATGAGTGATTTATTAACAAAAAGCAGTCCAAAAACAACAGTAGACAGTCCGCGGCCAGGCAGCACGGCTGAGCGGAAGCCAGGGCTCACACCGGTAGCAACTGGTCTAACAGGCGGCTCAAAAAAACATGCAGACATGTGACAGCGACAACTTACGACAAGGACCCGACGAGGAACAAAGACACAGGAGGAACTAAATACACTGAGGGTAATCAAGGGAACAAGACACACCTGGGAACAATCAAGGGGAAGACAGGACAACGAGGAGACTTGGGACACAGAAAACTCAAATAAACATAACAGAAAAACACAGGACATGACAATAAAAATGTTTTCTAAATGTTATAATTGTTAACTGCAATGGCAGTTGTCTGTTATTTTACTGTTTGTCTTGTTGAAGTTATTTTGGAATGAGAATGTTTTGTTTTGAGTTTGAGAAATTGTTAACTTCGATTTAAACTATACGATCACACACACAAAAACAAACAAACAAACAAAAAAGAAATTAAAGAATTCCGCGGAGTGCTGGTGGAGCTGAGGGGCCACTTGTTTTGAAGATTTGTCTTTTTTTTAAATCATTCTAGAGAACGTTACACAGTGCCTTCTTAGATTATGTTCTTTCATGACAGCCAAACTATCTCCACACAGAAGACACACAGTCAGTGATGGGATAGTTACTTTGGAGAAGTAACTTTAATGAGATTACTGATGTATAGTTACACTGTAACAAATTGCCCTGTATTTTTACAGTAAAATGCAGGCAGCAGGGTTGCCTGCATTTTACTGTTAATTATACAGTGCCCTTACTGTAATCAACTTTACAGTATATTACTGTCACAAAAGAAATGTTTTGATTACAGCACATTGCTGTTTTTATCAGATTTACAGTAGACTACTGGCAGCTGTGTTGCCAGTATATTAGTTTTTCTATGGTATCATTACTGTTGAATTCACATACAGCTTACTACTGTAAATTTCCAATACAAAATAGAAACATAAAAAAAACACTTAGAAAATGTAAGTTCCATCATGTCAACCAACATTTATTTGGGAAAAAAAAGAATCAACTCAAACATTGACTCATACACAGTCTTCAGTGGGCCACATAATAAAGAAGAAGGTTTTGAAACGACAATGTATGTGTGCCTTAAACCTAAACCTTTTCTACAAGAATGTTGAGGGTAAACTGTCCAAAGTAAGTCGTAGTCTGGAAAAAAAAACAGTAAGAAAATCACCATCTATTTTCCATCCATCCATCCATCCATCCATCCATCCATCCATCCATCCATCCATCCATCCATCCATCCATCCATCCATCCATCCATCCATCTTCTGCCGCTTATCCGGAGTCGGGTCGCGGGGGTAGCAGCTTAAGAAGGGAGGCCCAGACTTCCCTCTCCCCAGCCACTTCCTCCAGCTCCTCCGGGGGAATCCCGAGGCGTTCCCTAAGCCAGCCGAGAGCGTAGTCCCTCCAGCGTGTCCTGGGTCTTCCCGGGGCCTCTCCCGGTGGGACGTGCCCGAAACACCTCACCAGGGAGGCGTCCAGGAGGCATCCTGGACGCTCAGATGCCCGAGCCACCTCAACTGGCTCCTCTCGATGTGGAGGAGCAGCGGCTCAACTCTGAGTTCCTCCCGGATGACCGAGCTTCTTACCCTATCTCTAAGGGAGAGCCCAGCCACCCCACGGAGAAAACTCATTTCGGCCGCTTGTATCCGCGATCTCGTTCTTTCGGTCATTACCCAAAGTTCATGACCATAGATGAGGGTAGGAACGTAGATCGACCGGTAAATTGAGAGCTTCGCTTTTTGACTCAGCTCTCTCTTCACCACGACGGACCGGTAGAGCGCCTGTTTCACGGCGGACGCTGCACCAATCCGCCTGTCGATCTCACGCTCCCTTCTTCCCTCATTCGTGAACAAGATCCCGAGATACTTGAACTCCTCCACTTGGGGCAGGACATCTCCCTCGACCCGGAGAAGGCACTCTACCCTTTTCCGGCTCAGGACCATGGTCTCAGACTTGGAGGCACTGATCCTCATCCCGGCCGCTTCACACTCGGCTGCGAACCGCTCCAGCGAGAGCTGCAGATCACGTCGCGATGAAGCCAACAGGACCACATCATCCGCAAAAAGAAAATAGTCAGGCACCTTTAACTAGATGAGACAGTAAGAACAATTACACATTTCTTTATATGTTTAATGAGCCAAGGGACAGAAGAATAATTCTGAAATACTTTAAATGAAAACAGAAGACAAAATAACAAATGGAGATGACCCGACTGTGATGGGGAAAAAAACTAAAGAGTCAGAGGATAACTGGGACAATCTGACAGTCTCTGATAAAGTCTCAAAGTGACTGAACTTAGGAGCATTAATAATGAGGAAAGTATGCAGTACCCCACGAACCAAGAGGGGCACCCAGAAAGAAAGATCTGGAATCAACGCACAGCTTCAGCTGAAACTAATATCTCAGCATTAGAGAAACTCATCCAGGCATTTGTCATGAGTCACATTGATTATGATTAATCAATGTGATTAATCATATCTGGATTAATTGTACTGGATAAACTGTAATAAAAACACCGAACCACTGAATTTCTTTAAATCCAGACTTAAAACACACCTGCTTAGAATTGCTTTTGAAACATTATAAATGAAACATCGATAAGTATTCTGATGCCACCAGACAAAATGTTATGTTTCAGTTGTTACTATAACACTTACAGTGTTACTATAACTTTTGGGTGTGTGTGTTTTGCAGCACTTTGAACTTACTTGATTTTCATATGTGTAGCATACTTGTAATATCTATTTATGAACATACTGCAAGTACAGATTGTTGAATTCTGAATTAGGGGTCTGATCCACTAAGGAGCCATGTACAAAGAAAAGACTTTTTAATATGACATAAATATGCAAACGTTTATTGCATGTCAATAAACTTTTCTAATCGCTTTCTTTCTCCGTCTGAGAAAGAAATGCCAGATTGAATTTCAGTTTATAAAGTGTTTGATCACAATGGATGGATGGATACCCAGGTGTGCCGCATATAGTGAGACACATTATAATGAACAAGTTCAGTTTAACTTCATCAGAACAAAGTTGGTAATTTTTCATGTCTGGTTAAAGAAACACTTTCTACTTTAAATGCTTCCAGATAAAATAGCTGATGATAAAAAGAGCAAATGTATGAATCACACTTTTTTTTTAGATTTTCCACAGGTACATCTAAAAAAGTTGGGAAATCATTAGAAAGTTCAAGATTTTTTGTCCCTTATTTTAGAAGTGAAACTCAAACAGTATGTTCATGGTTTCAGTTTTTATTGTCAGTGGTCACTTTCAAAATAAAAGCCTGCTTAAAAATATATGTTTGTGCAGACAGAATTATGACTAACATACATTTCAGACATCTAATCACAGCCTGTTTTTCTGACTGGTGGATATTACCGGAACGTCTTTCACTGGGTCACTATTTTCTCCTCCTCTTTAAATGAGTTGAGTAATTTTAGAACTGAGTCGGTTGTGTGATGCTGTGAGACCTGGTATTTATTTTTCAGTAGTGAAGACTTGCTTCCAATGAGCTTCATTTGTAGATGAATGATTACAGGGACATTAAGGCAGATGGCTGCAGTACATCAGTCATTTAACAGCTAAATGAGAAGGGCCAGAAGTGCTAAATAAATTAATTAATGAACTAATACAGCATTAATTTTGAACTTAAAAATAATTATAATAAATATATGTATTTAATCTCGCTGGAGATAGGCACCAGCACCCCTCCAGACCCCACTAGGGGAAAGGGTGTACAGAAAATGGATAGATGGATGGAAATGTATTAATTTATGTTTTTGTATTTCAATGTCTGTCTTGACCATGTTCATTGAAACTTTCACATAAGTATTTACTGATTTTTTTTTTTTTTTTTAAGGCATTGGATTGTGGCACTTGTGGGGCTCCGTACGCTGTCACGTAACCGCAGAAAGGCATGTGCAGCAGCAGCAGGCAGGCGCTCATTTCCTCATCAGGGTATTCGCCGCCTCATCATGGCTCTCAACATTCCCGGTGTGGCCGTGATGATTCTTTTCTACCTGCTGGTCCTCGGGATTGGCATCTGGGCTTCCGTCAAGTCCAAGAAGGAGGCAAAGAAAAGCCGAGGGGACAAGACGGAGATGGCTCTGCTGGGGAACCGGGGCATCAACCTGGCGGTTGGCATCTTCACCATGACAGGCGAGTAACTGATTAAGAACAGAGGGACACGAGGGGAGAGCCTGGCTCTGTTTCGACTTAAGATTTTTACATAAAATCATATTACTGTATTCTGCTTAAGACGTGTGGTCTGTTATACATTAATGATAATTTAGATTTAACAATAAACCACAATTAGGCTATTGAGTGTTGCTATAAAAACATATATAGCCCTATTAAGAGTGTCAGCTGTCTTTAAATAGAAACTGCTCTCAAAAGTGGAACTATTTCAGAACAGGAAGCTGATGCGGCTGAAGAAAAACTGCTTGCAGTAAGAATGTAGCATCAGACTCAAAGAACTGTGTAATGTGAAATAAAAATGAGTCAGAATCGAATTACCCTTAACTCTCTTGATCATGTACATTTCAGATCCGCATGGTTTAAATTTGCGGATCTGAAGAACCTTCTGTTCTTAGGTGTTTATTGTTAAACTTGCTCTATGCGGCTTGCATGCAGGTGGAGGATAGGTCAGTCTGGTCATGTTTGGAGAGGCTCTTTTATGAAACAGAAAGGGGGGGGGGAAATAAGTGTTATCTAGTTTTTATTTTAAAATGTGAGCTGAACTAACAGAATAGTGATCGGTTTGATTTGGTATAAAACATAAAAAATACAAGTAAAGAGTAAAACAGTCAGTTTGGTCATGTAACTTTCACACTTCAACAAAAGAAATATCCTTCACATGTGACGTCATTAACCAGAGACGGCTATATCACTTAGTGGTATTTATATATAAAAATGATCTTTGCTTGTTTTTTAGTGGTGAAAAAAAGTAATTGTGGAAGTGCCCCCTACTGTTAAGATATGGGCACAGAACTGCCTGGAAATACATGTTAAAAAATAAATACATTTAAAGTTTCTGTTCGGTGTGGCTTTACCTTTAATTATCTCAAACAAAAACGAAAATTAAATCAAATTAAAATTTCTACCAATCAGTTTTTCAACTAGAAAATTGATCATACTATTTGTTTTAAAATGAAACTCCAGTACAAAACATTAAACACCCAAAACAAGAATAGAGTGGTATCTGTGCATGTTTATATAACTACATTTCCTCAATTGAAACCAGAAACAGGGGGAAATTGATCATTGATTTTCATTTTAACATGCAGTATACATGTTACATGTTCATGTTTAAAATAATAAAAGCCTAATATCACTGACTAAAATGAAGTTAAAAACTGGTGTTGATGGTGTTGTGAAATCCTCCACACTTGAGCTATGTTATCAGTCAGTGGCAGCCACAGGCTTTATTTAGCCAAACACTGCCTACAGCCACTGGGATCACTTAGTCCCTTTGACATTGCGCCAGATGAGATTAAAGAAGGTTGATTTAATATATATTTTTAATCAATGTCTTTATTTGATACGTTTATGGTGTTTTTGTTTTCTGGTTGAAAATATACTTGGGACCACATTTTGTGTTTGTACAGAAGAAACAGCTCCTTTAATAGTTACAGTAAATATTTTAAATATTACAGTCCCTGACTTCTTCCTGTGAAAAATGTCAGTTTTAATATTTCTCATCTACGATTATGTTTTTTATTATTATTATTATTATTATTATTATTATTATTATTATTATTATTATTATTTTACTTCAAATATAAAAAGGAAAATAAAAATAAAAACTTGTTGATCTTTTTTTTTTGACAGCATAAAAGAAAATTTGTCATTTCCACTAACTGTTTTGTATTAGAACAAATAAGTACTTGTTTTCTTTTGAATTACTAGTTTGTGAGTAAAAATGTGCACATGGCAGCAGCAGCCGCCATGCTGCTCTGCCATGGTGCTCTCTACCTCTGTGTGAAGCTGTGTGTGTATTTCTGTCACTCAGCTACATGGGTTGGAGGAGGATTCATTGTGGGCACAGCTGAAGCTGTCTACAACCCATCCATGGGTCTGACCTGGGCTGTGATGCCGATAACAGCAACACTGTGTTTCATAATAGGTAAGATTTCCTCTCTGTTGTTCTGTAGAAACAGGCAGAGTGTGTCATGATCAGTTTCACTGTGGATGGTAAATTAAATAATTTACCATCCCAGCTGAAGCTATAAATATAGCTTCAGCTGGGACGCTCGATACACGTCACTCTGTACAGGAGAGCAGTCCACTTTATTTTGAGTGCTATCTCTACTTGCTGCATACATCAGTGTCTGCTGCTCTTAAGGAGGATTTAAAGTCCCTGCTGGCTAAAAAGACCTGCAAATGAAGGCTGTTCATTTAATGGGAGCTGAGATGAGACATCAAAAGATGTTGCCGTCATTTCCATTAAGCACAGATTCTCATCTTAAAGCAAATAACTTTTCCTAACGTTTCACCTGAAACAGCTTTTGTTTTTGGTGTTTAGTTGGAAAGTGATGTGGATTAATCTGGAGAGAGAAGCAGGGTTGGCTTTGATGTGCATAACAGTAAATGGAGATCCTGTGATGAGTGACGACATGATGGTCGTCACTCTCTGTACACGTACACACGTTCACGTGTACACGTGAACGTGTACAGAGAGAGGGAACCATGGATCGACCCTTGAGGCACACCACCCCTGACTGAGTCTGTTCAGGATCTTGCTTCTCTGTGTTATTGTAAAAAAAAACCACATCAATATTCTGCAGGTTTTTTTTACACCATGGCACATTTTTTTTGGAAAAGTGCGCTTACTTCAAGAATTAATTTGTATAATTTTATAAAATAGTTAATATAAAAAAAGTCCTGACAGTTAAAAAGATCTACCCAAACAGCAGATAGAGATCCCAGTTTTATACCAAACCTCTTGGTTAAAGTAGAGGTTTAACCAAGAGGTTAACCCTTCCTTATGGGAATGTTTCACTGCTCGCTATGTCAACTTAAAGTGCTAAAAAAAAGGATAGGAATGTGTTTGGTTTTGTCACTACATGACGTGTGACTGTTTTCATTTACAACCAAAGGTGGCTTCTTCTTTGCTGAGCCGATGCGGAACAGTAAATACATAACCATGATGGACCCCTTCCAGATCAAATATGGGAAAGTTCCCACAGCGGCTCTGTCGCTGGCATGCCTTGTATCGGAGATCATGTGGGTTACAGGAACACTCATCGGATTAGGTAAGAATGTTTCTATATATGCATCAGTGGAGTGTGTGTGACGCCCTGGTTGTTGATCCAGGCAGCTGAACTTCAAACTGCTTCTATTGTGCAGCTTTGACATCATTCCATATCCAGCAGCAGCTGCAGCAGTGATTACTAATACTGCTGAAATTAATCTCAACTTTATTACATTTATACAAATATTTCTAATGTTTCAAAAAAAACAACTATGTACAAAGTACAACATAATCAGAGTTTACATTATATTTCTCAATATGATGATATCGTATGATTTTATTTAGGCAGTATGTTTATGTGTAACTAGACATGTAATGATTCTTAAAACCTACCTAAGCAAGGCAACTACAGTAACCTAATATCATCGGATCCGGTAGAACAGCAGGCTACCCTGTTCCACTTTTACAACACTAACACTAACTCAGATTTCTGTAAATATTTTAAATTTAGAAAAAGAACATTCCTGGTTCTGAACCTCATGCTTTTTGTCTTGAACTGTGTTTATATTTTGGGAATTATCATTCTGGGACCTCTGCTACAATCTGAATAAATGAAACTGGAATAAAACTAAGAATGAAAGAATCAGTTTCTCTAAAATTGTATTTTTTAAACTTGGATTTTAATGAGAGCCACATCAGAGGCATGCTCATGTTTTCTGTTGTGGAACAAATTAACCTACTGTTCACATATGGAAAGAATTCAGAATGGAGAATCACAACTTTTGCCTTGTTTTAATGTCAGGACCTTGTTTTAATGTCAGGAGTGAAACAATGTTAGATCTTTTCACATAAAAATTTGATTTTAAGCTGTTATGAAGAGTCAGCTTCTAACAAGAAGCTGACTTTCCCACAAAAGGGAAAAACAAATTAAATACAATTGAACTCTATAAAAAAGTGCTTTCGTTCAGTATCTCTCAGTGCAAATTCAGAATAGAGTCTAAACAAAGAGGGAACAGATAATCACAAAGCTGTCTGGACAAAACAATAGCAAACATGGTGGGGCTTCCTCAAGGTGAGAGTATGTCTGCTCAAACACTCGTCCTACTCAATTCTGTCTGTTTTCACCTTTCACACTACATAAATCCCATCTCACTGAACTACATGCCACCATAATGTTTCACTAACAAGCCATAAAAATCCTCAACCTAAATACTCTCCATGACCTGTCTCCCAAAATAACTATTTTTATTTTGATGTGTTACTCTGTGTATTTAATTACAATCCCCAGTAATGATGAGTGAGTGGAAAGCCACATACCAGTCAGCAGCCATCCTCACATTTCTGAAATACTGCACAGGATTGCTTGCTGTAATGAGATATTTTGCTGACTACTTCTAGTCAACCTACTGTTGCCTAGATGTAACCAAGAAGATAACCTAGAAGGTTGACTAGAAGATATATATCTCTCTATATAGATATATATATATATATATAGATAGATAGATCGATATATATATATAGATAGATCGATCTATATTGATCTATCTATATATATATCTAGATAGGTACTGACATCCATAAAACAAATTAAGGTAAAGAAAGTAGAGATTGCACCATAAAGAAATGCAAGTTTCAGGAAGGTGTGTTTCCTGCTGTTGTTGGACTTAGAAGAAAAAACCTTAAGCTGTTTACTACAAACATAAAGTCCAGACTGTGAATAATCAATGCACTGGAATTACTAAAGTATGTTATGGTGAACACACAGTACATTACAGTCGATGTGTGAGACTCTCTATAGAAACAGTTAGAGGGAGTCTCACTCTTTTAAAATAGTTTCAAACACCAAATAAACCTTCATATGCATCAACACACAGAGTGGAAACCATCTTAACATGACTGCAGAAATTAATATCTGCAGTCTTCTCCATTTCAGCTCTTCAGGGTAAAACCAGTCAACCTGGTTGGAATTTCTAAGCTTTCTCACAGGACATGATAATAGCTTGCTAAAATGTTTTCTACTGCATCATATGAGCATTTAGTAGTGGCAAAGAACGAGTGAAATACTAGATCTTACATAATCAGGTCATGTATGTTGTCCATACAGCAATGTATTTCAAGTGATCAAAATACACTGAAACTTGAGCCACTGATTAATCTTTCACCTATCTGGCATTCTATAGCTCTGTACCTAATGCTATAGAGCTGTAGAAACAATGAGACTCCCCAGTCTCATTGTGTGTATGTGTCATGACTTAGAACAGAGTGTACAGGATATAGGATACTTCCCTGTTGGGCCATGTTAAATTGATATTAGTTGAAAAAATATTGCCCCAGTTGGAGCAAATTCAAGCTTTTAGCTTGCCAAGTTGAGTGTATATTTATCTCTATCCAGACAGAATCTGTATAATGTGGGGTGCCATTTGTAACGTTATGTTGTGAAAAAAAAAAAGAGCAGCAGTGATTCTGGTTATTTAACCTATAAGAGGGGAAAATACCTATTACATTCTTCAGTCAAATGTTCAACATGTTATTCATTCATTAATAAAATGAATGAGTTTTAAACTAAATATTTAATTAGCAAGCTAACAATATAGTAAGTAAACTACCGTAAATAGCTTACCAATGTCGCTAATTGCATATTTAGTTTGGAGCTAGATATCTGGCTCGCTAACTAAGTAACTTTTTTAATAATGATACCTTTTATGAAAGTGTTTTCTGGTAATTGTTCTTGGTAGGAACCCAGTCTATTGTATAATTCAAGTGCTTACTGTTTGCCTATTGTGTATTTGGTCAGGAGTGACCATGAGTGTTATCCTGGATTTGTCCTACACTGTGAGCATCTGGATATCTGCTGCCGTAGCCATCACCTACACACTGCTGGGTGGCCTCTATTCTGTGGCTTACACAGACATCATTCAGCTCGTACTCATTTTCATCAGCTTGGTGCGTTTTTTTTTCCACTTATTCTTTTCTAATTTAAACAATTGATGTCTTAATATGTGTCCATGTTTGCGGCTATAAATTTGATGCTGATTAAAATGCATTAATCGTAACAGCAGTTTCCAGTTCATGCCAAGCGTAAATGACATTACTGAAAGTATCATCCTTTTTATTTTCTATCAGCTACCAGCTGGCAGAATCTGGCTGATGGACAGCAGCTCAAGCTGCAGCGCTTAGCGATGCTTTTCAGACATGCTGAATGCTGTCCAGTAATTTTTCTTGTCTCAGCACAGTACAACATTTTCTCCCGTCGATTTCATGTCAATTGATAAAGATATACCAATGTAATGAAGCCTTTTTAATTCTTGGCTTATTTTCAAACCTGTTTCCTCTGAACTGAGACTGAAGATTTTGGGACAGGTGCTTAAATGTTTGAGACATTTGGGTTTCAAACTTACAACCAAACTGAATTTGGAATAATAGATTTGACTATTTTGAGACCTTAAAGCTGTAGAATATGTTTCCTTCAAGAGCTGTAAAATATTCAACCAGAATGCTGCCATAAGCTTATCGATGGCCAAAAAAAACTACATAACTGTTGGGGGAGGTGAAGCGTTTTCTCTACCATTATCCAATGAGATCCCCCTCATTGGATAATGAGGACAATCACAGCATGTAATAATGTGTCGTCGTGCTTTTAGAGGTTCGCTTTGAGCCAAGCCAGTGGCATTGACTGGCCAAAGTACCATACTTTGGTACGGTATTCTCAGAACATGAGCCCTAATAGAGCGTTCATATAAATTCCAGCGTGTGACCCGAATGGAGTTGCGCAAAACCCCCCAAGCTGATGGGTTTTTGATGTTAACCTCACCAAGACCAAAAGCCAAGGGGAGACACTGAAGAACATGCTGTATTTCCGGACTATAAGAACACCTCACTATAATATATACCCACAAAGTTGAAAAAAAAAATTGAAAACTACATATATAAGCTGCACTGGCTACAAGGTTAAGCAGAGGGCCGCGTCCTTAATAAATTTACTATTAAGGACACAGTCCTGTGTCTCCAACGCCAAACCATGCATTAGTTCACGCCGAGCTTACGTGCAGCGGCTATCAATCCATACTGCCAGATCGATAGCCTTCAACTTTAAAGCGGCATCATATGAACTTCTTCCTGTTATTTCCATGATTAGGGGTATGAGTTTGAAAACATTTCTCCATTGTGCTTGCTGCTAGCATATGTTTGTTCTAAATGAAAATCAGCAGTTTCTTTTTTGATTTCCAATTTTGACTTCCAATGATTCACTTCCTGCTAAAGAACCCCCTGGCAGTTGAAGAAAAATCCACAGAAAAGCCTTGCCGGGCCACAAGCCACATGGTTCAAAGTGTGGGGAAAAAGTAGTGGCTTATCAGAAAAATACAGTACCTGAACCCATATCAAGTTGATCTTGTGTGGTTTAGAGAAAATCCAAAATACAACTGGCCTTCAACATCCAGTTCTTGCTTTTCAAAATTAGTGAAGTTGTGTAACCATTCTTTGAAAAAGAGCAATTCAAGTAAATCCTTTAAACTCCCAAATTTCCAATATTCATGAAGAAATTCTGACTGAAACTATATAATCTCTAGACATTTTGGTCTACAAATAGCAACAAGCAATGATCTTATTCTGAAAGTAAGGTTTATAAATGAACCTATTGTGGTTCTAGTGGCTGTGTGTTCCCTTCGCCCTGATGAGTCCGGCTGTCTCAGACATCACCAAGACGGCCTTCAACCAAACCCTCCAGTCTCCCTGGGTGGGTTCCCTGGAGCCAGACCGAGCCTGGAGGTGGATTGATAACTTTCTACTTCTGGTACGACCAACTTCATGTTTCATTTGTAAAACTTTTTCATCTTCAGCTGAAAAAGGGTGAAGATGATCTTTGGAGAGTAGTTCTTTGCGATCTAAAGGTTTTTCATAGACAACATCTGAGACGGTCGTCTCCCAACACGCCTACAGTTCTTATGGGGTTGGGGATACTCCTGACAGCCCGACTCCACCTTGAGGGAAACAGTTCTTCAGCCAAATCCTACATCCTGCTGTTACGCAGCTCATCTCCTGCCAGCTTCCCACAGCTCTTATTTTTCCTGCCCTTTTCTTTGTTTCTCAGGGTTTGGGCAACCTAGGTCTGCAGAATTTTCACCAGAGGACGCTTTCTGCATCGTCCTCGTCTACAGCCAAGATCACCTGCTTTGCTGCTGCATTCATCGTTCCCACACTGGGAATACCGCCTATTCTCCTAGGAGCAGCTGCTGCGTCAACAAGTAGGAACCACTGTGGAATAATAAACTAATTCACCACATTATGTTGTCATGATACTTCATGTAGGTCAAAATATTTACTCTTTTCCTTAAAATAGAAAGATACAGAGTGCTTTGTGTTATGTAGTAGATTTAAGTGAAGGAACAACTCAAAGATTAACATAATTCAGTGGAGATATCGTACAGACACTTTGTAGAGATACCGAAGCAGTTACTGTGAAAGCCTGTTAAAGTTTGTTTCCACTGCTTCTCATTTGGGTTTCAGTCTGGACTTTAGCTAGGCCATTCTAAACATAATGATTTGATCGCAGTGGTGTTCAAACTTCTTGACATTTTTTTTTTTATTTCTTTAAAAGGAAAATATATATATATATATTTTACCAACTCAAAAAATATGATTTTTTTTTTTCTTAAGAGACAAAAGTTTCCCAATTCTTTCTGAAAAAAAAAAATGGGTGTGTGAATGATGGCAAGAATTTTGAATGTTTATTTACATAATTGACTGATTAGTATTTTCTTGGCCAAGAAAACTTGTAGTTTGTTCTCAGAATCAAGAACGGAATTGTAGTAAATCTCCACATTTCTTTAGACAAGTTCAATAAATGGCCTAAGTCTGCTTTGAGTAAAATTCATTGGATGTTTGTCTCTTTTTTAATCAAAGAGGCAGTGTTAAGTAAAATTCAAATTTTTTGCTTTTTTTTTTTTTGTGGAATGTAATATTTCCCATTTTATAAAAATTTTAAGTTGTTGGTGAGACCTAGATTTTTTTAGAACGTTTTTCTTTTCATTTTATAATTTTATTTTTTTTATGTTGAACTCACATCCAAACAAAACTTAGCAGCTAAAAATTACAATATTATAAAAAATGTCAATATTTCTTGTTGCTCATTTTAAAAAAAGAAAGAACTGAAGAAGAATGTAAGTGGTCTGAGGTATTAAAACCTGAATTGTCCACTATGGCTCCATCTTTTTTAGGATCAGTTTTCAGACAAACCAAACAAATGATGACAATGTTCTCAGTCTTTATTTGTTCTCCTCAGACTGGAACCTGACTTCTTATGGATCCCCGACTCCTCATGAACGTGGGGAGACGGGGCTCGTCCTGCCCCTCGTCCTACAGCACCTCACCCCCTCCTACATCTCCATCATCGGCATCGGGGCGGTGGCAGCTGCCGTGATGTCATCCACTGACTCAGCTTTACTTTCTGCAGCCTCCATCTTCACCTCCAATATTTATAAGAACATCTTGAGGACACAGGTAAGAAAATGACAAAGCTCACCTAAGAAAATCTCCTGATGCCGATGGATGATCTGTTTTTTGGGGGCGGGGGGTTTTGGCGTTCCCCCTCGGCAGGCGTCCGACCAGGAGATCCAGTGGGTGATCCGCTGCTCTGTAATAGTCATGGGCCTTGCTGGCACGTCGCTCACATTCCTGGACAACAGCGTCCTGATGATCTGGCTGCTTCGCTCCGACCTCACTTACACCCTCATGCTACCTCAGCTCATCTGTGTGCTCTTCTTCAGCGTCTCCAACGGTTATGGGGCCGTTCTGGGTTGTGTCGTCGGGGTCCTCCTGCGGCTGCTCTGTGGGGAGCCGGTTCTCGGCATTCCGGCCATCATCAAATTCCCAGGATACACTCTGGAAAATGGAGTGTACATCCAGCGCTCACCAATCAGAACGATCTGTATGTTGTCTGCCGTGATCTCCATCTTGTTGTTCTCCTACCTGGCTTCTGTGCTCTTCAAGCACTGCCTGATTCCTGAGAAGTGGGACGTTTTCAATGTAAAATCTCAATATTCAATACAAGTCAGCCATAAGGCCATCGCTACGGACCACAACCTGAATGATCCAAATGAGGGCAGTGAAGTGTGTGAGCTGAAGTTTGAAACAAAACTTTAGTGATACATGACGTGGTGCAATATGCAGTTTGTTAACTTTTAAAATAATGATTTCATGATGATTTTAGTTATTGAGACATAGCCAATATTTTTAGAACTTTGCATCGTTTGTTTGCAGTCATGGGAAAAACAACAACACATATGTTTTTTTGTTATACAGGTCCTTCTCAAAATATTAGCATATTGTGACAAAGTTCATTATTTTCCATAATGTAATGATAAAAATTTAACATTCATATATTTTAGATTAATTGCACACTGACTGAAATATTTCAGGTCCTTTATTGTCTAAATACGGATGATTTTGGCAAACAGCTCATGAAAACCCAAAATTCCTATCTCAAAAAATTAGCATATCATGAAAAGGGTCTCTAAACGAGCTATGAACCTAATCATCAGAATCAATGAATTAACTCTAAACACCTGCAAAAGATTCCTGAGGCCTTTAAAACTCCCAGCCTGGATCATCACTCAAAACCGCAATCATGGGTAAGACTGCCGACCTGACTGCTGTCCAGAAGGCCATCATTGACACCCTCATGAGAGCAGGTAAGACACAGAAAGAAATTCCTGAACGAATAGGCTGTTCCCAGAGTGCTGTATCAAGGCACCTCAGTGGGAAGTCTGTGGGAAGGAAAAAGTGTGGCAGAAAACGCTGCACAACAAGAAGAGGTGACCGGACCCTGAGGAAGATTGTGGAGAAGGGCTGATTCCAGACCTTGGGGAACCTGCGGAAGCAGTGGACTGAGTCTGGACTAGAAACATCCAGAGCCACCATGCACAGGTGTGTGCAGGAAATGGGCTAGAGATGCTGCATTCCCCAGGTCAAGCCACTTTTGAACCAGAAACAGCGGCAGAAGCTGGGCTTCAGAGAAGCAGCACTGGACTGTTGCTCAGTGGTCCAATGTACTTTTTTCGGATGAAAGCAAATTTAGCATGTCATTCAGAAATCAAGGTGCCAAGAGTCTGGAGGAAGACTGGGGAGAAGGAATTTCCAAAATGCCAGAAGTCCAGTGTCAAGTACCCACAGTCAGTGATGGTCTGGTACGCCATGTCAGCTGCTGGTGTTGGTCCACCGTGTTTTATCAGGGGCAGGGACAATGCAGCTATCTATCAGGAGATTTTGGAGCACTTCATGCTTCCATCTGCTGAAAAGCTTTATGGAGATGAAGATTTCATTTTTCAGCACGACCTGGCACCTGCTCACAGTGCCAAAACCACTGGTAAATGGTTTACTGACCATGATATCACTGTGCTCAATTGGCCTGCCAACTCTCCTGACCTGAATTACATAGAGAATCTGTGGAATTTTGTGAAGAGAAAATTGAGAGACGCAAGACCTAAAGGCCGCTATCGAAGCATCCTGGACCTCCATAACACCTCAGCAGGGCCACAGGCTGATAGCAGTCATTTCTGCAAAAGGATTCCCGACCAAGTATTGAGTGCATAACTGTACATAATTATTTGAAGGTTGACGTTTTTTGTATTAAAAACACTTTTCTTTTATTGGTCGGATGAAATATGCTAACATTTTGAGATAGAAATTTTGGGTTTTCATGAGCTGTTTGCCAAAATCATCCGTATTTAGACAATAAAGGACCTGAAATATTTCAGTGTGCAATGAATCTAAAATATATGAATGTTAAATTTTTATCATTACATTATGGAAAATAATTAACTTTATCACAATATGCTAATATTTAGAGAAGGACCTGTACAAGCCCATCATTTCTGCAGTTTATGCAGCAGTGAAATGTTAAAACACACCTACAAGACAGCTGCCTCCCTGGTCCAAATACATCACAGGTCTAACCAGAACCAGACATTTACTGCTTTAAAATCATCCTCATGGATTATTCAGTTGTAGCTGCTAGTAGTGAACTCTTCAAACTGCTAAAATTAGTATTTTTCTGACCGAATTTCTTCAGATGGGCAAATGTGGACAGGTTGTGTGGCTTTTACACTGGGACCTGACGTTTTGTTTTTTGATGGGTTTTCTGAAACAATAACAAAAAACCATTAAAATTGACATGAGACTCACATTAAAACTACAAAAGGGCAAATTAAAGTAACAAACAACTTGGATTACTAAATACTTGGTTAAGCTCAATGATTTTTAGATTAATTCTGCATCAACAAAGAATGTTTAAAATAAAACACAAATTTAGCTTTCCACTTTAATGACAATTAAAATGTCGTACTCTGAAACATAACTAGTAAATATTTGCCTTTCTGTATTTATTATACAAACGGTTCTGTGGAAAACACAACTCGCGCTAGCTTAGTTACAAAGCAGGTAACGGGTAAACGCCCCAACTCAGCATCTAAATCAGGGGTCACCAATCCGGTGCCCGCGGGCACCCGGTCGCCCGCAGGGACCTTTTCAGGCGCCCGCGGAGCTACTCCTAAAAATAGCCATTATTATTAGGGAGCACTACCAAAAAATAATTTAATTAAATGTTTTTTCATTGACGTAATAACGTTTGACGTTTATATTTAGAGTACAAACGATGGAAATGACAAAAAAGTTTAAAATAAATTGCTTTATGCATAAAATTCTTTCCTGCTGTTAAAGTTCAGAACTGTGCGCAGGCGCATGCAGTAAACTGTCGGAGTGCAGCAGCGCCTGCAGCTGCACTCTGCGTACCGTCACATTTTCCTTTAAGTAAACAAAAAAAAGAATAACTTCTGGAGTTTTTATTATTTAACTCTATTCACAAAACTGTGAAGAAAAAATAAATAAATTGTGCCAAACATCTTATTCGTAGCGCGCATCGCAACACCCGAACCTGGGAACCAGCACCGTCCTTTCCGTGAACCACATGGAGAGGCTTCGCTTCATGTCTTTATTATTTAGCATCGTCTGGAAAAAAAGTCAGCTGCTCTTGTTTAGCCTTGTGCTGATTTTTGCGCATTGGAGAGGTGCTTGTGCTCTTGCAGGTCAGGTGTCAGACCTTTATTTTTCCACATCTGCTGGGGTCAGCCAGCGGGTGACCTGTCAGCGGTTCGGTTCGCAAAACCACGAAAAAAGCGAATAAACCGGCGACCCGCCAGAACCGCGCAGACTGTCAGAAGCTCAGGTTGATTGTAGAACAACGGGAAGTTCAAACCCAACTCGTTCATTTTTAGCTTGCAGAAAAACGCAAAGCCGTGAAATAAACAAAAGCAAACTGACCAATAAGACTTGGGCTTTGGGGTTCCCCGCATCAGACTGACACCGCTGTGTGTGTATAATGTCTTTTGACACAAAAGATATTTTATTTTCCACCATTTTGCTAATAGAACAGATGGTTAGATAATAAAACTATAACTCTTCTTTTCTTTTTTATTTAAAGGAAAATTTACTGCAACAATTCATCAGTTTGCTTTTGTTTATTTCAGTCACTTGTGGCCAGTTTAGAATCACAGAGAAAAACTCCAAAAGGGAATCAAAGTTAAAACTCTGTGAGCCAAGAACTTCTGATCACATAATAGCAATTAACCATAGCTGCCATGGTAAATTATTACTGATAACTGATAACTATTGTGAGTGGTCCTGACATTAATATGATCAGGCAGTATTATCATATATATATATCTATATATATATATATATATATATATATATATATATTTATAAAGACTGTATCAAACAAGTGCCCTTCGTGTTGCTCTGTACCCATGAAGTTGCTCCCAGTCTCAAAAAGGTTGGTGACCCCTGATCTAAATTGAAATAAATAACCCACCTGTTTTTATAGTTGAAAAATGTTTACGTTATCTCAGAATTTTTGTCAGGTAGATGTTAAAAATAAAAATGTCAGATTTCCCACAAATCTTAAATATGTTCAATAACTGCAGAAAACAATGTGAACAACAGTTCAAACAAATAACTAGACTTTCTAGGTATTAATAGCTAGAACAAGCTATTATTTCTAGCTAATTATAGTAATATGCCAGAAATAATAATTATCAAATCTTGAGGCAAAAAACCATGAAGGATTAGCTATCCTTGGTAAGACTTGTTTTAAATGTTGGTAGTGCAGAAATCAACGATGACTTCCTTTTGGTGACATAAGTCAATTGATACCAAAGTAAAAATGATGTTTCAAATTAGAATTTTGTCTTGGAAATTTGCTTAATGTGTGTCAGAAATGTACAGCTCTATGGCTGTAAAAGCCCTGCTAAGGTAAATTAGTGATAGAGATCTAGGTTTGACATCCGATGTACACTGTCAAGGAAAATACAGGAACGGTAGAACACGAGTGCCATATTAGTTTGGTACAATCCACTTTTGTTAAACTGATATTGCCCTCTGTTGAATTATTTTTATGGCTTTTTCAATTCTTCCAAATTTTGCAAAACAAAATTTTTGTCTACAAATGTTTTTGTGCCTTTTTTTTAAATTCATGTTTGCTTTCAAAATTTCATCCATCTGTTTTTTTTTCTGCAGGGAGGATGTTTCGTATCCACTTGAATAACTAATAATATAAAGTAATTTCTTCATTGAGCATCATCAAATGTGACTTAGATCATTCTCATCAGGAGGAGGTGACTCAGTTCCTGAAACTCATAACATTTTATATAACTTAAGAATAAATGGACCTAAATGGAGCTTGGAGCCATTGTGATTGGAAATGGGGATACAATTTTCAGAAAAAGAAAAATTAAAAAACTGAATAGTGAGACTTGAAAATTTGACTACCAAGAAACTGGCCCTCGTACATAGGTAGCTGATATTTTGAGGTGGACAACTTGTCTAGCATAGGGCTATCCATCGCCTCTCACCCTAACACGGGGGTCGGCAACCCGCGGCTCCGGAGCCGCATGCGGCTCTTTAGCGCCGCCCTGGTGGCTCCCTGGAGCTTTTTCAAAAATGTTTGAAAATGGAAAAAGATGGGGGAGGGAAATATATTTTTTGTTTTAATATGGTTTCTGTAGGAGGACAAACATGACACAAACATTCTTAACGTTTAACAATGCTGTAAGAATGTGTAGAATAAATATTACATTTCAAAATTTCTGTCAACGAAGATTTGCGTCATAGCCTGCGACGCACGTTTCTATCAGCAGGGCGGGATGCCAGGCAGGTGGCCGTTGTAAACAAATCGGCGGCTGTGTGATGACGAAGAAACTGGCCCTCGGGCCATGGCTCCCAAAGGGAAAAAGAGAAAAATAACTGAGGAGAACAGAGGTTTCAACGTTTCTTGGACCGAATCATTTGCATTCATTGCTAATGCGGAAGGATTGCCTGAATGTTTGCTATGTAGCGAGAAGTTGTCAAATAACAAAAAGAGTAATGTGGAAAGACATTTCCAGGGAAGGCGTGCTACATTTGCAAAAGGCTGCTGTTTTATTTTTATAAATGCAGGCTGCGTTTTATTGCACTCTGTTTGTTGCCCATATAAGGGGCACGTTATGCACGTTCCATTTTGTTGTTTTTTTAGAATCTTCACCATAAAAACGACATCAAAAATCTGATTTCTTTATTGCATTTCTTTAATTTCATCAAAGCAATGAAATATAATTCATTAATATTGTAATGAAGTTAAACTTGAGGCGGCATCGTACAACAGAGTAGTCACGTGGTGCGTCATTCTCTAGGATGCACTGCGGGGGAAAAAAACATTTAATTGTGAAGGCTCATTATGTATTTGTAGCCAACTTAGTCATTTTGATAGTAGGCTAATATAGCTAATATAGATACATACAGCATGTGTTGCCTTCATTATAAAGCTTATATAAGGCTTTTAATTTTTTGTGGCTCCAGACATATTTGTTTTTTGTTTTTTTGGTCTAATATGGCTCTTTCAACATTTTGGGTTGCCGACCCCTGCCCTAACACAATACAACTTTCTCCTGCTACCCTGAATGTGAACAATAAAAACGGTTACAGAAATGAGGAGATTTTAGTGGTTTAGTGTTAGTGATTTTTCACCACTAACAAACTAAGCCATAGTGCCAAAACTATTTGCTACTCACGCTTAATAGTTGAGAATATATTTAGTGGATCACAACAGAAGCTATAATATCATTCTTTGTCACAATTAATATTAAAATAAGTTACCAACACCGGATTGTACTTAGCTTTTCTGTAGCACAACTCTGTTCAGAATCCAAAATGCAAATAGCCATCTCACGAACTTCAGAAAACTGGTGCTTCGTCTTCTTCCTCCTCTTCACAGTTGCCAAAAATCTTTACTGGCAAGTTATTGACGCTTGAAGAGTCAAAAGGTTCACTGCGTGACATGAGTCAATTCATTTTTGATTCCAAAGTAAAAACGATGTTTCAAATTAGAATTTTGTCCTGGAAATTTGCTTAATGTGTGTCAGAAATGTACAGCTCTATGTAGTATTACTCTTGACTTTTAACTCCAGTGTCAGAACCGATTTGCTCTCCATATCGTTACAAATACTCTATTTAGATTAAATTAGGTTAACACTGAAATATTAACACCACATTTTTTACTGTGTGCCATTTGATTGGAAAACTAAAGCAGATCTTATATACATGAGTGGAAAATACGTTAATGCAGTGACCAATAATAAAAGAACCTACAAAACAAGATGTCATGTGATATTCATTGGTAATACATAGGTTGTACTTTGTATGCATATACTGTGAATGAAGAGTCTGCTATACTGACCATATAAATACCCCGTTTTTCCATTCAGCCCATCTCATTTGTACCTGGATGGAGTAAGTCCATCCAGGTAATAACAGACTGCAGTGGTTTGAAACCAGAGTTTTGCTGTGGTCTTTAGCTTTGTACCAACATGAAGGGTCATGACAAACCAGGAAGCTCAAACTCTGGTGTGTTTGAACCTTTGTCCAGGACAAATAAAGAAGTGTCTCTGGTCTGTTAACTGAAGTCAATGCAGATGTGACACTTGAAGGACTTTGTTTTCTGAACTTGAAGCCATTTTTTTCAGTGATCTAGCTGTTCATTTAATTTCCCATCTGTGTCTAATACATTCTGTCAGATTGTATGACCTAAATGACCCAAAACTGAACACAAAGTGGTTCCAGGTCATTTGCCATAATAAGCCTGAAAACATGTAACGTATTTGTTACGTCCGAGTTGAATGTGAAATTGGGATGGATATTTTTGTGTTTAAACATATATTTTTGTTCAGGGCTGTACAGAGACCTTAAGGAGCCGGGGCTTAAAGTTAAAAAGGGGCACATTGAACAAGATCTTAAAACACCGTACAACAACATAGCAACAACCCATAGTAATCAAGAATTTAATTGGACCTTCTATATCATTGCCATCATGTGGGGACAATGCAAAGCAAATGTAGTCTATATTTTTCCCAACAGGTATAAAGCTGCTGTTTCTGCTGCTGACAGTTCTTGAGAACTGAGTGGATCTGAGACTGTAGCTGTTAAACAGACCGGAGGAGAGAAGGTCACTGGTTAAGAAGTTATGAGATAAGCAAATTTGCTGCCATTTTATTACTATCTACTATCTATTTAACCTCTACAACAACTTGGCTGCAGGCTGCTTATAGATCAAAAAAATCTCAAAGGTGTTTAAATATATGTTATTTTTTGATGTTAGCAAATCTGAGATCTAGAACTGTATGACTGGCAAAGAAAACTCAGTAGCTACTGGTAGGGCCCTCATGACATTCAGGGGGCCCTAAAAATGGTTTTATTGTAAGACAGACCATAAATCTAAATCTGTAGCATTCTTTTATAGAGAATGACTGTTATTAAATTTTATTTAATGCATTCAGCTGAGAAAAAAATGGCACATTTAGGATTTTATTAGGAAGTTTAACTTTGTGAAAGTTTAAAGAATCATCTTGATAGTTGTGTTACCATGGCTACGATATTGTGTAATCTTTGTGTTTGAGTTGAGTTTGTTCACTAATACATCACAGCAAATAACCAATAATCATTGACCGTAAACTCGGCCAATAAACCTGGTCTCCCTCTCATAGTCTTCACCTCAGTGGCGTATCTAGGCCCTGTTTCAGGGGTTCTTTAGCACCGTAAAACAGCACCCGTGTATCTCAGCACCCTGAATAGGATTGATTGCTACCAATCGCGTAAAATACGGAGTCGTCACATATTTGGTCGTTAAATGTGCGTCCAGTGTGGAACAGATACATAACTGTCCGATAGACATGCCTATAATATTGTTAAACACTAAGTTTAACAATAATGGCCAAAATAAAACACAGCAAATATTAAGACGGACACTACGCAGCCGCTGTAAGCTGCTTTCAACCCGCGTCTTTTTAAATCGTCCTCGACCTGATTCCATGTCCTTAGAAGAAAAAACGCTTTAAAAAATACAGACGTGAGTGAAAAGACGCGCATTATCAACTGAACAATTTTTGTGAGGATGGATACTGTGCACATCGATCAACAAAAAAACAATGTATCCGTGGTGGCGCAGTTTGCTTTTGTGTAATAGACTGAATGGATCAGGGGAGGAACTGCAGACAAGGCAGAACCTGAAGAACCAGAAATCAGCGTCTCTTCATCCTCAATCATCTCCTGAGGCTCATATGGTACAGAACATTTTGGTATGAATAATTCAGTTTCTTATTGTGATTTTAGTTGATTTTAGTTTAATTATTGCTTAGGATGTTGAGTTTGAATATTTAATAAATCATAGCATTAGCCAAAATAAGTGGCCAGTTAAAGAACAAATCATACTATAGATTAACACTAAATACATAAATATTTTCTACATTACTTTCTGTGTGTTTTATTCACAAATGTTGATATATTTTATAAATAGTTGTTCAGTGGTCATTTAATGTATTACTTCATTAATATTTTATTAATGTTGTTTACCAGTTTGGATAAACTGACTTCATATCAATGAAAAAAAAAAAAGATATGAAGCAAAAATGCACCAGACCCAGACCTGCAGGCCAGGGTAGGTTCTAGATGGGGGCCAAGAGGTTCTGAAGAAATTATACAAAATAAATGTCTTTTTAAAATATTTAGTGGTTGATATTTTTTTAAACCTTCACAATTTTATTTTAACAATAAAGGCAGAGAAACTGAGTCATTAGACTGAGGGCAGCCAGACTTTATTTTCCTAAATTATTATATTCAGCTAAATATTATTGGTGAGGGGCACAAGCAGGTATACAGATAAAAAAAAAATTTGCAAATTTAAATAAACATTTTTTTGGAAAAAAAAAAAAGCTCAAAAAGGGCACTAGGGGCATCAAGGATAAAAAGGGGCAGGTGCTCAAGCCTCCTTCGCTCTCCCTCCCTCCTCTGCACATGCCTGTTTTTCATTTATCAATGAGTGCAGAAAGTTGATTAGAAGCTTACAAATGTCATTGTGAATAATACAATCATGGAAATTCTCCAATAAACCTGCCTTGGTTTAAGATACCAAGGCTGAATGTGTGTATGATCAAACAAAACTCAGCAATTCTTGTTATATGTTTCTTTCTTTTCTTTAGTGAACACATTAAATTGCTTTTCTGTTCTTGACAGAAAAGATATTCACGTTATCCGAGTTTTCTTGTCATCCAAGAATTCATACATCCAGCTACACATCCAGCTGTGTAGCTGGATGTATAGCTGGATGTAGCTAGCTGGATGTCTGCTAGCTGTGTAGCTGGATGTATAAACATCCAGCTATACAGAATTTAGCGAATGGGGATAAATCCTGATGTGTTACTACATAAACTAATTGCATATTTTGTAAGTAATGTTTGTTCTATGCAGTAATAAAACTCTTCATTAGAGCTGCTATTTCACTTTTATCTGGAAAATACTGAAAGCAAATCGAGTCTTCCAGGGATTTAGGTGACTGACGAAGAGCCTTTAGTAAATTTCTGTGTGGCTATGTAAAATATAAAGACTAGACATACTTTGCCACAAGTAAGAATTTTGAAGGAGCTTCACTTAAGTCATTTTAAATCATTTATAATATAGCAAATCTGATTCAAAACTTCAACAAGCCATCAAGCCTCTACACATTTTTGTTTATTAATTGTTCCAGAAATGAACATCTTGGATAAATACGTTACTGGGAGTTGATTCAAGAAAAAAACATTTATATATTTCTAAGTTCAAACTTCAAGACCAGTTTCCTGTTTGTATTGGAAAACGTTTTTATGTATAAATGCAACTTTGAAAACTTCTGCTTTAACAGACCACTTCCCCCAGTCGCAGACACTTCAGACATCCAAGCCAACAGAAATAAAACCTTCCCAGAGGCAGCAGTCTGTGTCGCTTTGATTCTGTCTGCTGTAAAGACGAGGCACTGGGCGTCACGAGGGGCCAGATGGAGCATCTGCTCTGGGTCTGTTAGTCGGGTCAAGAGATGTTCCCTCGTACACTACCTTGTTCCGGATGCCCTCCTGTATGACCCTCTGCTGCACCCGTAACTTAACATTGTTCATTCTGCAGTAAAACCTGAAATGACACAAAACAGTGAGAAAAACAGCTTTTCTTTTTGGCAGGGAAACGTGATAATCCCAGAGAACATACCAAGACCCGAGAGTAGTGAGCATAAAGCCTGCAAAGCCGACATCAAAGGAGCGCCTCACTCGACCTGGCGACAGTAAGAACAGCATTTTGGATAAGATCCAACTGTCTGATTAAAATACAGCTCATTTTAACTGAAATAAAAATGTTTTATTAAAGTCAATGAATGATTACTAGAGATGTGAATCTATTGTAGATTCAGACACATTTTTTTATTCAAATGGTCTGTTTACAAATTATGCGACTGACAAGAAAAGACGAAGTGTAAGGATTTAAAATCAGTTCTAGAAGCAGTTTAGATTTCAATTAAAGTACATTTGTGTATAAATTCTCTAACTTATTGTCACTGATCTTTGACTAAAAATAGGACTTTACAGTCACAGTGCATTTAAGTCTGAATCAGTGGATCAATTTGATGATTTTAACCTCAAATCCTCACTCCTCCACCTCTTCACTTATTTTCTTTTCTCTACATTAATTCCAAACATCTCAAGTCCTGTTTCATCTGTCCAAAAGGACATAATTCCAAAACTCCTATGATGGAAAATTTACATTAAAAAAATTATATATATGGATGGATGGATGGATGGATGGATCAATTTTCTCTTCTTCTCACTGGTGGAAAGAAAGAAAAGCATGCCAGCAGCTACTGAGCCTCCGGTTCCATGCAGGATGGCGTCTCTGGCACACGGTGTCCTCTGGACATCTAGGATCCCCAACAGCTTAAAACCCTGAAGAATGACACAGGCAGTGTTGTATAAAGTACTGAAATCTCAGAGTCAAGTAAAAGTATCGGTACAGCTCCAAAATATGACTTTGGTAAAAGTAAAAGTCACTGATTGAAATGTTACTTGAGTTAAAGTATTAAAGTATCTGAAATGTCTTGTACTTAAGTATGGAAATTACTGTAAAAATGGATGTACTCAAGTAATGTAATGAAAAGTACAAGTAAAAAGTAAAACAAGGCAAATGCAGTTTGAATGACATTTTTTATATTTTGGTAAACTTGTTAAATACACTTAAAATAATGTACACAACCAAGTGCAGGCAAAATGAAACCTGCTAATAGATATACCTGCAGGCATCATTTAGTTAAGAAAATTAGGTGCTTTACCTAAACCACAAGGTTAACTTAACCTGCTTTACAACTGAACCAGCTTCTTAGTATACCCTGCAGGACAGAAAATACAAAGTTTCTATAAGCCTTAAGTTTCCCCTTTCAGTAAGATCAGTGCTGAAAATGAGAAAAATAAATAGTCAGTACAGAAAATGCGGCCAACATGAAGAAAAAAAAGCCGTTACGATTACTCTACTTCACAAACCGTAGGTGCACACAACTGGTCATTATGCAAAAGAAAAAAAGAATTGGGAGGGAAATGCAGCTTATTTGGCATCTGAAGAGGGAGAGCTTTTTTGTAAACTTGGTGTTTAATGGGAGAAGCGAAACAGACCTCCGTGAAGCTGACACCCCACCTACTCAAAAAATCCAGCAAATAGTCTGATTGGTTAGTGCTCCGTTTGTGCAGCTTTGGTTTCCGAGATATTAAAATTTATTTTTTAGGCCATCCAAAATATATACTTTTTAAGATTACAATTACTGAAAATATTGAGTATGACTACTTCAGACTCAATATTTTGTGTCATGAATTTTGTGTCACAGTTGGTCACAAGGCAAACATTAGTTTCTCAGGAGAGTTTGGATGTAAAATTTGTTGACTCTCCCTGAGTGAACCTCCGACACCTTGAGGAAGGGGAGACCTAGAGAACGGCTGGCCAAAATTAGCGTTCATGAATCGGATCAACCTCGAGCTAGACACCGCTCACACCGGACATTGGAATAGCCAAAGTCCAAATTGAAAACAACTTTGCTGCGTTTGTTTTAACGGCACAGACCTGCACAAACGGAGCACTAACGAACCAGCCCACTTTGGTTTGTTTTGGAGCAAAATGCGGGGATGGTAAACTCTGGATGGCCTAAAAAATCATTTTTAATATCTCGGAAACCAAAGCTGCACAAACGAACATTTTAACGGCACAAACCTACACAAACGGAGCACTAACCAATCAGACTGTTTGCTGGACTTTTTTGACGTAGTGGGGAGGTGCGAAACCGATGCATCCTATTGTTGGTGATGAACAAGCCCAGGCAAGTCGGCTACCGACTTTGTTGCAGTCAATCAGTAGGTGGGTCAAAACATTTGCGTTTCTTTCTCGCTTCTTTGTAACGAGTAACTAAACCACACATTGAAAATGTATCAGAGTAAAAGTATGCAATTAAGTTCGGAAATGTAGTGAAGTAAAAGTGAAAGTTATCAAAAAGTTTTTCACTCGAGGAAAGTATGAAGTACTCCAAAATATACTTAAGTAAAGTAGTTAAGTATTTTTACTTCGTTACTATACAACACTGCAAGCAGTCTGGTGATCAACTTTCTCCTTTTCTAGATAGTTTTCTTAGAAAGCATTGAAAAAGATTATTAAGGGTAATAATCAAGGGATTATTACCCTTATACTTAAGCCCAAAAAAAGACAAGTTACGTATTGATAATTGGCATCCTACATGTTTCTTAAATAATGGTTATAAAATCGTTGCATCAGTATTTGCAAAAAAAAAAACTTAAATTGGTTTTAAATACAGTTATTGGAGAAACCCAATCTGGATTCCTACAAAATAAGACACCTTTCCAATAACATACATCTTGATATTCTGGACTATTCAGAATTAATTACTGACAATAGCTTCATACTTTTTTAAGACTTTTATAAAGCATTTGATTACATTAATCACAACTTTATCTTTAGCTGTCTTTATAAATTTGGATTTGGTCCTTTTTTCTGCAATACAATTTAAAAAATTCTTAATTTAAAAATGTGTAATTATAATGTATGTTTACACCATATAACGTATGGTGTAAAACCTTCTGCATTTCACAAACAAGCACTTCTTTCAGCGGAACTTATATACAAACATATTTTTTCTCCCCATAAGTTATTCATCTGGAATGCAATACATCCTTCACAAAAATAAATCTTTATTTTATTCTTAATAGTCCGACAATAAAATTCTTCAGGTGGGTCAGCTATTTAACAAAAATGGGTGTTTGCTCAGTTACAGCGAGTTCAAACTCAAATATAACCTCGCTGTAACTTCTAAAGAGCATGATATTGTGTTTGATGCTGTAACTAATGAAATATATGAACTCTTTAAAAATAATGCTGATATGAATAGAAGGCCTTGTTAAATGTAACTGACACCATCATTTTGGTGTTTTTATTCTCCTTGTAAGAATAACAGAACTATTTATGCCCTGTTTCAACAAATATTATTTCTGTACCTTCATCTGTTTTGTATTGGAAGAATTTTGTCCCTGATTCACTATGGAAAAAGGTGTGGACTCATCATCAGAAACTTTTCATAAACAATAAAATGAAAGATGTCTGTTTTTAAATTTTACATCAAATGTATCCTACTAATCAATACATAAAGAAATATTTTAAAACGATATACCCCAACTGTAAGTTCTGCAAAGAGCATCCAGAAACAGTTAGTCATTTATCACAAAAAAAAGTTTGGAAAGAGTGTAATATGTTGTGGCAAGTTATGCTGAATTTTGTGGATTGTAATTTCTACCAATTTACTTCTTTGGGTAGTTAGAATATATTTAAATTAGTTTATAACCAAAATTTTTCATAAATTTTTATATTTGGAATTATTTAGATTATGCTGTAAGTTGTTAGACCCTCCCATCAATTTGAGTAATTAAGAACACGCCAGGTGCTTGGTGGAGGTCTATTGTTTGGTAAATGCCTGGTGAGTTGACGGGACGTTTTGTAAATTATTTTTTTGACTACCTTTTAGAGCTACAAACATCAAATTGAGATTATTTTTCGTTTTCCACGAAGTTGCAAGACATTTTAAGTAATTATTTTGTCCCTACATTTACAAGAAATAAATCATATATATTTTTACAAAACAATCGAGTCGAAAGTGGGTGCAAATCAAACCACCTGTTACCACCCACAGCCTTTGTTGGAAATTTTGGTTTATGGAAATAGAAGGCCACAACATAATAACTTTATAAACTGTAATATTGATACAAAATGTTCCCTGAGGTATGAACATATTATTTTTGGCTTTCATGGTAAGAATAATGCAGATAAAAGACTGGCATGTAATTATTATATTTGGCAAATTTCATGTTCACAAATGTAAATTTTCATCATCTTCACCTATTTTCACAGTTTTGGTAAAGGAAATTGATCTCTATTTATCTACTATTTCCAAGAGTATGTACAAAAAAATCTCAAAACATATACGAATGTTGTAGATCTCTGAATATTTTTTATTTATCATGTCTGTAATATCTATTCTTTTTGCTTTTCATACCAATGTATTTACTGTTGAAAGCTACACCCCTGGCATACTATATAATACATTGTGTTCTGTTTCTTTGCAGTTGTAAACAAAGATGATCATTTATTGATTAAAAAAAAACATTTACTAAAAAAGTGATAAAAAACGAGAAGAGACTGGCAGTGGCCCGTGCCCGCTCCTTTCTGTTTCCTGTAGCGAGGTCCATCTGGTTATTTTAGCCACCAGTTAATCCATAACACCGGAGCTGTTATTAATGTGGCTAAGACCGAATCTGTAGCTTCAGCTCGACATTAACTCTAAGAACCCTTATTTAAAGATGACCGCGTAAATGTAATGCGAGTAAAAATGCTGTGGTGTTACTTTAAAAAAATCTGTGTATCTCTCTTTAAGGGTAACAAGGTGGAGTGATGAAGGTTGTCACACTTTTGTAACGTTGCATGTTTCTGACCACTTTGGCGAGACAGAAAGTAAATTAAATAAGAACATATAACAGTTAAAAACAGCCAATGGTGTTGACAACTGATAACCCTTGTGAAAACTGGAAGCTACGAAGCCATTGTTTCTCCAGTGAAAAGAAAAACATGCTCCGACCTTTTCCTGGCCTGTCCCTTCTTCTCCTGCCATCACTGTCCAGCCTAGCTCTCCTTCTTGAAAGCTGATATGATGGGAAAATGCGCCAGGTCGAATAAGGTTAAGGTTGTCCGCCCATTCTTCATAGCCGTCGAACAACAAATATACAGAGACTACTTCGTTCCGGACCCGACTGGCAAACAGCGTCGGACGCATTTGGTCACCACTTCCGATACGTCACGCCCTGTTTCGTGAAAAATTATTTTCTGTAATTTTAATATACAACTACTAGTTAATGCTTATTTGATTGCCTCTTTGGTTGATTCGAGGTGTTCATAAAAACTGAAACAATATTAGATGTATAGGAATAAATTTGTATTTTATGTAAATGTAAAAAGTGGACAATAAAATAACATTTTCTCTCTCGATCTACTTTTCCCTTACTTTTCACTGCGACAAACTGGCGGCCTGTCCAGGGTATATCCCGCCTCTCCCCCGGAACGCAGCTGGAGATAGGGACCAGCTGCGTTCTGGGGCTGTTCAATAAGTCTATCCCTTGTCCGCAAGGGTGAACAGAAAATTGATGGATGGATCTACTTTTCTGTTTGTTGCATACAATTCTAAACACTGTTTATGTTTATGTAATATTCCTATTCTAAGTATGAAAAAAATAGCTCTGTAAAATCTAGTGAATACAGAAAATCTGTATTTTTTCCCATTCACCCGCATAGACATTCTTTTTTGTAATAAAGACGAACCTCAGGCGGAAGGTTTAAAGAACTCTAACTCATGTAAGGTGTTATTTAAAACTTAATTCCAAATGCACTCATCCAATCAGGACGCTCTAAACAAGAGGATCAAAATCTAAAGTTTACAAAGCCAAACGGGAAACTTGTCAGGGCGATCATTTCAAGATAAAAGAGAATTAACTTGCCAGGTCATTAACCATTACCATTACTGTCTACATCCTGCTCTTTTCCAACATAACATCACAGGGAAAGTAGCAGTTGTGTAAGGATTTTAAAGTTGATGAAATTCTGATTATGAATACCGAATACTATCCCTACGATAAGTCAATAAGCCTATCTCATGCACGTTTGTTATAAAATGTGATCATGGTAAACTGAAACGGAACATTTTAATTCCCATACCGGTAGTCAAACCCCGTCCGCCTGGGTGAAAATTAGGAAAACCTAATCGCTAACCCATATGGGAAAAGAATCAGCATGTGATGTCCAACAGATTAACAAATACCATTAAGAGGCCAACGTTTGTTCCAGAGGATTTAGTGGACCTACGTTCTTTTTGAGAATTCCTACTTAGTCTCAGATAAGGGCCTTTGACATGCCAGACGACAGTTTCATAAATTTTATTTTGAAGGAAACTGATTTTGAAAAAATATATATATATTGCCTGGTTTTAATTTTGTGATGTTATTTAAGCCACTTATTTTCATTTTAGTCCTTAAAAATACCTAGATCTCCACATAGCTTTATATTTTGGTTTGCCTGATTATTTTTATTGATTAAATGATTTATATTTGGATCAGCTACTCATTTAGTACCCTTTTTACTCTTTCTTAAGTAGTTTCTTGGATGGATACTTTTTACTTTTACTTGAGTAATATTATGTTGAAGTAATGCTACTCTTGACTAAAATTTTTGGGAACTTTACCCACATTTTCAATTAAACTGCTGAAATAAATCAGCTTTTCAATGACAAATGTTTTTAGATACATATCTGGTATAAAAAGCCAAACTCGTCAGTTTACTAAATTTATAGCTTGGCGTCATTTAACTTAATTTTCCTATGTTGTTTCATATTAACATCAGGTTGATCTGATGCCCTAGCAGCTCTGCTACAGTTCCAGTGACCTTGAGCAAAGCCCAGTTCTTAATCCTGATACTTAGTGTACCAGGATGTAGAAATGATTCAATGAGAGGTTGATCCCTGGGATGAACAAAGGTTTTAAAAATGTTCCGTCCTTGGACCAAAATCAGGAAATTAGAGTTGATCCAATAAGCTCATCTCTGCTGTATAAAATCAGAGCAGGGTCGTTTTCCCCATCACACTACCTGAAGACACCCAGGAGGTAAGTCTTTGCTACTATTCTCAGCTGGGCGATTTACATTAATATTTATTAATTCACAATGTGAAGAAGTGGAAAAAAGAAAATGCAAAGTTTCATTTTATGATGAGGATATGGATTTTGTTTTAAATTATTAGTACATATGTTACTAAACCCAGTACTTCCAAAAAGTAAAGGGTCAAACATATACATCCATCCATTTTCTGATCACCCTTCTCCATAACGGGGTCTGGAGTTGCTGGTGCCTATCTCCAGCTGCGTTCAGGACCAGTTAACCTAACAGTCATGTTTTTGAACTGTGGGAGGAAGCCGGAGAACCCAGAGAGAACTCACGCATGTACAGGGAGAACATGCAAACTCCGTGCAGAAAGACCCCTGGCGGGAATCGAACCCAGGACCCTTACCTTCTTGCTACAAGGCAACAGTGCTACCAACTGCGCCACTGTGCAGCCCCTCAAATATATACATTAATATTTTAATAAGACATTGCTTAATACTTAAAATGAGATGGTGAAAAAAATTAACTAAAAAATAAATCCTCATTTTGTTTTTTTCTTTCAGGATGATGACTCAGGATAAGAGAGTGCAGTTCTCACTTATGGAGTGTTTGTTCCTGGGAGCCTCTTTATTCATTTGGTCCCTGGCCCAAACAAGTAATCTTTATAATAATTTTAACACTAGTTGTATACAACAAGAACATTGTAATAACTTATATTGAGAGAATGAGAGAATATATGATGGACATAGCCTTCAAAAATGTACACATCTCTGTTAAAATGCTAGGTTTTTATGACGTAAGAAATTACTTCCAAACTTTTCTGCATGCAATGAGACACATATCCTGTTCAATTCAACTGAAAAACAAACACATCTGGCTGGAATAATAATAACAAAAAAATTATAATCAATCAATACAATTTAATTTGTATAGTACATTTTAGCAACAAGGCATTTCAAAGTTCTTTACATCATAAAAACACAAGAAACACAATGCAACATGGAATCAACAATCAAAAGATTACATTTAGTCGAGTACCATCATTAAAGTTTTAGTTGATTATGCTTCAAAGGCAACTCTAAACAGGTAGGTTTCTAGTCTAGATTTAAAGGCACTCAGTGTTTTAGCGGTTTTGTAGTTTTCTGGAAGTTGGTTCCAGATTTGTGGTGCATAGAAGCTGAAAGCTGCTTCTCCATGTTTGATTCTGGTTCTGGGGATGCAGAGCAGAACCAGAACAAGAAGACCTGAGAGGTCTGAAAGGCAGATACAAAAGCAGATCTTTAATGTTTTGTGGTGCTAAAGTGTTCAGTGATTTATAAACTAACAAGATTTTAAAGGCTATTCTTTGAGCTACAGGGAGCCAGTGTAGGGACTTTAGAGCTGCCTAAAGCAGAGCACATACCAGCAGAAACTGGTATGTGCTCTGTCTTCCTGGTTTTAGTGAGAGCGCTAGCAGCAGCTTTCTGTATCAGCTGCAACTGTCGGACATAAATATCTTGCAACATTTTCACATCCTTAGACTAACGTCTTCTCAACAATTTTATTTTTATCATTTTTTTCTCCGAAGAGTTTTTGCAGCACTAGTGGCTCGTTTTTTCAACAGGAGGCAAACAGGAAAGAGGGCAAGGAGAGGGGTAAGACATGCGGCAAGGGTTGCCGGGACCAGGAGTCGAACCTGCGACGTCCGCATCGAGGACAAATGTGGGGCATGCTAACCCCTGCGCCACCTCAGCTTCTCAACAATTTGTTTAATGGGAGTCTATTATCCTCCCATGTCTAGATAAGATCTCAAAATCTCTCAGACTGTAAGGTCATCTATCCACATTCAAATTCTAAATTATTGAAGCTGTTATAGAATTTTTTTTAAAGGATTGATAATATGTTTCAATAAATAGAGAAAGATTAATCTTTGTCTTTAAGTCTCTTTATTCGAAGGCAAAAGCATTCGAAGACCTGTCTCACTGAACGCAGTCAGGAGAAGAGCCCTGAATGACACAAATCATAATAAAGTCACAGCCAGGCAAAGACCACCCAAAGTCTGATCTCTATTTCCAAATGGACCACAGAGACAATTCTTAATCCCACCCCATGAACTATCTCTCATCTCTTTGAGGGGATGTTTTATGGCAGAAAAGAGAGCAGGAGAAAATTCTAATTCTTCTTTGTCAGTTACATATGGGGGCAGGGTCAAACAACATTTTCACACATGTCAGTCCTTTAAGACAATTTCCAGATCAAGCATTGTGCTCAAAATGTCTTCAGACCTTTTCTGTTATCACTGCTGTGGAAATATCTAAACATCATCTGGAAACTTCTTTAATGGAAAACACACATCTTGCAGAAATTACAAAACAGCAGATTAATGAGTAAATAAATGATAAAGAAAGTATAATCAGTTCCACTGAAAATGAAATAAGGCTAAACATTTTATTTTCTATTACAAAGCAAAGGACCCAGGTTCAATGCAATAATAATGGTGGTTTTAATGATGACATACAAAATACAAAAATCCAGGCAGCACAGGTGAGTAGAAGACTTGGAGCTCAGAATTAGTAGCAATTCAAATAACAAAAACAAAGGCACTGGGGAGACACAGGCTGACACAACAAGACAGTAGATACAAGGACCTGACAAGGAGCAGAGAACACAGGTGGGATTAAATACTCAAGGGGTAATTGGGAACATGAGACACACCTGGGAGCAATCAAGAAACCTAAATTAATACACACAAAAACCAAATTCTTACAGTATCCCCCATCCAAGGCTGGTTACCAGATGCCCAAAAAAAGAAATATCCAAAAACACAAAACAACCCAACTAGAGTGGCTGGAGGGGTGCCAAACAGGGGACTAGAGTTCAAGGAAAAACACAAGGAAAACAAAACAAAATAAACTCAGTTTCAAATAAGTGGGTCAGGAATCTGCAAGGTGCAAGGAATCTGGTGGGTGGCAATGAAGGAGGCGGACCATGGAAGCGGGTCTGGAGACCAGTGACATGCAGGAGGCGGATTCATGGAGGTGGGCCCGGAGGACGGCGGCACAGGAGGTAGACCCATGGAAGTAGGTCCAGAAGTGGCGCAGGAGGACCCATAGAGGAGCTCGGGCCTTGGAAGGAAGGTTGGCTGGAACTGGCAGAGGGCTCAGAGGGGCCGGCGGGAGGAGCCGGGGAGTCACTGGTGTGGTGGATCGTTTTCTCTGAATGAGAAATGAGAAACCGCTGAACATAGAACTATTGTTTATAGAAAATTGTTTCTAACATAATTGAGTATTTTTTAAACTGTTCACAAAGTGGACAAAAATTCTCTTCTGAAACTAAACTAATTGAAAATTATGTTCTGATGCACTGGGGAAACGTCAGGGAAATTCGTCATAGTGATTGTTGAACGGGTGAAGTAATCCTGTTGAGGGGTGAGCAACATGTTCTCCAGCTGATTATAATCTGACTCCAGTCCTTGTTCCTCCAGCAGCAGTGGAGAAGGCAAGATCTCAACATTGTTGTATAACTCCTTCTTGGCCAACTCCAACTGCTGCTGGATCCACCTCTCTTGGTCTGTATCTGTCTGGTCCTTAGAAACGGCAATCCTCACCTCTGTTTGGTTGGGTCCTTCGATGATGAAGTGCAGTTCTAGAATGGGGAGGATGGAAGAGGAGGACCCAGGTTCAATGCAATAATGATGATAGTTTTAACGATGACATACAAAACACAAAAAAACAGGCAGCTCTGACTGAAGACACTGTTTTTCAAAGACAGTTTTGGACATTCCAGAACTTTGAATTGCCTGTTATGAAATTATTCTTTTGTTGATTTGCATACAACTTATTTGACTCAAAAACTGACCGGTTGTCACTCATTCTCCGTCAAGATTTTTGGCTAGAAGGATTAACATGGTGACATGGAATATTCAGGTTACTGTAACATGTAGAAAAATACCACCAGGACAGCTGAAGTTAATTTCTGGTCAATCAGATTCATTATGATGATGGATGTTACTGTGAATTCAAAAGACTGAAGATAAAGATAATCATATATTTGTTAAAATTGATTATTCTGCATGTATAAGTCTAAGTGAAAAAAGAACCCCTTAAAGTTCACCTTTAGATTTATTGTGAAAGCTAATGAGAAGGTGGTTTAAAATTACTAAGGAGTAAAATCTCCAGAAAAATGTATCTCCAAATCTAGTCCTAAAGATTCTCATTGCATTTGGAGGAATGTTTTGGATCAAGGTGGCCAAAACATTCCTGGGTATTCTGATATGAATATTTCTAGAACAACAATTGTTACCTACACAGTTATTGTCATTTGATGAGAAAAGCACAAACAGGAATCCGTGATGAATGAGTGAGTGACCTTTTTTCTGTTAGCAGCAGCCTACCAGCTTCCACACTGCCAGCTCATCAACAAGACAATATCTCTGGAGAAGAGAGGCTGCTCTCGCTGTCACAGAGTGGAAACGACCATCTGCAGTGGATACTGCACCACCAAGGTGGGTGGTGATGCTCAAAACAAAAAACTAGAAATGAGTCAAGCCTGCTCATTTACTGGTTGGAGAGACTGTTGTGGTCTTGTTGGAGATCCATGAAAGGAATTCATCTTAAATTGGTATAGATTGGGTAAACCAAACTATAAAAGAGGGCTCCATTCTTTCTGAGACAATAAACTGAAATCCACTTTTCTATTTCCTTTCAGAACTTTGCATACATTGTTAGCTTTGGGGATTTTTAATTATACCAATCTACTTCCAGAATGAAATGCTGATCCCACATACTACTTAGATTATTTTGTAAAAATAAGAATTTTTTTTTTTTCCCCAACTTTAATTTACACAAGTTAAGACTGTATTTTTATCTAACTTGGCAGAAGCAGAACATTACTTGGTAGAGTGTTCATTTATAAAACTGAAAATGTTTCTTATTAGCGTCAAATATAAACTGCTTCAGGGGTGAAACTGTGTACTTTCTGAGGTGCATGCATGATAGGTATTTTCTCAACCTACATGAAAAGAGAACCACAGACAACGTTTGAGTTTTTAAGCAAGATTTTTGCAAAAGGAGAAGGCACAGCAGACCAGTTCCTCAAGGTGTCTGCCATGCGTTCTGACTTTCTGCATCAGAGCTGGTCCTTTATTACAAAGCATAGCAGGAAGGGAATGTGGAGGGAGGCAGTCTAAGAGGTATCCCAAGATAAGAAATGGACTGGAGCTTCAAGGTCTATACGCAACTGCAGCTACAAAGTCTAACAAGTTCCTTTTCTCAGGGATGTGAATACTAAATCTATTAAAACTACAAATGTAAGAATGATAACAAAACATAATTATTCTAACAATGCAGATTCATTATACCACCTAATCAGTTATTAACGATACAGCAGCAGCTGTTAATTCAGACTAGAAATTCAGATTTCTAGTCTGAATTGTTCCTAAACAATTCAGACAATTCAGACTAGGAACTATTCAAACAATTTTAGTCTGAATTGTTCCTAAACAATTCAGACTAGAAATTGTTCAGGATTTTTTTTTCTTTTTTTTTCGTTTTGATAAGGAGAGATACACTGAATCAATCAGAGAAGTGTACATTTGTCTTTAGATTTATTTTTAGAAAATCAGAGTAAGTATCAGAGATCAGCATGTGAGAAAAGAAAAGTAAGAGAGAAGAAGGAAGAAGCACATACAATTAGCACATACAATTCTCCTTTTATATCTTATCAGTCACGTATACGATGCCTTCCACCCATCTCTCTCCTGTAGGGAGTGTCTCTCAGTTTCTCCCATCTCTGGTTAATTGATACCTCTGTCCCTAAATCAAACCTGATTCAAAAGAGTTTCGGTTGGAAAAAGAAGAAAAAACATCTTCACTGAAACCTCCATTATCAGTTCCATTGTAATATTCGGCTTGATTAAAGCGGAACTCACAAAAACACACAAGGGGGATCGTGTCTCAGGAAAATAGGTAATAAGTGTTACAAGGATAATTTGATTAAAAAAAACATAAGTATTCAACAACTCAATACGAAATTAATAGGTTTTTACCAACAATGATTTATTCAGAAAACCCGAAATTTTATTGCTTAATAATAGTTATCCCGATACCTAAATCTAATGATTTAGGTAAACCCTAAACCCTCCAAAATAATAATAGGTCTGATTCTCCTTGTTTGGGTTGAGTCATCAACCAAACTTAAATAATTGAATGTCCCAATAGTCCTGTTCCTTTTTTGTAAGATTTTTATCCATAAAAGAGTCCCATAAACTCCAAATCAAAACAACGTCCTGGAAGCGTCTCTCCGTATCAATCCCCAGTCTCCATCCCGGAAGAAAAATCCAAAACGTCAAATAAACCCAAAAAAGATGAGAAAAAAGAAGAGTGGTACCACCAAAAACCCCCAAAAGAAAAATAAAATCCAGATCTCACCGGGAGCGTCCCTTCCCCCCCGGTGACTTCCTCCACGCACTGGCGTCGTCCTTCTGCACCGGGTGGCGTTTCCTAACCTTCGGTCCAATTTCTCGAGGACGATCTTCGGCGCTGGGGCGAACCTTAGTCGTTGTTTTATCTTTTTCATTAGTTTTTTCCTTGGTTTAAACAATCAATAAAGCTAAACTCCCGCTGCACAGATCTGAACATGAGCGTCTTACTTGCTGATTGCGCCGCTTCTCGCCGTTGCACACGCCCCCTTTTCAATACAAATTTTTCACACACCTAACCCCAAATATGATTTACCCAAAATCAGTTTTTAACTGTGGAAATTCGAAATATTTTTTAATAATGAAATCCCCACAACTGTTCCACAAGACAGTTTGCTGTTTTTAACATTTATTATAGTTATTGAAAAAAAAAAAACATAGTGGTTATGTCTGCGACAGACTGGCGACCTGTCCAGGGTGAACCCCGCCTCTCGCCCGGAATGCAGCTGGAGATAGGCACCAGCAACTCCCGACCCCGTTAGGGAGACGGGTGACGGAAAATGGATGGATGGATGGATGGATGGATGGATAGTGGTTATGTTTCACCATAAGTATAATACTTGCTCAGAAACCTTCATTATCAGATCATTCTTCCCACTCAATAACAAAAGTTTTTTTCGAAGACACAATAATTTTTCCGCTATTGTTTTGACACCCCAGTCTTGTGCAAAACATGCACTGAATGTACAGTATGTTATAGTCAGTGCAAACTGTACTGACTATAAAAGTGGAAGTATTTTGGTGGGGTTTTTTTAGATGTTTTAAAGTTAAAAGAGTACAAAAAGGAATATAAGTTCAACTTACAAACAACTTAAAACCAAATGAGCAGAATTCATAAAGTACAAAATCTATACAAGTCCTGGATTTTTCATGAGAACAAGTCATGGTTTTATTGTTTTTGCCTTAAAATTAAATGTGTTTATTTCAAAAACAGAAATTATGGCATCAATGCATTATGCGCAATTTGATCACAGAGACAATGTTGTTTTAAGAGACTGTAGCTGGTAAGCAACTACTATTCATGCTGAATACATCCTGCTTTTCATTCATAAAAACTAAATTTCCTGTCAGGTGATATTGAGAAAACATTTTGATATCAGTGGAGAGTGAATCACTTTATTCAACTGTGTAAAGATGCTGCAGATAATAATCCATCGGTAAATCCAAACATCATTTGAAGCTGTCTTTCAGGTTCAGTGTGGGCTTTCTGATGTTTTCTATGTTCTATGGAATTTTTTAAAACTTACATGTCATTTATAATCATGAGATGTAGCTCAAAATGCCATAAGAGTAGGCAGTTTAGTTTGGTGATGTAAAACATGGCAACAGCTGCATTTGCATTACAACAGGGCGAAAATCTTTGTCTGCACTTTTTACCAAAATGTGAGTTCTTTTCGGACTTGGCGCCTTTCCATTAAGAAAATTTAGGTTTGTAATTTCAATTTATGCAATTCTATGGTTAATAAAGAAGCAGCCAGTGATTGTTTTCTACTGTCAGATACTTGCTATAATGCAAAACTATGACAACTGTATTGTTTTTAGAAACTATTACCAAGAGAAGTAGATCATGACCCAAAATTAGAATAATTGAAAGGGGCTTTTATAAATGAAGGGCAGAACCAAAGAGCAGAGAAATGGTTAAAAGAGGAGCAAAAGAGAATGATTTAAATTAGAGGTGCTTGCCAACAGCTGATTGTGTCATTCAGGCCATGCTACTGTGAAGTGTCTTCTCTGCTGCCTGGAAATCAATCTATTAGCATGTCAGGGCCATCATGAGATGGTCGAAGAGAAACAGTCTTCAGTCAGAGAGGTATTTGAATTGGTTTGAGTTGACTTCATAAATTGGGCCATCACTTCCACCAACTTTCCATGACCTGTTATTGAAAGTCTCAGTGTAGCACAAGAACCTGTTTATCCATTTGCTTGTTTCCAGGATCCCAACATGAAGATAGTGTTGAGCAAACCAATTCAGCATGTGTGCACATATGGGGAATTGTACTACAAGACATTTGAGTTTCCTGACTGTTTGCCTGGAGTTGACCCTGTCGTCACCTACCCAGTTGCTTTGAGGTGCCACTGTGGCGGCTGCGCCATGGCCACGTCTGACTGCACCTTCGAGAGCCTGCAGCCTGACTTCTGCATCAACAACATCCCATTTTATCACTAATCTTGCGTCTTGCGTAATAAATGCTTGCGCTTGACATTATTATATATATAATTTGTATGTTGTTTCGCAGCCCTGCGACAGACTGGCGACCTGTCGAGGGTGTACCCTGCCTCTAGCCCGGAGCATTAGCTGGAGATAGGCACCAGCACCTCCCGATCCCACAAGGGACAAGGGTGTAAGAAAATGGATGGATGGATGGATGGATGGATGGATGGATGGATGGATGGATGGATGGATGGATGGATGGATGGATGGATGGATGGATGGATGGATGTTGTTTAGCACAGAAACGGCAGATTGCAGAGAAATTAATTCAAGAAAAATCTTTTCAAACTAAAAGTTAAATTAGAAAACTATGGAATAGAGCTAGACATACAAATACATTCAAGCAAATAACACAGTATTCAAAAAAATATTACCTTCAGCCCAAAGATTCCATTTTTTTTGGGGGGGGGGAGAAAAATCAGCGTAAATGCAAATTTACGCTGATTCCAAATAAAAATTACAAAAGGCTTGCATAGATGCAATATTTGATAAAGTTGAAACTTAACTCATTCTGCAAAATTATTTAACATGAATTACCTCATACAATGTAAGCTTGATGATTCCAGGTTGAAGAAAAGATCACAGTGAAGATTTAATTATTTTCTCATCAAGTCAGATAAGTAAAAACTGCAGCTCAACATTTGAAAATATGAATCTGGGATCAAACTCACAACCTTCTGGTTTTCAAAATCCTTTCCACTAAGTCACAGCCACATTTTCAAACAATCATAACTACAGCCTCTCAACATTTCTTTGCTGTCTCAAAGATAATAAGGCTAAAAATTGAATGTAGTGCTGAAAATTCACAGACTGTCCATTTTTCATTTCTTTCGTTGAGATAAAGTTTTTGGCTCTCTCATGAAAGTTTGGCCCTCAACTTTCATGATACACAAGATTTAAATTTTGTTCCAGCTTCAAACAACCAGAACTACTGTTTCTCAGCATTTTGATGAAGTTCAAATATAACAAAGCCTCCCATACCCACAGAATTAAGGGAGGATTTCATATGGGACATATTGGAGGATTTAACCGGGAACATATGGGTGGATTTAACAAGGGGCATATGGGTGGATGTAATAAGGGACATATGAATGGATTTAACATGGAATAGACAATTGGGAGGATTTTACATGAGACTTTTGGGAGGATTTAACATGAGACATTTGGAAGGATTTAACATGAGACATTTGGGAGGATTTAATATGAGACATTTTTGAGGATTTAACATGAGACATGAGACAATTTTAAGCAAAATCTTGAAATTTCAGCTTTACAATCTTTGAAACAGCATAGAAATACTGAGAAGCAGTAGATTTTGGTGGTTTGAAAAATTCCTGTTTCATGAAAACAAAACTATCTAAGACCAAAAAAGCTTTATCTCAGGGAAATAAGTCAAAAATGCACCACATTATAATTTTCAGCAAAATCCTGAAATTTCTGCTGAATATTCTTAGAAACAACATAGAACTACTGAGAAGCAGTGTATTTTGGTGGTTTGACTCACTTTGTGTATTCAGCATTACATTCATTTTTCTATCTTATTTTCATTGAATCAAGGTAGAAAAATATAAGTTGTGGATGTTTGCTAAAAATCCACTGTTTCAGAAATCCCAAGCTGAGAGACCAAAAAAAGCTTTATCTCAGCGAGAAAATGCCAAAATTGACACACTTTGTGTTTTGAGCACAACATTAACTTTTCTATCTTATTTTCATTGAATCAAGGTAGAAAAATATAAGTTTTGGATGTTTTAAGATGAAACTAAGCTAAAATCCAGTGTTTCAGGAAATCCCAAGCTGAGAGACCAAAAAAAGCTTTATCTCAGCAAGAAAATGCCAAATTGACTGACTCTGAGTGTTCAAAATTATATTATTAATTTTACATTATTTCCTATCAAACAACTTAGAAAACAATACGTTCTGGTTGTCTGACGCTGAAACAAATTAATAATAAACTGTGACAAGGAATACCAAGCTGAGAGACCAAAAAAAGCTTTATCTCAGCGAGAAAATGCAAAATTGACACACTTTGTGTTTTGAGCACTACATTCATTTTTCTATCTTATTTTCATTGAATCAAGGTAGAAAAATATGAGTTTTTGGATGATTTAAGATGACACTAAGCTAAAATCCAGTGTTTCAGGAAATCCCAAGCTGAGAGACCAAAAAAGCTTTATCTCAGCAAGAAAATGCCAAATTGACTGACTCTGAGTGTTCAAAAATTATATTATTAATTTTACATTATTTAACTATCAAACAACTTAGAAAACAATAAGTTCTGCTTGTCTGAAGCTGAAACAAAGTTATAATCCACTGTGACAAGAAATACCAAGCTGAGAGACAAAAAAAGCTTTATCTCAGCGAGAAAATGCAAAATTGACACACTCTCTGTATTCAGCATTACATTCATTTTGTATCTTATTTTCATTGAATCAAGGTAGAAAAATAAAGTTCTGGTTGTCTGAAGCTGAAACAAAGTTATAATCCACTGTGACAAGAAATCCCAAGCTGAGAGACCAAAAAAGCTTTATCTCAGCGAGAAAATGCAAAATTGACACACTCTCTGTATTCAGCATTACATTCATTTTCTATCTTATTTTCATTGAATCAAGGTAGAAAAATATAAGTTTTGGTTGTCTGAAGCTGAAACAAAGTTATAATCCACTGTGACAAGAAATACCAAGCTGAGAGACCAAAAAAGCTTTATCTCAGCGAGAAAATGCAAAATTGACACACTTTGTGTTTTGAGCACTACATTAATTTTCAATCTTATTTTCATTGAATCAAGGTAGAAAAATATAAGTTTTGGATGTTTTAAGATGAAACTAAGGTAAAATCCAGTGTTTCAGGAAATCCCAAGCTGAGAGACCAAAAAAGCTTTATCTCAGTGAGAAAATGCCAAATTGACTGACTCTGAGTGTTCAAAATTATATTATTAATTTTACATTATTTACTATCAAACAACTTAGAAAACAATAAGTTCTGGTTGTCTGAAGCTGAAACAAAGTTATAATCCACTGTGTCAA
Source organism: Poeciliopsis turneri (assembly GCA_922788865.1). Lineage (NCBI taxonomy): Eukaryota > Metazoa > Chordata > Actinopteri > Cyprinodontiformes > Poeciliidae > Poeciliopsis > Poeciliopsis turneri. Next base: position 8,425 of record CAKLNU010000484.1, on the reverse strand, counting down.
GAAATACCAAGCTGAGAGACCAAAAAAGCTTTATCTCAGCGAGAAAATGCAAAATTGACACACTTTATCTTTTGAGCACTACATTCATTTTTCTATCTTATTTTTATTGAATCAAGGTAGAAAAATATAAGTTTTGGATGTTTTAAGATTAAACTAAGCTAAAATCCAGTGTTTCAGGAAATCCCAAGCTGAGAGAGCAAAAAAGCTTTATCTCAGCAAGAAAATGCCAAATAGACTGACTCTGAGTGTTCAAAATTATATTATTAATTTTACATTATTTACTATCAAACAACTTAGAAAACAATAAGTTCTGGTTGTCTGAAGCTGAAACAAAGTTATAATCCACTGTGACAAGAAATACCAAGCTGAGAGACCAAAAAAGCTTTATCTCAGCGAGAAAATGCAAAATTGACACACTTTGTGTTTTGAGCACTACATTAATTTTCTATCTTATTTTCATTGAATCAAGGTAGAAAAATTAAGTTCTGGTTGTCTGAAGCTGAAACAAAGTTATAATCCATTGTGACAAGAAATACCAAGCTGAGAGACCAAAAAAAGCTTTATCTCAGCGAGAAAATGCAAAATTGACACACTTTGTGTTTTGAGCACTACATTAATTTTCTATCTTATTTTCATTGAATCAAGGTAGAAAAATATAAGTTTTGGATGTTTTAAGATGAAACTAAGGTAAAATCCAGTGTTTCAGGAAATCCCAAGCTGAGAGACCAAAAAGCTTTATCTCAGTGAGAAAATGCCAAATTGACTGACTCTGAGTGTTCAAAATTATATTATTAATTTTACATTATTTACTATCAAACAACTTAGAAAACAATAAGTTCTGGTTGTCTGAAGCTGAAACAAAGTTATAATCCACTGTGACAAGAAATACCAAGCTGAGAGACCAAAAAAAGCTTTATCTCAGCGAGAAAATGCAAAATTGACACACTTTGTGTTTTGAGCACTACATTAATTTTCAATCTTATTTTCATTGAATCAAGGTAGAAAAAATATAAGTTTTTGGATGTTTTAAGATGAAACTAAGGTAAAATCCAGTGTTTCAGGAAATCCCAAGCTGAGAGACCAAAAAAGCTTTATCTCAGCAAGAAAATGCCAAATTGACTGACTCTGAGTGATCAAAATTATATTATTAATTTTACATTATTTACTATCAAACAACTTAGAAAACAATAAGTTCTGGTTGTCTGAAGCTGAAACAAAGTTATAATCCACTGTGACAAGAAATACCAAGCTGAGAGACCAAAAAAGCTTTATCTCAGCGAGAAAATGCAAAATTGACACACTTTGTGTTTTGAGCACTACATTAATTTTCTATCTTATTTTTCATTGAATCAAGGTAGAAAAATTAAGTTTTGGATGTTTTAAGATGAAACTAAGGTAAAATCCAGTGTTTCAGGAAATCCCAAGCTGAGAGACCAAAAAAGCTTTATCTCAGCAAGAAAATGACAAATTGACTGACTCTCAGTGCTCAAAATTATATTATTAATTTTACATTATTTACTATCAAACAACTTAGAAAACAATAAGTTCTGGTTGTCTGAAGCTGAAACAAAGTTATAATCCATTGTGACAAGAAATACCAAGCTGAGAGACCAAAAAAGCTTTATCTCAGCGAGAAAATGCAAAATTGACACACTTTGTGTTTTGAGCACTACATTCATTTTTCTATCTTATTTTCATTGAATCAAGGTAGAAAAATTGGATGTTTTAAGATGAAACTAAGGTAAAATCCAGTGTTTCAGGAAATCCCAAGCTGAGAGACCAAAAAAGCTTTATCTCAGCAAGAAAATGCCAAATTGACTGACTCTGAGTGTTCAAAATTATATTATTAATTTTACATTATTTACTATCAAACAACTTAGAAAACAATAAGTTCTGGTTGTCTGAAGCTGAAACAAAGTTATAATCCACTGTGACAAGAAATACCAAGCTGAGAGACCAAAAAAGCTTTATCTCAGCGAGAAAAATGCCAAAATTGACACACTTTGTGTTTTGAGCACTACATTAATTTTCTATCTTATTTTCATTGAATCAAGGTAGAAAAATATAAGTTTTGGATGTTTTAAGATGAAACTAAGGTAAAATCCAGTGTTTCAGGAAATCCCAAGCTGAGAGACCAAAAAAGCTTTATCTCAGCAAGAAAATGACAAATTGACTGACTCTCAGTGCTCAAAATTATATTATTAATTTTACATTATTTACTATCAAACAACTTAGAAAACAATAAGTTCTGGTTGTCTGAAGCTGAAACAAAGTTATAATCCACTGTGACAAGAAATACCAAGCTGAGAGAACAAAAAAGCTTTATCTCAGCGAGAAAATGCAAAATTGACACACTTTGTGTTTTGAGCACTACATTCATTTTTCTATCTTATTTTCATTGAATCAAGGTAGAAAAATATAAGTTTTGGATGTTTTAAGATGAAACTAAGGTAAAATCCAGTGTTTCAGGAAATCCCAAGCTGAGAGACCAAAAAAAGCTTTATCTCAGCAAGAAAATGCCAAATTGACTGACTCTGAGTGATCAAAAATTATATTATTAATTTTACATTATTTACTATCAAACAACTTAGAAAACAATAAGTTCTGGTTGTCTGAAGCTGAAACAAAGTTATAATCCACTGTGACAAGAAATACCAAGCTGAGAGACCAAAAAAGCTTTATCTCAGCGAGAAAATGCAAAATTGACACACTTTGTGTTTTGAGCACTACATTCATTTTCTATCTTATTTTCATTGAATCAAGGTAGAAAAATATAAGTTTTGGATGTTTTAAGATGAAACTAAGCTAAAATCCAGTGTTTCAGGAAATCCCAAGCTGAGAGACCAAAAAAAGCTTTATCTCAGCAAGAAAATGCCAAATTGACTGACTCTCAGTGTTCAAAAATTATATTATTAATTTTACATTATTTACTATCAAACAACTTAGAAAACAATAAGTTCTGGTTGTCTGAAGCTGAAACAAAGTTATAATCCACTGTGACAAGAAATACCAAGCTGAGAGACCAAAAAAGCTTTATCTCAGCGAGAAAAAGCAAAATTGACACACTTTGTGTTTTGAGCACTACATTCATTTTTCTATCTTATTTTCATTGAATCAAGGTAAGAAAAAATATAAGTTTTGGATGTTTTAAGATGAAACTAAGCTAAAATCCAGTGTTTCAGGAAATCCCAAGCTGAGAGACCAAAAAAGCTTTATCTCAACAAGAAAATGCCAAATTGACTGACTCTGAGTGTTCAAAATTATATTATTAATTTTACATTATTTACTATCAAACAACTTAGAAAACAATAAGTTCTGGTTGTCTGAAGCTGAAACAAAGTTATAATCCAGTGTTTCAGGAAATCCCAAGCTGAGAGACCAAAAAAGCTTTATCTCAGTGAGAAAATGCCAAATTGACTGACTACTCTGAGTGTTCAAGCACTACATTAATTTTTCTATCTTATTTTCATTGAATCAAGGTAGAAAAATATAAGTTTTGGATGTTTTTAAGATGAAACTAAGGTAAAATCCAGTGTTTCAGGAAATCCCAAGCTGAGAGACCAAAAAAGCTTTATCTCAGCAAGAAAATGCCAAATTGACTGACTCTGAGTGTTCAAAATTATATTATTAATTTTACATTATTTATATCAAACAAGTTAGAAAACAATAAGTTCTGTTGTCTGAAGCTGAAACAAAGTTATAATCCACTGTGACAAGAAATACCAAGCTGAGAGACCAAAAAAGCTTTATCTCAGCGAGAAAATGCAAAATTGACACACTTTGTGTTTTGAGCACTACATTCATTTTCTATCTTATTTTCATTGAATCAAGGTAGAAAAATATAAGTTTTGGATGTTTTTAAGATGAAACTAAGCTAAAATCCAGTGTTTCAGGAAATCCCAAGCTGAGAGACCAAAAAAAGCTTTATCTCAGCAAGAAAATGCCAAATTGACTGACTCTGAGTGTTCAAAATTATATTATTAATTTTACATTATTTACTATCAAACAACTTAGAAAACAATAAGTTCTGGTTGTCTGAAGCTGAAACAAAGTTATAATCCACTGTGACAAGAAATACCAAGCTGAGAGACCAAAAAAAGCTTTATCTCAGCGAGAAAATGCAAAATTGACACACTTTGTGTTTTGAGCACTACATTAATTTTCTATCTTATTTTCATTGAATCAAGGTAGAAAAATATAAGTTCTGGTTGTCTGAAGCTGAAACAAAGTTATAATCCACTGTGACAAGAAATACCAAGCTGAGAGACCAAAAAAGCTTTATCTCAGCGAGAAAATGCAAAATTGACACACTTTGTGTTTTGAGCACTACATTAATTTTTCTATCTTATTTTCATTGAATCAAGGTAGAAAAATATAAGTTTTGGATGTTTTAAGATGAAACTAAGCTAAAATCCAGTGTTTCAGGAAATCCCAAGCTGAGAGACCAAAAAAGCTTTATCTCAGCAAGAAAATGCCAAATTGACTGACTCTGAGTGTTCAAAATTATATTATTAATTTTACATTATTTACTATCAAACAACTTAGAAAACAATAAGTTCTGGTTGTCTGAAGCTGAAACAAAGTTATAATCCACTGTGACAAGAAATACCAAGCTGAGAGACCAAAAAAGCTTTATCTCAGCGAGAAAATGCAAAATTGACACACTTTGTGTTTTGAGCACTACATTAATTTTCTATCTTATTTTCATTGAATCAAGGTAGAAAAATATAAGTTTTGGATGTTTTAAGATGAAACTAAGCTAAAATCCAGTGTTTCAGGAAATCCCAAGCTGAGAGACCAAAAAAGCTTTATCTCAGCAAGAAAATGCCAAATTGACTGACTCTGAGTGTTCAAAATTATATTATTAATTTTACATTATTTACTATCAAACAACTTAGAAAACAATAAGTTCTGGTTGTCTGAAGCTGAAACAAAGTTATAATCCACTGTGACAAGAAATACCAAGCTGAGAGACCAAAAAAGCTTTATCTCAGAGAGAAAATGCAAAATTGACACACTTTGTGTATTCAGCATTACATTCATTTTCTATCTTATTTTCATTGAATCAAGGTAGAAAAATATAAGTTGTTGTTGTCTGAAGCTGAAACAAAGTTATAATCCACTGTGACAAGAAATACCAAGCTGAGAGACCAAAAAAGCTTTATCTCAGCGAGAAAATGCAAAATTGACACACTTTGTGTTTTGAGCACTACATTAATTTTTCTATCTTATTTTCATTGAATCAAGGTAGAAAAATATAAGTTTTGGATGTTTTTAAGATGAAACTAATGTAAAATCCAGTGTTTCAGGAAATCCCGAGCTGAGAGACCAAAAAAGCTTTATCTCAGTGAGAAAATGCCAAATTGACTGACTCTGAGTGTTCAAAAATTATATTATTAATTTTACATTATTTACTATCAAACAACTTAGAAAACAATAAGTTCTGGTTGTCTGAAGCTGAAACAAAGTTATAATCCACTGTGACAAGAAATACCAAGCTGAGAGACCAAAAAAGCTTTATCTCAGCGAGAAAATGCAAAATTGACACACTTTGTGTTTTGAGCACTACATTAATTTTTCTATCTTATTTTCATTGAATCAAGGTAGAAAAAATATAAGTTTTGGATGTTTTAAAGATGAAACTAAGGTAAAATCCAGTGTTTCAGGAAATCCCAAGCTGAGAGACCAAAAAAGCTTTATCTCAGTAAGAAAATGCCAAATTGACTGACTCTGAGTGTTCAAAATTATATTATTAATTTTACATTATTTACTATCAAACAACTTAGAAAACAATAAGTTCTGGTTGTCTGAAGCTGAAACAAAGTTATAATCCACTGTGACAAGAAATACCAAGCTGAGAGACCAAAAAGCTTTATCTCAGCGAGAAAATGCAAAATTGACACACTTTGTGTTTTGAGCACTACATTAATTTTCTATCTTATTTTCATTGAATCAAGGTAGAAAAATATAAGTTTTGGATGTTTTAAGATGAAACTAAGGTAAAATCCAGTGTTTCAGGAAATCCCAAGCTGAGAGACCAAAAAAGCTTTATCTCAGTGAGAAAATGCCAAATTGACTGACTCTGAGTGTTCAAAATTATATTATTAATTTTACATTATTTACTATCAAACAACTTAGAAAACAATAAGTTCTGGTTGTCTGAAGCTGAAACAAAGTTATAATCCATTGTGACAAGAAATACCAAGCTGAGAGACCAAAAAAGCTTTATCTCAGCGAGAAAATGCAAAATTGACACACTTTGTGTTTTGAGCACTACATTAATTTTCAATCTTATTTTCATTGAATCAAGGTAGAAAAATTAAGTTCTGGTTGTCTGAAGCTGAAACAAAGTTATAATCCAGTGTTTCAGGAAATCCCAAGCTGAGAGACCAAAAAAGCTTTATCTCAGCGAGAAAATGCCAAATTGACTGACTCTGAGTGTTCAAAAATTATATTATTAATTTTACATTATTTACTATCAAACAACTTAGAAAACAATAAGTTCTGGTTGTCTGAAGCTGAAACAAAGTTATAATCCACTGTGACAAGAAATACCAAGCTGAGAGACCAAAAAAGCTTTATCTCAGCGAGAAAATGCAAAATTGACACACTTTGTGTTTTGAGCACTACATTAATTTTTCTATCTTATTTTCATTGAATCAAGGTAGAAAAAATATAAGTTTTTGGATGTTTTTAAAGATGAAACTAAGGTAAAATCCAGTGTTTCAGGAAATCCCAAGCTGAGAGACCAAAAAAGCTTTATCTCAGCAAGAAAATGCCAAATTGACTGACTCTGAGTGTTCAAAATTATATTATTAATTTTACATTATTTACTATCAAACAACTTAGAAAACAATAAGTTCTGGTTGTCTGAAGCTGAAACAAAGTTATAATCCACTGTGACAAGAAATACCAAGCTGAGAGACCAAAAAAGCTTTATCTCAGCGAGAAAATGCAAAATTGACACACTTTGTGTTTTGAGCACTACATTAATTTTCTATCTTATTTTCATTGAATCAAGGTAGAAAAATATAAGTTTTGGATGTTTTAAGATGAAACTAAGGTAAAATCCAGTGTTTCAGGAAATCCCAAGCTGAGAGACCAAAAAAGCTTTATCTCAGTGAGAAAATGCCAAATTGACTGACTCTGAGTGTTCAAAATTATATTATTAATTTTACATTATTTACTATCAAACAACTTAGAAAACAATAAGTTCTGGTTGTCTGAAGCTGAAACAAAGTTATAATCCACTGTGACAAGAAATACCAAGCTGAGAGACCAAAAAAGCTTTATCTCAGCGAGAAAATGCAAAATTGACACACTTTGTGTTTTGAGCACTACATTAATTTTCAATCTTATTTTCATTGAATCAAGGTAGAAAAATATAAGTTCTGGTTGTCTGAAGCTGAAACAAAGTTATAATCCACTGTGACAAGAAATACCACGCTGAGAGACCAAAAAAGCTTTATCTCAGCGAGAAAATGCAAAATTGACACACTTTGTGTTTTGAGCACTACATTAATTTTCTATCTTATTTTCATTGAATCAAGGTAGAAAAATATAAGTTGTTGATGTTTTAAGATGAAACTAAGCTAAAATCCAGTGTTTCAGAAAGTCCCAAGCTGAGAGACCAAAAAAGCTTTATCTCAGCAAGAAAATGCCAAATTGACTGACTCTGAGTGTTCAAAATTATATTATTAATTTTACATTATTTACTATCAAACAACTTAGAAAACAATAAGTTTTGGATGTTTTAAGATGAAACTAAGGTAAAATCCAGTGTTTCAGGAAATCCCAAGCTGAGAGACCAAAAAAGCTTTATCTCAGCAAGAAAATGCCAAATTGACTGACTCTGAGTGTTCAAAATTATATTATTAATTTTACATTATTTACTATCAAACAACTTAGAAAACAATAAGTTCTGGTTGTCTGAAGCTGAAACAAAGTTATAATCCACTGTGACAAGAAATACCAAGCTGAGAGACCAAAAAAGCTTTATCTCAGCGAGAAAATGCAAAATTGACACACTTTGTGTTTTGAGCACTACATTAATTTTCAATCTTATTTTCATTGAATCAAGGTAGAAAAAATATAAGTTTTGGATGTTTTTAAGATGAAACTAGGTAAAATCCAGTGTTTCAGGAAATCCCAAGCTGAGAGACCAAAAAAGCTTTATCTCAGCAAGAAAATGCCAAATTGACTGACTCTGAGTGATCAAAATTATATTATTAATTTTACATTATTTACTATCAAACAACTTAGAAAACAATAAGTTCTGGTTGTCTGAAGCTGAAACAAAGTTATAATCCACTGTGACAAGAAATACCAAGCTGAGAGACCAAAAAAGCTTTATCTCAGCGAGAAAAATGCAAAATTGACACACTTTGTGTTCTGAGCACTACATTAATTTTCTATCTTATTTTCG